>CM032629.1:24619305-25034480 GCA_019097785.1 Fraxinus excelsior | reverse complement strand
ACAAAACTTGTAGAAACGGTCACTGAACTTACCTAAACTTTCACTAACGATCATTGAAGGACCAAAACACATGAATTGAATCCTTGAGGACCTCAAGTGTAAATTTCATCTAATTTCAATTTCTCAAAATCTGCCCCTGATTCCAAATATTAACCACTTTCCAGCAGCCAAAAACCACAGGATCCAACCACCATGAGCCTCGCCTCATTTCCCTTTACAATCTCCAACCAACCACCAACCACAAATCAAAGGAAGCAGCAGAAAATCCAGCCCAAAACAACAATTTCGCACACCCCTTTTATACCGAAAAATCCACCTCCGGCGACGCCCACGGTCGCACACCACCAATAGTCGATAGCCCTCATCCAGGCGGTCAATATCATGTCCTAACATCAACCAATAATGCACCAATTCGTCTTGATTTGAATCAATTAAAATCAGGCAGTTTTCGATTTGTGCTTGCGATTTTGTTGTGGTAGCAGTGGAGGTTGGGGTGGAATCGGTCGGAATTGGAGGTAAAACTATGCGTAGGGATGATTTTTTGAACCGGAATTTCAGTTGATTTTTTATCAGTTGGGGTTGTTTGTTGGTATAGGATTGTGGAAGGGGGGTTAGGAGGTGGTGGTGGTGGTGTAAAAATCTGATGGTTTAGTCGATGGTATGGTGGTTAGATTTGGTAATTATCGGCGCCGGCTCCATATGGTGTAGGTGGGAGGAAAAAGTGGTAATTCTTCAAATTTGGGGCAAAATTTGAGCAAATGAAATTTACACTTGTGGTCCTCAAGGATTCAATTCATGTGTTTTGGTCCTTCAGTGACCGTTAATGAAAGTTTAGGTAAGTTCAGTGACCGTTTCTGCAAGTTTTGAATTTCAGTAACCGTTTTGTGATTTTGATGCAAACTCAGTGACCATTTGTGAAATTAACCCTATGCGAAATACAACATTTTTTGTGCGAAAACCCTCACACTGTCTAATTTCATTAGTTTGACTACTAAAAACATTAAAAATTGCCAAAATTAAAGAGGAATTATTGTAGTTGCGATCCCAATTTATTTTTATTTTTTTTTGCAAATTAATCCAAAATTTTTTATTTACCCAACTCACAATTCCAAACATTTAAAACTTTATTTCTTTGCGGCAAAAAGTTTCAAACCTTTCAATTACATTCCCCGTTTGGTAGGGATAAAAATTCAATTAAAATTGAAAATATGGTCATTATGGGATCTCATTCGTCTAATAAAAGTCATCAATAACGACTAATTTTTTAATTTTAATCTTATTTTAATCCCTACCGAACGGACCCGAATACTTACATTAAAAACCAATAAAAATAAATAAATATCATTTTCTTCTTTGCCAAACTCCACACCGTGCCCCCAACCGCCCCCTCAACCCCAAATTCAAAATCACCGACACCACTACACATCGTCCGGCACCACCACCCCCTCAAGCCGCCACCACAGCTTCACTGAAAACCCAACCAAGTATAATTTTTTGATTAAGATTTCATTATACAATAAGTATATAAAATGAGCAAATAATTTTCAAAAAGAGAAGTAAATCTGAAAGTGAAAAAAAGAGTACAACATACATAGTCAATCGCCCAAATAGAAGTGTTTTCCCTGAGCCCAAATGGAGTATATCACATTTGGGTGAATTTAAATGATATTGGCGTGAGGGGGTAGAGTACGGATTTGTATGTTCTGGGGAATGGAGTTGATAATTAAGCACATAATTATTCATTAGATAGCCAAGGTGGAGATTATTCATTCGAAGATAAAGAGAATGCAAGTTCTGGGAAAAAGAAAGTGGAAATTAGAATGTCGGGAGTTGACTGTGACGAGTCCATCTTCTTATTGCAACTCCTCCATTAATGGCTCAAAATTGAGAGAAAAATGATGGAAAAAAAATATGACGTGGAGTGGGGGTGGGGTGAGTGGGGAAGGAAGTGGGGTGGGGGAGGAGGTGAAGTGGGATAGGGTAGGGTAGGATGAGGAAGGAGAAGAGAAGGGTAAGAAAATAAAGTTTTAAAGATTAGAGACTATGGGTGGCATATATAAAAGATTTAGGTACAATTGTATAATTTTTTTTTTTTTTTTTTTAACGGTAAACCTGATGAATTTCTCCCTTTTTTTTTTTTTTTTTTTTTCATTTTTTAAAACCAATAGGCTACTTATTTGTATTAAAGATAAATCTGAAGATTACCCTCACATGTTTGGATTGATTTAAAAATACACTTGAGAAAACTAATTTTTAGAAGAAATATAATCAACCGTGCTCTTGATCTCTTTTTACATTTAGGCTCCGTTTGATTGGCAAAATTTTTTAGGGAAGTAGAAAAAAATTTTCCCTTTTCCAACTTTTGTAGTGTTTGATTGGCGAAATTTTCTCGGGAAAATATTTTCCAACTTTCTAAATTTTCCACATTTTTGAGGAAAATAAATTCTTGATATTTTGGTGAGAAAATATTTTTCAACTTTTCAAAAAAAAAAAATTGTTTGTTTTTGCAATTGGAAAAAATTTTAGACACAATGGTAAAAAAAAAATCACTTTTATTGACAATTTCCATGTAAAACAAAGCCAAACGAATGATATTCAGTATGATTTTATTTTTTTTTTCAATTTTTTTTTTATTTTTTTGACAATTAGAACAAATTCTAAATCCAATGGTAGAAAACATTATCACTTTAATAGACAATTTTCATAAAAAATGAAATCAAACGGATACCAAACTTTCAATATTTTCCATGAAAAATTATATCAATCAAACACAATTAATTACAATTCCCAACAAAATAATTTCTATGAAAATCTTTTCCCTGTAAAATATTTTCTTTCCACCCATTTTCCATCTTTCTATCAAACGGACCCTTATATTTGATACCCAACGAAGGCAGCAAGCGGGTTTAGATTCTCAAATGTGCAAAATATGTCTTTCAGGGCAATAAACCATTGGCTAATTTCTTGCGTCAGAATGTTTTACAGTAAATATCTTTGATAAATCCAGGCCATTGTATTGGATTAATCCTAGCCCTCCATTCTAGTTGAGATTGCCAATAAACAAAGGCAAAGATCATTGAAAGCACACATGTATATTTGTAGTTTTCAAGTTGTAAATCTCTCTCATGTAATACAAGAATTCTCTTACACTCTGTTGACACACTAAAATGCAGTCCAAAATCAAAGGGAAGTCCAATTGAGAAGTCTAAGATGAAGACCCAATGGAAAGCAATTAAAAGGCCCAAGAAGAAAAGCACAAGCTGGAAACCTGTGAAAATGCCTGAATATTGGAAGCCCAAGAGCAAAGGAATATCATCGCCCAAGACTGTAGGACGCCCAGAGGCTGAACGAATGTAGTACTGCACAATCGCCCAGAACGACAGCCTCATTGTCGCACAGATCCTCAAGTCGCCCAGAATCAGACAAGTCTAAAGGGTATAGTTTATCCAATTCAGCAGTTACGGAAGCAGTTGTCAAGTAAACCCGACACACCCTACGATCCAGAAACAGCGAGAGTAGTGGCAACAGTTACTAAGTAACTTCTCCCCAAACAAGCAGTTTCTCACTAAAGAAATGAATGGTCACGAAGGTAATGGAGCAGTTCCAAGCAGTTTCGACAACCAAGAGATGCCCAGGAAGTATAAAAGGAAGTAAAGTCGTAGAAGACAAGGGCCCGAATCAAAAACTCTCGACAAGAGAATATGTAATTTTTATCTCTTTAGTTTAAATTTAATCATTTCTCAGTACTCGTGTGCTTGCGCCCCTTGGAGGCGTTTTGTCTACTTTCTAATTGTAACTCTTCACTAGTAAACGCACCCCTTTTGGGACTTTGTCTCAAGAGGTTTGTTCCTTACACAATCGTCTGATCCTTTTCTCGTAATTGTTGGCGGGTTGGAAAACGCGCGAAAATAATTTGGCACGCTCGGTGGGACAATTGTGTTTTGTAAGTAAAGATACAAAAAAGAAAAGATATCATGCCTCATAAAAATTCCGATAAGGAACCAGCAAGTCAAGTAGTAGTCCAGTCTGTAGTTGAGCGATACGAGGAGCAACAACATTCCCCGCAGACAGATGGACAAAGTCAAAGCAGTCACAGCCGCTACGAACCAATGACAGAATTGAGCCCTCGCACAATGCGTGCATTGTTGGGAGAACTCACGCAGGATGTCGTTGAACAGGTAAATTTACGTAGCATTCATAATATGGAGAAGTTTACCCAAAACGAGAATACGGAACTATATTGCCCGTTGTTCAAATGCGATGAGTTGGGAATCAACCTACGAATACGGAACTATATTGCCCGTTGTTCAGCGGAGGGCAAGGAAAACCGAAATTCAATGCATAGAAGATGGGGTCGCGTTGGATTGGATAGATGAGATTAAAGAGTCCTTCAAAGAGCTTGATGGGCGAGTTGATAGAAGAACGAAATTACGTCTGTTAAACTATGCATTGATAGACGAAGAATTGTTCAAAAAACGCTCTGATGGTGTGTTATTAAAATGCGTGAACTTACAAGAAGCTAAGGCAATTATGGCTGAGGTGCACGAAGGGATATGTGGAGCCCATCAAGCCGGCCAAAAGATGAGATGGCTAATTATTAGAAGTGGTTATTTTTAGCCAAAGATTGGTGAATCGTGTGTTCGATATGCAAAAAGTTGTTTAGCATGCCAAAAATATGGTCCAATACAGAGGGCACCAGCAAGCAACATGACGCCCATTATCAAACCTTGGCCGTTCAAAGGTTGGGCGATAGACTTGATAGGGAAGATCTACCCCCCATCGTCCAAACAACACACCTTTATTATAGTCGCTACGGACTTTTTCACCAAGTGGGTCGAAGCAGTGCCTCTAAAGGAAATCACCCAGAAAAGCATCATAGAGTTTATCCGGGACTATATCATCTACAGATTTGGAATTCCGCAAACTCTAATGACAGATCATGAGACTTCCCTAAATGGAGATCAGGTGAAGGAATTCTTGAGCGAATTTGGAATTAAGTTGGTAAATTCCACACCATACTACGCTCAATCAAACGGTCAGGCATAATCATCTAACAAGATTCTGAAATCTATCATAAGAAAGATGATAGATGAAAATGCCAGAAATTGGCACGAATGCTTGAACAAAGCTTTATGGGCTTATAGAACATCGCCTCGTTCAAGCACCAACATTACGCCCTTCCAACTCACTTATGGGTAGGAAGCTGTATTGCCTGTGGAAATCAACGTGCAATCTATAAGGGTACGTCGGCAGCACGAATTAAGCGAGTATGAGTACAAGGAATTGTTGACTCAAAATTTATTAGGATTGGACGAATTGAAGTTAGACGTGCTAGACAGGTTGCAAGTCCAGAAACAAAGGGTGGCTAGGTTTTACAACAAAAAGGTTATAGCCAAGTCGTTTAGTGCGAACGAATTAGTTTGGAGGGTAATGCTTCCTCTAGATAGTAAAGACCCAAAATATGGCAAATGGTCGCCAAATTGGGAAGGGCCGTATAGAGTAAAGGGTGTATTGCCTAATGGAGTTTACCACTTGGAAGATTTAGATGGTACTAGGCATATAAGATTTATTAACGGCAAGTACTTGAAGAAATATGTTCTTTCCCTTTGGGAAAGTGAACGGATAGGTACGTAAGTGATAAGATTGCAATTGTAATGTAGTCATGCCGAGCGATGGCGGTACACAAATTGGACGATCACGTTCTAAATAGAAAAGTAAACAGATAGGTGCATAAGTGATAAAATTGCAATTGCGATGTAATCATGCCGAGCGATGGCGATAAATTGGACGATCACGTTCTGGATAAAGAAAGAACAAGGCATATTCAAAATAAATTTCTTTATCACCAAATGTCCCTTACAAATCATTCTTCACAAGAATTAAAGGACACATTCAAAATACAAGACGAAACATGCTACAAATTATCTTCTGTTTGGTGGGAACAGAAAGAGTAAAACCAGTACGGCCAGCCCTTCTTCCTATGGCCGAGTGAGAGGGTGAACAGCTCCCACAACCTTCCTAAATGCATTGCTGCAATGGTAGGCAAGAAGAAACAGCTCTTCAGTCTATGGCCGAGTAAGAGGGTGAACTGCCCCTTAACCTTTCCTAAAGCACATTGCTGCAATGGTAGGCGGGGAGAAGCACTCTCAACAAGCAAAAGGATGGCAAAAATCTTGCTTCAGTCTCAACAAGTAAACTGATGGCAAGAATCTTGCTTCCGTTTGCAAGAACATTTCCTATACCTCCCATACCAAAAGTGATATCAAATCAAAAGGGACAAGTCAAGAAACCCATCCCTGTAGAAGAGGAAAGTGTTAGTAAACGATCGGAGTGCCATGCACGGGCAGGGAGTTTTGATGGCAAGAAATCGAATTTGAAAAGGCATGAGGATGAAAATGACGAATGTAAACATGCATATTTATAGAGGCTGGAAGGTGAAAAGCCAGAATGTGAATGGTCACACTTATGACCAGTGAATGAAATCAAGATGGCCCAAAGATTTAGGGAAGAAAATTTAAGTGCCAAAGGAATATGCATAGATGTTGGCATAAAGATTAGGTACGAGGAAAATTGACGGTCAAAGATAAATGCCACTTCAAAATAATTGTTCATTAATGGTGATGGATGACATCAAATTACAAAAAACCAAGGCTATCAACGCGAAAGAGTTACAAAGAATAGAACAGTAAATGTTTAGTTACAATTCGCCCCAAACTGAGCGCATTTGCTGCCTAAGTCTATCCCACTCTTCGTTCTGCCTAGAGGAAAGGATGTCTATTTCTTTCACCAAGTCATCATCAACCTCCACCTTTTTATACTGCTCCAATAGAGTTTTTGTCCTATCAATTCCTTGGGATGCAGTACGCCTCTTGGCAGCCATCCTCGCCCTACAGTCATCCATTTTCGCTTGTAGATCTTTCATGTCTGTGGCCAGACTCAACATTAAAGAATCTTCTACTACAAGCTATGAAGAAACTTCAGTCAGTTCGGCTTGGTTCTTGTCGATTTCCTGGAGTAAGGACTCTTTTTCAGAAGAAGCGCGGAGATATTGAGCACTTCTGGCCTTCAATTCTGCGTTCTTAGCCAGCAAAGAAACGACGTCGGCGTGAAGAACCCTTAACTTCACTTTAAAATCAACAGAGATGCTGGGCGATGGGAGTGAAAGTGCTCGCAGTAGGTTCACGCTCAGTGTATCCAGTTTGACCTTTTGATGAGCAGCGCTGGCACGGCCGACCTCCAGGTCCATAAAAGAGACATACTCAAACAATGCCTGTTTGAGAAATGTCATGTTCTCATTCGCAAGAGTGGAGGACGAGGCAGAAGATGTCTTCATACGTGCCCAAGATGTGAGTAAGTCTTGGATAGAATTGATGATGCTATCAGATTTCTGCAAAGGAAGTTACCAACATTGAAGATTTTCGATACAACAAGGCAGAACTAAAAATAAGAGCGAAGTAAAAAGACCTCATCGGCGATAGTGGGAACTTCAGGCACCTCCTCTATTTCCTCCATCAATTGGGGAAATTTCCCTTTAGCTGAGCAAGGAAGATTTTTCCCACTTGACAAAGCTGCAGGAATCTCTGCATGTGTCACACCACAGTACACATATGAGCCAGCAGCAACGAAGAAAAGCCAAAACATCAGAAATAAGCATTACCTTCTAAGTCCACGCTGCCCGGGGGGTCGACACCTTGGGAAGGAGGATTTGCTGGTGATAAAGGTGTTGGAGCTTGAGGCCTGGGCGACGCAGTTTCGACAGGAAAGGGTGAGGAAGAGCCTGTCAAAACTATAGCCTTGGAAAGAGAAGACGAGCTCTTCTGAAAAAGTCAGATAAACCATTAGCACACGGAAGAACATATCCGCGAATATACAGATATGGATTACCTTTCTCCTAAAGGTAAGGGGGGTGTCATCATCATCATCATCGTCTGCCGGTAAAACAGGGGATGCTGAAGCCGGTCGTTTCCGGCCTGATACACCCTTGGCAGCAATGGCCTTGGCAGATGGAGAAGCAGGAGAAAGAATAGGCTCTTTAGAGAGAGAAGGGGGAGAATGACTCCTAATTGATACAGGAGTGACCAAAAGAGGGGTGGAAGAAGCACTCGGCCGATCCAGCAAATGAAAGGCAGTAGTGGCGTCAGTTGTAAATATCCTCCGTTTCACTGACGGCCAGAGTTGCTCAAAAAGGGGATGAATGGCGGAACTAGAATGAAAAAGGGTCAGCGAAAAGGCATCCGCCAGAACACGGTTATGGGCCTCTATACTCGCGACATCTGATTTATTAATAGTATAAAAACGCTCGGTCAGATTTTTGGAATAGAAAAGAGGAACGGGCCAAGTCTGGCCGAAACCCAGCGGACGAGCAAAGAAATGGGGAGCGTAAATCTCTACCCCAGCCTTGGCGTTGGTTCCAATGACAATGTCGTAGAACAATTCTTTTCCAGCCAAGAATTGAACCCAAATGGGTAAAGAGTCATTCGCTCCAGAAGGAATATGAACATAGTTGGGAATCAAATGAGTAGGAAATGGGAAAAAGGAAGAAATGGAATCTAAAGTATAAAAGAATGAAAAAATGTCTCTCCTGGACATGGCCGTTGGGCGCAAGGGACCTATGTCCAACCCATAACAGGCGGCGGAAGTACTGCGAAAACCAGAATCGGCTTTGGTTCATCATACGTGCATGCCACCTACGAAAACCAGAATCGGCTTTGGGCCAAGTACGAATACCTTTATCGTAGATGGCCTTCAATGGTAGAGAACTCAGAAAGGGAAGGGTTTCGGCGCAAGGGAACAGCTGACTCGCTGCAGTTTTCTCGACCGACTCAGCATCAACAAAAGATGATCCCAAGAAAAACTCATCAACGTTGGGACCAACCCCCGAAAGAGAGTTTGAATTTATGTATGGCTTGGTGATGATGTCTTGGAAGTCCTCAAAGCTAAGGGCAGCATCGGACTGAATACTTGAAGTCGCCATTTGTTACAGAATGTAAGTCGAGTAAGGGCTAAAGATTGTTGATGAAACGTAGCGCAGAGACAAGAAGATGAACAGTGAAAATGGCGAGAGAGAAACGTAAGATGGCAGGGACATGTAACTAAGAATGCCGCGTACTTTTTAGGGGTTTGTAACGTTGCACTCCTTCAAGCGGTAAAGGTACGTGATGATTGAAAATTTTGGGGAAGTTCAAGTATTGCAAAAGGATACAGAGTGAATATGGCAAATTTAATGATTAGTATTAACTCTGCCATATTGGGAGGTAATTGTTGACACACTAAAATGCAGCCCAAAATCAAAGGGAAGTCCAATTGAGAAGTCCAAGATGAAGACCCAATGGAAAGCAATTAAAAGGCCCAAGAAGAAAAGCTCAAGCTGGAAACCTGTGAAAATGCCTGAATATTGGAAGCCCAAGAGCAAGGAATACCATCGCCCAAGACTGTAGGACGCCCAGAGGCTGAACGAATGTAGTACTGCACAATCGCCCAGAACGACAGCCTCATTGTCGCCCAGATCCTCAAGTCGCCCAAAATCAGACAAGTCTAAAGGGTATAGTTTATCCAATTCAGCAGTTACGGAAGCAGTTGTCAAGTAAACCCGACACGCCCCACGTTCCAGAAACAGCGAGAGTAGTGGCAACAGTTACTAAGTAACTTCTCCCCAAACAAGCAGTTTCTCACTAAAGAAATGAATGGTCACGAAGGTAATGGAGCAGTTCCAAGCAGTTTCGACAACCAAGAGATGCCCAGGAAGTATAAAAGGAAGTAAAGTCGTAGAAGACAAGGGCCCGAATCAAAAACTCTCGACAAGAGAATATGTAATTTTTATCTCCTTAGTTTAAATTTAATCATTTCTCAGTACTCGTGTGCTTGCGCCCCTTGGAGGCGTTTTGTCTACTTTCTAATTGTAACTCTTCACTAGTAAACGCACCCCTTTTTGGGACTTTGTCTCAAGATGTTTGTTCCTTACACAATCGTCTAATCCTTTTCTCGTAATTGTTGGCGGGTTGGAAAACGCGCGAAAACACACTCCTACCGTATGACAAAGATTATAAAATTCAAATTGTTTTGATATCAATCACAACCAATATGGCCTACCACATACTCTTATTGCAAGATAATCGCATCAATTACAGTACAAAGTAACATTGTCATTTCCCGAACAAGGAAATTAATACAGAAAATAATAAGAGAAAAGTTGAAAACAGACAAACTACAAAAGTCTTATTTCATCACATATCCCAAGCTATAAACTTCTATTCTGGTAAAGAATAAACATGTGGTGTTCCAATAAAAAAGAGATACAGCATGGTAAATAAATATAATTAGCTTCTCATGATATGGCAGTTGGTTCAGCTGACCACTTCCATACTCTCACTTGACCAGATCCATCACCAGTGAAAAACAAACCGCTAGGACCAATATGTATGGCTCGAACCTCTTTCTTTGAAAAGATCTTTCCCCTCTCCGAAAAACTACGAAAAAATAAAATTAATTATTTAGAATAATAAGAAACGGTGACATTTTCCATCAATAGAAGCAATATCAATGCAATTGTCAAACCAACATATATACATGTTTGGTATGCAATTATGAGATATGATTTTTGCTATTTCTTCCTCGTCAATACGGTTCAGTACCATCCCACTTGCAAAGATGCCATAAATCTATTAGCAAGGTAAAGTAAGCAGATGGTGAAACTCACGATGGCAAATCATAAACGCGGATGGTATTGTCATTGCAGGAGCAAAACAAAACTGGTTTGGCTTCTGAATCATGCATCCCACAAAGTGTGAGTACACCCTACACGAGTACAAGTCAAATAATATCAAATCCATAGAGAACACTATACCATATAATCTTTTCACTATTAGAAATTTGAAAGTATTAGCATATAAAGATCCCATCCTACCCGAAGTGGGACAAGTACACTATACTCTATACTATACATCAAATGAGCAACTAAAAAATTGATACAATAATTAACTAAAGCATACATGTTCCTCGGTGTGGGTATAAGTTGCTTCCAAGCTCCCATTTTCAGTTGCCACCCAAACCTAAAAATGGGAAAATCAACAAAATATTAAACTCAATCCGTTTCGCACAAAAAAGTAAGACAGTTGTCAAAGGTTCTTGTATATAATTGAAGGAAGAAAACCTTGATTGTTTTATCCAATGAGGCTGATAAAAGGAACTGGTCCCAACACAATACAGACATCACAACATCTGTATGTCCTGTCAAAGTTTGTAGACACTGCAAAGTTTCAAGGTTCCATACCTGAATACAAGAAAAAGAAACAGCATCAACAAAAATAAAAATAACAAAACACCAGACAATGTTATGATGCCAAGATATTGTTTTTTTCCAATTTTCTTACAAAGAAACATAAATACTAAGAAAAATCCATTTTTGATTTATTTACTCACTCTTATAGAATGGTCCATTGAACCAGAGTACAATCTATTAGCTCCAACAACCAGGGTAACAACAGCGAGCGTGTGACTCTTGAGTGAGGCAGCGGGCTCAAAACAGTTAGTGGCTACATTGAATTTCCATGCCAATATAGTCCCATCCTGCAATGAAATAGGCATATTCAAGAAAATGGGAAAGATGATAAACTGTATTTGAGCATCTATGCTCATGTGGGGTACAATTTTTGCGCTTCAACACCATAGGCAACCATCTACACCATGCAACTCAAGGGCACTAGAAACTAGCACGCCTACGAGGAAAGAATTGTCATATATTGAAAACTAATATAACATCTATCTGGTTCCTAGCTATGAGCACTAGCTTGTTATTCTTTCATTTTAATGTTGTATCAATTGCTAGGGAACATTTTGCATTTTTAAGTTGTATTTGTATATGACCTTATAACTGTAGCAGATTTTTTAAATTTTTTTTTTTTCTCCACCTATCACCAGAAACATACATGAAGAAACTAAAAAATAATGCAACACATGGAAATTGAAATAAAAAGGTTTGGCAAACCAAAAAAGGAAATTATAATGTTTCTCAAAAAATTTACCTGCGTACCGGCAAAGAGCATATCATTGCCAATGACAAGGGAATATACTTGTCCAACAGGTCCATTTAAACTTAGGTCTGTAGATGTTTGAATGTTCCATGCCTGTAACAACACAAGATAATGCCCAATAGGTCAAAAGAAATAGATATTCATGATGCTGTAAGAAAAAGGAACAAAAAATGTGCATGTGAAAGACACAGAAACAAGTAATAAAATAATGCAGTGGCAGGAAATACTAAAGATATTTTGACTTCCTATCTTACCTTGACAAGATTAGTCAAACCCACGAATAGCCATGGGCCTTCACTTAGCATACAGCTTACTGCACCTCCTACATTCACTACCCCAACCACCTGTAGCAAAAACAAAAGTACAAGACAAATGAGTAAACAAGAGCATTCCCAAAGGATCACCGATAAAATGAGCAAACGAAAATAAATAACATTTTATGAAAGGTTACAAAAGCACTCTGTGTACTCAATGAGGTTTTCCCTCAATACCAACTGATGTTCCTTGTAGTAACTTTTGCCAACTCTTACGCACATATTAATGTTCAAAACTCATAACAACCTCATATCTTCTCTCCAACATTTATTTCATTAAGAAAACCTTAGGCCTATGAGCATATATTAAATGATTTTAATAAAATATTCTTTTATGAGATTATTTCCAGCAACACGTGATAAAGTGTGTGCAAAAAATAAAATTATGAGGAAGAAAAAAGATATGTAAACAACCTGACCGGATTGGCAGTCCCAAACTCTAACGGACTCATCTTGACTCCCCGTGTAAAGCTTATCCAATCCCATAGGCAAAGCAATCCCAGTAACAACCTGTTGAAGAAATCCTATGGTTAACATGAAACTGAGACAGCACAACAACTAATCTTCCACAAGCACGAGTAACTTAAAACACATTGGGATAAAAGTGATTTGAATGTATATAAACATGAGCCAAACACAAGCTTAATATAAAAATTTTATATAATGATAAAATTCTGGGTTCACCAAAATGTAAACTGTGTAATAGCATAGGTATTAAACCTTGACCTGACCGGCTGAATCCAATCAAGAACTCAGCAAACTAGACCTTGTTTGATCTGGTTAGAACCAGTTTTCATGTAAAATCGGTGAACTCCATTGACCAAACCTGGC
The DNA here is from genome assembly GCA_019097785.1 of Fraxinus excelsior. Classification (NCBI taxonomy): domain Eukaryota; kingdom Viridiplantae; phylum Streptophyta; class Magnoliopsida; order Lamiales; family Oleaceae; genus Fraxinus; species Fraxinus excelsior. The sequence goes on along the minus strand of CM032629.1, from coordinate 25,021,306 downwards.
GGGTCTTTGCACAGTGGGCTGTTATTTGCAAAATGTGCAAATTGTGGAGACGGAGTCTCAATCCCCAAGACCTAAACCTCGTAAAAAGGATGCATTACCACTAGGCTACCTCTATTGCTTTGGTATATAACAAACTAAAATTATATTTAACATCTTATTGAGATAGTAATTATTTTAAATATTTATTTTGTCTTCGAAAGAGAATCAACAAAAACACATTGATTCAAGTTTATTAAATACAATTTCTTTTATAGCCAAATTTAAAACATAATGAAGATAATTCATGGAAAAAAAAATAGAAAGACAGATTAATAATATAGATACAACTATATAAAAGCATTTTCAAGACTCTTTATTACAACGAGCATCTTATGTATGACAGAAGATATTTAAATTGATGGTAAAATATTTTATACACTCCAACAATGCTCACTATTTTGGCTTTTCATTTTGCATTTTCCAAGCAACATTTATTGATTTCTCATGATCTTTTACTTTTAACATATTTTTTCATATGTTAACGACCAATCAATTCAAACATGATTTGAATAATTTAAGTATTGAAATCTGTAACTTATTAAATGCAATCATTAAAATGTAAGAACAGTTAAATAGTCTCTTGAAACTTTTTTTTAAGCATCAGGTCTCTAAAATAGAGAGCATCTTGTATTTAGAAAATCCCTTGGTTATACTCTAAAAGAAATAATTAAAATCATCTATACGTATTAAATTAATATTAAAAAAGGGAGAATTTTGGAACGTTTATAATATTCAATGATGCTGTACTTTAGCCGGGTGCATGACTAGCCTGAGTTTGATATAATAAGTGCTTTATAAATTCAGTTATGCTATATGTACATAAATAGTTAGAAAGAATTTTTTACAAAAGAACACTTGGCAATTTTTCATTGGTTTCGACACAACAGCAGAAAATGCACCATACAGGTGCAACGTAGCACTCGTATGATTTTTGTGAATAATTCCCTGTACGCAGTGAATTATTCTTATAAATTTGATTCAGAGCTCAGCTAAGCAGCTTAATAAATTACATAATATGTTTTAAAACTTCGGAAGAATTCAACTTGATCAAATTAAAAGAAAGATTAATAACCATATATTGACTTCAAAACCATTATAAACATGCTCATAGAATGCTGAATCAAGATAAACCCATGTCTACATTTAGCAACAGGAACTCTCGAAACTGGGTATCCAAAAAGTCCAACAGGGTGAACAAATATAAATCCTACAAATCCTATCCCACAACACCAAACATAACAGCAAATCCACCAAAACTTGAAAAAACAAAATAATTAACTATCCACACAAAAGAATCCAACTTTAATAAATTCAAAATTCTATCAATGATGAATTAAACAAAAAACCCACAAACAGTGTTCAATATTTGAATTAAATTTGTCATCCACCAATGGATTGGTGTGCCATGTCATTATTTCTACATACATGTTTAGATGGTTCAAGAGTACCTGCTGGTGGCCTTCAAGAGGAGTCAAAAGAGAAAAGCAATCCCCAGTAGACCACTGATGTAAGTACTTACAATTATCTCCAAATTTACAGTTCCCTTGTAACCAATGATTACACAATTTCTCCATCTTCTTAATCACCCTATTACTACTACTACCACCCTGTCCTTGCACTCTACCCCATGAATTATTAAAATAAGAATTCCCGCTCCGTCGCAACCCGCTGCCCTGACTAATGTCCGCTTCAAATCCCTGGTGAGCACGCTTTGACGATTCCCCATTGTTCGCCCCCGGTAACTCGCTATGCAGAAACGGACAAGGGAAGCGCGAGCACTTGCCTTGCCTCCAATGGTAACATACCTTCTGCTGCTTATTATTACTGTAACCACTCGAAGCCGACTGGCCGAATCTGTGATAAACTCTTCTTCCGCCATCCATATCCATAAATATACACCACAAGAGAAAAAACGGAAAAAAATTAATATGAGGTTTTAAATTAATGCACAATTATTTGGTGGTTTGGGTAATGAAATATGAAATTAGGAACCCTAATTTTTGGGCACCAGAGATCGATTTGGACAGTGAAAGAAGAAGAAATAGAGGACAGAGAGAGTTCGGAGGAACCAGGTTTTATTTTTTAATATTTTTAATGTTTATCGTACAAAGAAAACGTGTTACCAGAAGGACATTGATTAAAAAACTGCCAAAGTCGCAAAATAATATTTTGTCATAGCTGATTTTTTTTTATTAATACTAGTTTGTTGCCGTGCAATGCACGGGCAATGTGATTATGGAGGTAACGTTAGCGTTTGAAAAAAAATATTTATATTTATTTTTTATAGTATTTTCTTAAGTATTAAATGCGTAATATAAATTTTTTTTACACTTAATAGTCAGTGATTTGAATGAGATGTAATAAAATTATTGCACGATCTCATGATCATTTATATTTTTACCCAATGATTCTAAAATAGAACTTATATCCTCGAGAGCTCGTATTTCAGCAACTTCAACGGGTATATTTTGATGTACATAATCATCCATCATATAAGATTTAAATTTATCCTACAATAACTTTGGATGATTAGGATTGCACAGTGTGAGAAGTGTAGCAAAAAATCGTCTTAAAGAAGAAGACATTTTGTAAATAATAACTTCTGATAGACATTCTTCACAACAATTGTCTCCACTTAATAAACCATGTAAAATGTCACTTCTCGAAATGTACTAACAGTTGTTCCATTGAAAGTTCTTATATCATCAAATGATGCGAAGGAAATATCGTTCTCCTTCAGATGGATTCGTTGAGACAATTCGTCCTATAACAATTTGTTTCTTTCTCGAAGTCCAAATTTTGTTATTTGCATTCCAAACAAAATATGTGGGATATCTCGATACAAAAGCGTTCGAGCAAATTCGTTCGCTTTATTCAATCGGAAAAATTCAGTTTACATTGTTCTCCTTGTATTTTCATTCTCAATAATAGTAGATAAATTGTATGTATTGTTGTATGTAACTTGTTGATGATCTTCAATATGAAGTTGTAAAGAATAAACAATCGGATAGATTACTGACAAATTGAATGAAAAAATCATCCACACAGCCTCAAGTGGAGATATCCATCTAACAGATTGATAAGCAGATATTTCATCAATATCTCTTTCTTTTTCATCTTTGCTCACAAAAAAATTAATACGATCATGTCATTTGTATACATATTTGTACAAATATTTTACAGCTTTAATAGAAGAACATATTTCAACGTTGATATGACAGTCAAATTTTGCGCTTAAATAATGATTATATGGTACAACCCATTGATTGTCTAATATTTGACCTCTAACTTTAATACTAATACCATTATTACGACGTCTATACAATGGGTATGAATTATCTCCAAATATAGTACTATTAGAATAATCCCTCGGATATTTATTCTTACAACCACTATTTGTCACCATGCATACATTTTTGGGATTAAGATTTCCACAAGGGTCATGCATATTATGCTTTACAATAATTAAATGAAGATGAGGGTACTTGTTTTTATCAGGAATTTCACAAGAGACTATCCTATCAACTTGTTGAGCGGAAGAAATCTTATGGCCACGGTTAAAAATCATCAATAGATGTGCATGAGGAAGCCCTCTTTTTGTGTGTTTATATCTTTGTATGCCTTCATGCCAACCAGATTCAACGAATGAAAAAAGTAAAGGATATTATAAATGATCATAACAACCATAATAATAATGAACCCTATGTAAATCACCAGAATGGCCATATATAATAATATCACAAACAAGATTATTTGCATTCTCATCATCCTCGACCCATACAACAGCTACTTGAGACGTTGAATGAGTATTGAAAACTCTTTGATCGAGTCCGGGGTGACATCTTATTTGTATTCGATGGTCGTGTAAATTAGTTATATTACTTAAAGACCTAAAAAATCTATTATATGGATTTCCTTTTAAGATCTCAATTAGAAGACTTAAAGTAGGTTCTACTAAATTTTCAGAAATTTTTATACGATTCTGAATTTCATTATCTGTATCATAAAAATATAATTGTATATAATTTGGCGTATTATTTTGTGGCATAAGTTGATTTACATAGTGGTATATCTGTCGCTGAACTCTAAATGTGTAAATACCTCGGTATGCTTTAAAGAGTTCATTATCGTACTTCACACCAAATGAAGTGAATGCAAAGTGGCTATTATATACGCGTGAAAGTTTTTTGAATTCCATACATCTAGGTTCTTTAAAAATAAATAAATCGTACAATTCATTTGGTGAATCAAACATAAAAAGTTTTACTTCTCCATCACAAAAACAAAAACCTTTTGTTCCTCTATGAAATTTTTGTGCACCACAATACTTACAATAGTTGCATGTTGGTAACACATATGCAGTAGTTGGTATATTCAAGAGGTTAAAAGTTCCACATAATTCATAATAAAAAATATATGTTGATTCTTCATTCGAAGTGGAACCCTCAGAATAAGAATGCATTATAGATTCATGCACATAAGTAACACCAGAATTATTATTTTGAGATAACATAGGATCATTTATCCTTTTACGATGATCAATACTTATGGTTTGAACTCGGTTCCTCCTATCCGCTTGCCTTCGATTTTGTTGTTGGCGAATGAAAGCATTATATGATTTACATATGCTTTCAGAAATACTTTCAAGATTAGTAAACTCAGGCTCTTCATTACCGGTTTGCAGAGAATTCATGAGGACAATAAATATACCACTTATCTGAATAATAAAATAGAAAATATTTTATTAGTCAAATAACTAACAAATAATAATAATAATAATAATAATACTAACTGTAGCACAATGAGATATAAAATTGATGAATAAAAGTCATAAAACTCTAGTATATAATATTTATAAAATGCATAAATTTAAAGTCAAGTAACGAAATTGTAAAATTTAATTCAATAGTAATTAATATTGAAGTCGCTGACTCAAATATTGATGAAATGAAATCTGAAAAAAAATTAAAAATATTTTTTATATGCTATTATCAACAAGTAAAGACTAATTAAACATTATCGAATAAAACTAAATTTCTAGAAGAGAAGAAATTCTTACATTTTCACCCGAACAAAATAAAGAGAAGAAAATTCGAGAGATGGATAACAGTCAGACATTGCACAATTTTAACGAACAAAAATAAGATTAAAGTAAAAATATGTACAAAAAGTTGGAGCCAATTTTTTGTTTACTAATGAGAATAGTAAAGTCTATCTCACTACCTCAGGAACAGTAAGAAATTAAGTGTGAGTTCAATTAAAGTTGAAAATTTTAATATTTTTAATTTGACAACGATATCTTACAACCTAAAAAAATTGGAAACAATTCAATATTGATAGAATCATAAATGACTAAAAATATGACAAGTAAAGAAAATTATAATAAATAAAAATAAATAATCGAAATATATGAAGTAAATTGAATAAGTTACATATTTATTGATTGAATTGACAAGTGGTGCCTCTCATGGGGGTTCGGGGGCAACGCTCCCGATGGGGATCGACCTGCCCTGTCAGGTTGTGGGGGTCGAGGGGGGCAGCGCCCCTTGTGAGGGTTTGGGGGCAACGCCCTCAACAGGGATCGACTTGCCCGGTTAGGTCGCGGGGGTCGAGGGGGCAACGCCCCCAACGGGGATCGACCTGCCAGTCAGGTCGCGGGGTCGAGGGGGCAACGCTCCCAACGGGGATCGACCTGCCCGGTCAGGTCGCGGGGGTCGAGGGGGCAGAGCCCCTCGTGGGGGATCGGGGGCAATGCCCCCGAAATGAATTTTGATTTTTATGTATGTATGTAATTGAATATTTTCTAATAATTTTAATTAAATTATTTATAAATGAAATTGTATTTAAAGTTTATGCAAATTGTAAATTAGTAGAACTTTTTTTGAGAAAAAAAATGAAAATTTTGAATTTATTATATATATATATGTATGGAATGAAGCAAAAAACGTAAAAAGAAAAGAAAAAATTGTATGTAATAAATATATTGTATATATGTATTTAAATAATATTTTGATTAATTGAATTGCATTTTGATGCATTAAAAAAAAAGTAGGACTCCCTGTGCATGCACGGGGAGAAATGGACTCCTTGTGCGCGCACGGGGAGTTAAATTTTTTTTTTCCTAGCTTAAGATGAAGAAAGTAATTTTTTCCATTTTTAGATTAGACAGTCAAGAACTGTGTAGTCTTTATTTTGTATTCAACATAACCGGCTACATTAATTTAATTTGTCTAGGATGAATCTAATTGATTAAAATAATCAATTTTTTTTGTCTTTCTCACAAAGTCTATAATCCCTTTTATGACCTCCCACCGCCTACTTTTTTACCAAAGAAGATTCTCATTTTTCTCCCTTTTTCAGGGGATAAAAAAGGAATAAGAGGGAGGATAAATTAGGAAAAGAAAATACGTCAAGAATAAATAGTAAACTGCGGATTCCCTCTTTTAATAGAAGAGGGATTAAATGAATTCTAATTCTCATAGAGTTATCGTCGCAAACCGCAGACAATATAGACATTGTTACTCTATCTTGCAAGCGTGATCTCGGGCAAAGTTTAATCCCTTTGAAGCACGAGATCTTCAGCAGTCTCTAATTCGAAACACTCACAAATCCAAATTTTATTGACGAAGACCGCATTGACAACACCCAAATGGTCTTGTAACAATCTCAATTTCGTTACATCTTTGATCTTTCTTAACAAAAAGCATTAGAACTTAGTTTGAGTTTTCCATTTAATGGTTGCATATGTTAAGAGATATATCACATATCGTATAATTATCGAAATATAAACAAACATATCAGGGTTTGTTACACCCCCTTAATAAAATTAACATTTTAAGATAAAATCTCAGATCCTAATATTATATAGAGTTCATGAAGTTTCAACAAGCAATTTAATCTAATTAAAACTTAAAAACGAGCACACGAGTTTCAAAATTGGTCTAATCAAATGAGCCAGCATCTTACAAATGCATGTTACATGATAAATTTCAAATCAGATAATTATCGAAATATATATCAAAATATAAGAATTTGGACTACAAACTACTTATTTTAATAAAGTTGACTTTTTAAAATTGAACCCCAATCTTAATAGCATCCATTTCACTAGTGGAGGAAAATGCACCATGTTCACTCTCTTGGTAGCCTAACTCAAATCAGCAAAACCATCCATAAGAGTTGTCACTGAAGCAGTAACACCATCACCATCTTGTACACGGACATCATGTTCCTTTATTGCCAAATTGCCCATAACATGCACCATCTAAATGAAAATAGTAATGTTTGTTAGCCCCACTAAGGTCATAACTTCAATATATGTGATGTTAGGTGATTCGCTAAATGAAAGGTAGAATTTAGTAATTCATTTAATTATACTTATCATTTAATGTCATATTAGCGCCACATAAACGGATGTTATAACTCCAATGAAGTTAAATAGTAACTGAAATTCATCCATAGTTACATGATAAAATATGGTTAACAGCATATCATCAATTCCACACAAAAACGGACAGTTTAATCTTGTTCCAAAAACTGTTCTTCCATACAATGGTTGCATTGAAACATGGCATGAATGCTTATTTCCTCTCTCCCACTGTCGGCATCATGTATTCATATCATCCCACATCTAGCCAGATTATTAGTATGAATAGCATTGTGAAATCGCCAGATATATACAATTCTTTGGCTGCATTTTTAGCTTCCATACACCTTGCCACCAACCTGCTAAAGTTGTGAACTTGACTCAATGGATGTACACTTCTCCCGTACATATCAGTAGCATTACCCCTTTCTAACTCAATATTTTCCATTTCTTAAAATGCCAAATGATTGTATCTTCATGGTTCATTCTGCTCAATGGAATGGAACTAAATATCAGAATCAAAGAAGGTATTTAGTGACATCCCAAGCTCCAGAAACAGTAATAAGTTCACTTACTTAGCCAACATACCCTTAGGAACACGTGAAAGCCAATGGTAGCGATTAGGTGTGCTTAAAGTTGGTCAAGAACCAATCCTGGAAGCTCAGTTGTACAAGTTGCAGAAGAGATGCTAAAATGGACAGAAGAAGGTGAGAAATGAACTTGAACAGAGAAAATTTCATCCCATTTCCAGACAACTTAACACTGAAAGCTCATCTCATCCAATTTTCCAATTAACATGTTTGGTTGTGCTTAAAAGTAAATAAAACTTGTTTTTAAGTTACTTATTTTGCCAAAATCAACCTTCAATGTTGCTTTTCTACGAACAAAACTTACCAGACATGCTCAGATTACATTTTTACGAATGTACCTTATCAATTCTAATTCCACTCACAGACTCTGATTTACTACACTGGAAGAAGAAAGTTAAATTTTAATGAAATAGAAATCGTAACTGAAGTTGAAACAGAATGCACATAAACACCACCCAATGACTGCAAATTACAATCCCAAATGGCTCGGATGCATCACCAAAAAAAAAAAAGAAAGAAAGCAGTCCTTTCTTAAATTAACTGAGTAAATTTCCAGTAAAACCAAATAAACTGCAAGACCTGTAAGGCTTAACCAAGAGTAGAACAGAACAGGCAAGGATTTAGGAAGTATAAATAGAAATAAAACTCTCAGCCTGTTCACTTTAGGGTCCTTGTTCATATTTGACAGAGATTAAAGTTGTGAAAACTCCTGGATAGGTGAATTCATTCTGGTTAAAGAATCTTTTTCTAGTCGCTTTGGAAGAAACATGGGTTTATGCTTCGGGTATTCAAATATGAAAATCACACCACTGTAAACAACTAACATTGGCTTCCACAGTCACTTGGTAAATTTGGCGAAAGAGATACCAGATAATTTTTGTAGGAACCTAGCCCCGAATTAAACATTGCCAAACGGGAAAGACCCATCCTGTAGATACTAGAATTACCTTCAAGTAAAACACATACAGCACTACATCAATTTGCTAAAATCATAACCTAAAAGAAGATTCAACAGTTCAATATAGTAGTTTTCTTTTCAATTTCTTTTTCGTTTTATTCGTAGGATTCTAGGGAAGAGGAACCGAAGTGGATAACCACAAAGTAAAGCAGCCATTAGCACACTAAATATTACAAGAAAATGAAATTTAACAATGTCGTATTCAAAAGTTGTGTGTTATACCAGTTCAATAAACTTCTTATACAAGATATGGTCTTTGTCTCAGCACTTGGAGAAAAAGCTTCTAAAATTTAATTCCTTCTTTCTTCCTCGAGAAAGACGAAGACAAGGGGAACCTATATTGACGAGCGGACCAAGTAGTGAACCATAAATAAATCAAAAGATATGTAATAACATGAATCATCATGATGCAATACTGTGTACATACTGAAATTTAGTTCTCCAGTCTTGAAGGAAGCAACGACCTAAGAGACATCCCATAGAAAGCATACTTCATAAGGAGGTAAGTTACTCGATCTATTCAACTGGCAAGTTTAAAGGCATCAATGAAGAGACCATATGTAAAACCCATCTTGAAATTGTTTAGTAGGGCAAGCGGGAAAGTGACCTTCGGCCGACTGTAATAGAATCTTGTCACATACTCCGTGATTAGAACACACAAAACCGCAGCAATTACGTCATTAACACCTAAAGCTCCAAAAGATAGAGATATTGTTTGTGCCACGTAAAAGCCACCCAATAAAGATATACCTCCAAAAAGTGCCCTCCGGGAAGGACTTCTGAAGTAATTCCTCGATATATCAGGTATAATTCGTATAATATCAACCAAACGTCGAGGCCCTTCATTCTCTTGTACCGCTCGGATTCTAAATGACCCAGATGGTCCCGAAACGCTTTTTACCCACCTACCATGGGAAATAGCTGTACTTGGAATTGAACCATACTTGAGGAGACCCATAGAATTTAAGGCAACAGAGTTTGCCATTTGAAATGAATATTCAGTAATCAATATGAATTCCCTGGAAGAATGAATGGAGATGAATTCTTTAGAAACTGCACACTAACAAAGAATAAATTGAGTTAAACCATAGGAACCTGGGAGAGAAACAATCCCCAACACCCTCCCCCACCGCGCGCACAAAAGAAAGAAATAATTAATAAAAGGAAAAGGAAAACAAAAACATGACTCTAAATCTCATATATTCCTCCCTCCTTAAACAATAAACCAGAATTAATGCAATACTCTGAAAAATTACTGTAACATTGTCAAGACAATCTTATTCCCCTTTCTACATTATTAGCAAATTCTGGCATTAAAAAACATTATTAAGATGAAAATTTGACCAATAACGAAAAATACAGTCTAATTCAAATACAGTTCATAAAAAAAATAAAATAAAAAAATAAACCACTAAAAGATGCTTGATAAAAGCATAATTGGCTAAAAAACTAATAAATTGGAGGGAATAAAATGCGCATACCTTATGATGCACGTTTATGTATTATGAGGGTGAAACTCCATCTCTCTCAACTGCAGTTCAACAAAAAGAGCAAGTAGAGAGAGAAAGAGAGAGAGATGAAATCAGGGGAATTTTGCTATCGATACAACGTCGTAGTAGGAAGCAAGGGAGTCCGAGTGCCTGCTGTTTGAGCCTTTTTGGAGCCCATTGGGCTGAGTTTCAATTAAGGAGAATTTACAGAAATAGCATTAGAATATAGGATCAGTGATTGTATGAATATCATCATCACTTTGTTTTAGTAGATTCAAATTCTCTCTCTGAGATTAAAAAAACTTATCATAGAATTAAAAATGATGAATAGTCGTAGATTACTAACGGACCTATCTAGGATTAAAAATGAATTAATTTTACTAATGAAGATTAAATGTGTCCCATCTTAAAATTAAAACTAAATTTTCTTGTTTTAAGATATCCAATCAAACAAAATAGAAAAAGCAATAAAGCAAATAATACCATTACGTATAAATTAAAGGTAATAAAGCAAATAATACCAAATATGATTACGGAGGAAAACCCATTTTCAAGATATAAGCCTCCAAACAAATTTATCAGTAAAATTCACTCGAAAAGTTAACTTACAAGTAATCCAAACACCGTTTAATATTAGTTGACTCTGACCATCCAACTTGTAAATCACAAAAAAAAAAAAAAAAAAAAAACCCTTTTGATTGGTGCGACTCGCACTTCTCAGTAACTCTGAGCTACTTTTCCCATCGCATGGATCATCAAGAACGAATTTGTTTTGAAGTGTTGGAATTTCAAGTGCTTCTTCTCCCAACTTACTCTGAAGACTTATAGGTGAAGATTGAGTTTTTGGTGTTTGATCTAATGATATTTTGTGTTTTGATTTGTGAATGAGGCAAGAGAATATTGAAATATAAATTTCGCACATGTTTGGTAGAAATTAAAATTCAGAATTTAATCTAAGTTAAAGTCGTAACTAATTTAACCACATCTTTTATGAGACTTATAACTTTTCAACCATACATTTCATTAATTTTAATCTATACCTGGGTTTGATCTTCTAATGATGTTCTCTTGACTAGAATTAAAGCTCAACCAATAATGAAATAATGTTTGGGATAAATTATGAATAATTGATCAAGTGATTAAATCTAGAGATCTTTGACATGGGTTTTAGATCTTCAATAATAATACGATCTCTAATGCAAAATAATGATTCAACAAACTTTAATGTAAAGAAGGAAAAAATAAAATAAAATAAGATCAAAGCTTTTATGTAATGCTGTTTTTCCATGTAATTTTCACCATAGTAGATGCTACTGTTGCACTCAAGAATCAATTACTACACTAGATGCCATGTTTAACTTCTTATTTTTTTCAAATATGTCAACAGAACTTCCGTATTCTTTGGATTTGGCGTTAACAGTAAGAACGACCTGACATTGCAAAATCGAACCCCCTGCATGAAACAAAGATAGTCGAATTTGAAAAACTCAGTGGACTACAATGGTACAAAAACATAGAACTTTATCCCCACTCAAAGGTGATATCACTTATCAAGCAAAAGCTGACACAATTAAATTCATTAAAATTCTTTATTTCTTCGTAAATTTTTTTAAATATGAGGGTTAATTTGTCCTTTAATAATAAATTTAAGTTAAAAAAATATAATATTTCTGATAAAAAAGAAAGTGGTCATGGTAGAGTATCCGGAGAGTGTAGATATACGATATGTATCAATCACGTTTTAGACATGGACAAGCCACCTTAATTGAAGTGTCTGTACAAAACATGAGCACGTTGAAGACAAAATTCAAATATGTACTCGTATTCCTTTTCTAACAACTCGAGCTCTTATAAGCACGATTTTATTCAAGTTTTGCCTTCAACACGTTTGCTCATTTGCAGGCATGATTAAATTTTCCGTAAAAAATATGGCGTGCATAATGGGTAGTGGCAAGCCTTATGCTGTAGACATTTGCGTGCTATGATCTTTTGACGTGAGAAAGGAATAGAATAGCATAAGGTCCAACCTTTTTCATTTAAGGGGTAAATAAGCTGAAGTTTCACCTAAAACCTCAAACTTCAATAAAAACCTCGAAATGGGCAAAATATAAAACAACTCACTTTTGCACTTCAGAAGCAGTTGATGAGAAAAAAATACATAATCACTCGAATGCAAGCCTTTGAGTGCCAACGAGAGAAGCATATTGACCCTTCTTTTCTAACAACTCGAAATGTGTTCCCAACTCTGAAACTTTCCCATCAGAACACAGAGCAATTTGATTTGCACTCTGAACTGTGCTCAATCTGTGTGCAATCACCAACGTTGTTCTTCCCTTCATTAGACGATTCAAAGCATCCTGAACCAGACGCTCACTTACGGTATCCAAAGCACTAGTAGCCTGCACATTCAAGATATAATGGTGAATGTTGTCCATAGCATCCAACAATAAATGATGCGAAATAATTTTCCAACACTAAACGAATAAGCATTTTCTATTAAAGAAGTTGGAAACATGGGATCTTATTAAATATAAAAACCCCATCCACGTTCTTTTCCTAGAACCAATTAGAGCCCTGATAGCTTAATCCATGAATAGAGAATGCATATGAATTGCAAATTCAACAATAGAAATACCTCATCAAGAATCAAGGTTGGAGCATTCTTAAGCAGAGCTCTGGCTATGGCAATTCTCTGGAAATAAGGAAGTGGGTTTTAGTACTAAATCACTTCACATGCGTGCGCGCGCGCGCACAGAGAGAGAGAGAGAGAGAGAGAGGAAATACCTGTCTCTGTCCTCCACTTAACAAACCCCCACGCTCACCAACTAGTGTGTCATAACCCTGTAGAAGAACAAACACTCGGCAGAACATTAATTCATAGGAAGAGTTAGATTTATGCACAGTTTCAATCTTGACTCACCTGTGGCAATGAGATTATAAAATCATGAGCATTTGCCGCTTTAGCAGCCTTTATCACATCATCTCTGGAAACATATTCATCTGGGAGCCCATAAGCAATATTTTCCCCAACAGACACAGAGAACAGAACAGGTTCCTGTGACATTATATTCTATGTTTCAGGCAAGTAATAACAACAAAACATAAGCATTATTCCCAAAACAAAACTGGGTAAGCTACTGAATCCTTTTCTTCCACTCTGTTTGATTCCATTGCTACGTTTACGAATCATTTCCTCAGCAACCATATCAAGCCATGTTATAGAAAGTGAGTTAATTCATCTGAATTGACTTAAAAATGCAACCGATATTCTGCCAGGATTACATCCCCTCAAAATCAACTCAATTTATGACTTGATACAAAATTTACTTTCGTTTCTAAAATCAACTAGTGTTTGAGCCATGTTATTGTAGGAGTCATTTATGCTACTAATTACCAGTGATTTTCATCAGTTTTTGTGCATGGGTGGATCCAAGTGAGCATGTTGTTAATGTTTAAATATTTTTACACGAGTTCTTTCTTTAACTGAACAAATTTATAGGACTCCACCACAAATAAATCACTTCACTATATCTCCTAATTGGCAGCTGTGCCAGGATTACATTGAAACCAGAGGTGTTATGCATTTAGATGAAACTTCTATCCATAAGATGAGCAAAGATCCAGGAGTTACTTGATTCACTATGGAAACTGCTCGAGCCCATTCACTTTTATCAAATATCCGCAAATCCTCTCCAGCAACAGTTATGCGGCCTCTGGTAGGCTGCCTTATTAGAATTCGATTTACAGTTATAAACAAGAGGGAACATGAAGCTCTAAAAACAATTATAAGTGTTTGTTTGAGCCCCACTTTTTTTCAAAAAATGCATTTTGTAATAGTGTTATGATGGAGAATGTGTAGTTAAAAAATGACATGTTTTGGATTTGTGTGTAATATTATTTTACTGAAGAATATGTGGTTGAAATGTGGTCAAATCACTGTTCAAGAATACATTTGATGGGAAAAATGAGGCTCAAACAAGGGCTAAATGTTAAAATGGACATAACCTCATAAAAACGAGCTAAAAGCTGTACTATTGTACTCTTTCCTGCACCACTTGAGCCCACTAGAGCAGTTACAGTTCCACATTTCAAAGTTAGATCAAGACCTTGTAGGATTTCTACATCAGGTCTCAATGGATAAGAGAAATGCACGTCTGCAAAAGAAAATAGTATAATGCCAATTGTGCTAGTTTGATCTTGTTATAGAAGACATTGATAATGCAAAAGTATATACCTTCAAGGCAAATATCACAAGTCTGTGCAAGGCTACGCAGATGGGTAGCTGATTTTAAGGAAGACATGTACCCTGTATTCCGAGTTTGCATTGTCCCATTAGAACCATTGACCAAAAGAGCTTCAAGATTTTTGTCATGTACTTGGTTTCGCTTCAAGTCCTTTTCTAAAGCATAAGCTAGAGCATCATCAATTTCAGCACCAGATAAAACAGAGTTAATTCTTTCAGTAGCAGCAAAGGCCCCACGAAGATCTCCAAAGGTGTTCACTACTCCTTGAACCTAGAAGACAAATATCTGCTGTATTGAAGAATGGAAATAAGAAAGGGAGAATGCAGAATGAAAAGAGTACTCACAGCAAATGTTAACGTAAAAGTGTATCCAATGAAGGAAACCATGGTACCCACTGCAAGTTCACCCTATGTGCATTACATCAAAATTTTGGAATAATCAGTTTAATAAAAATATGAAAGAAAAGCAAGCTCACCAACCATTATAGAATATAATTCACTCAACAAAAAGTTTCCTTGAAGATATCGTGACAAAGTATGATGGAATCCATCTGTATGTTTAACAGAGGATCATGACAGAACTGTTAAAATACAAGGTGGAAAAGACTTCAAGTGCTTACAGCTTTTACTTTACTTCCTCCAAGACTATACAAGGCAAACAAAGAAACATAAACAGCAACTCTTGTCAGGGATTCATTGAGGGACTTAAAAGTCCCAAGCTTTATGCCACTGTTCTCGTACTCCAGGACCTGAAAA
The DNA here is from genome assembly GCA_019097785.1 of Fraxinus excelsior. Classification (NCBI taxonomy): domain Eukaryota; kingdom Viridiplantae; phylum Streptophyta; class Magnoliopsida; order Lamiales; family Oleaceae; genus Fraxinus; species Fraxinus excelsior. The sequence continues at coordinate 25,005,864 of CM032629.1, read as the reverse complement.
AACTCCATATCACTTACTAAGTAAGCTCGAGCTGATGTTATCAATAACATTATAAGTACATGGCAATGTACAATTGCCATATGTTTGGTAGGAAGAATTAGATAGCACGAGACAATATTATGTAAGAAAAAAAGGTTAAAATCTTGTTCATACATTGCTGGGTGTTGTTCAATACTATGTTTCAAACATGTAAATGACTTTGACACTAACATAGAAATTTTTATGTCACAGTACCCTACCTGGCGACCAAAAATTGACATTTGACGTTTTTCTCCCCCAAATGATCTTACCTAAGAGAATAAAGGTAAAAAGATGACGAAAATATTAATTAGACACTATTAACTTCAGCACAAGAAACTATATACAGACATGACAAAGGTTAGAACAACCTACAGTACGTATAGCAGCAAATGTTTCGGTTACACAATCAGCTATGGAGGCTTGGACTGATCCATGAGCTTTAAATACGGACACAGTTGTTCTTTTGTACACAGCTAAAAATGATTGCACATCAGTGGAATTCCATAAAAAGGATGATAATAAATTACAAGAACTTGAAACTTTTTTGTGAACGAAAACTAGCACTATGCTACTGTTTTATAGATTATTTTCAGTTATTTCTTGAAATACACACGCCTATAGCATGTCACAGCATACTGATAGTTCATTGACCTATGAAACATACTCACCAACTAAAATTGATACCGTAAGCATGAGTAGGCCCAAAATTGGTGCAAGTTGGGCGGACAAAACAAAAAGCAAGCACATAGTCCCGATGACCTGCAGTAAAACAGAGAGAGTAGACTTCAATTGAAATTTGAATGTTTCGTACGCAATACTCGACAGAATTGTATACTATAGACAAAATTTTAGCTTCTCTTTCATCTTTGGTGTATGTACAAACATTACCAAATGAGCCATAAGTGATCACTCAAAGCGAACATGTAAAGGAAAAGATAACCTAGTAAACCTTATGCTATAAGTAGGTACATTCCAAAACTCAATTCAAGAGAATTTATCCAAACTTTCTGGAATCAATTGTTTCGATCAGCATATACATCTAGAAATGAAATTGGAACAATCAGAGAATTTTTAATTGAGTTATGATTTAACCCGTTAAAAAATAAATAAATCTCACTCGTGTTTAAAGTAGGGTAGCTTGCCTCAGATAGTGCCCTGAAGCCACGATCTCTTGATATATTTTCGCTGACAATGCTTTTCAAAGAGCCCAAATCAGATGTCAATAAAGCTGTTAGTTCGCCAACCTACAAAGATCCCACCCAAACTCGCAAATAAATCAAAGGGACATCCACTAGAAAAAAATATAGATTGGATTCATATAACTTTACAGCCTGAGTAAACTCAAAATAATATACAAAATCTCACATGAATACCTTGTATCGATCAAAAAACTCCATCTGAAAAGTCAATAAGAAAAGCGTGTCAAAATTGGATGTACACATAAAATGAACAGACGAGATTCCTGGATAGTTTATTCAAAGCAATAATGTTTCTTTTTCCGTTTTCTGTGTTGTATTTTTTCTTCCACTGGAGTAGTTTACAGCATTTAGTTTTTCCCAAGGTGCCCGAAAGCCTACATAAGTTAACTGGACTGAAGGTTTTTTAAACGCAAATATCAGAAAATAGTATCCTATCAAAATCAACAGAAATAGAAAATGTTCAATTTAAACTTACAACAGCTTTTTGTTTCCAATACACTAGTTAATACTAAAAAGGGTTACAACGTCGAGAAATGATTTTACCTTTTGAATCAACACCCTTTGAAATATTTGAGCTCTTAAGCTAGACATAACCTTCTCCCACATGATATTCATGTTTATCACAAAAATGATTGTAAAAATTGCCTCCAATGTGTATAAAATTCCCAATTTGCTAACCACTTGCCAAAGAGGCACTGGTCTTGCCCCAATGAGTACTTCGAAAAATTTTCCTGAAATAAGGCTCATTGACATCAATATTATATATCAATTATATTATCCATATACATCTTTAAAATAGAATATAGAAATATTCCAGCAACAGTAACAGATACGGAAATTCAAAAAGTATATTGCCATACATATAGTTTAGTTTATAAATCAATATTCAAGAGAGATTACTACTTATATCATATCTTATCTTCACTTCAAAAATGAAGTAGAGCCTTAATCCTTAATCATCATCTGTTCTCTTATACTTCATTGTTTGAACAAAACCATGATGTAACCCTAAAGTATTAGTGCACAATTATATTCTGGAATAAAACTTCTAAATCAAAATTATAGGTTAGATTGTATTTCTCTTAGTCAACATCATCCAAACTTCATTTTCATCAAGATGGTTAGAAGTTCTTCCAAATAAGTTGAGTTAAACCACCTCTAACTTTTTTTCACTATATATTTTTGCTGGTGTAACATACTTTGGATATTCATTAAACCAGCATATACAAGAAAATTATATTCCATCTTCACAAAATACTGTTTTGGAAATGGAAAATGTTTCAATCACTAGCAACCACAGTGTAAGACTTTAATCTCGTCCTTGTACAAATTGACGGCCAACTTAGGATTTTATCACCAGCTTAAAAGTTCAATTATTAGTAGATTTACTTATAATAAGTAAGGTAATTCAAACATCACTGGAAACAAAAGATTCACGACAAAAGATTACTCCCAAAGTAGAACTCAAATACAAGTGTCACAAATTGGAATCTTCGAATGCCTAAATAAATGGATCATGGAAATAAATTGTCTTGCTAATAAATGTTAGACTTTAGTAATCCCTTAGAAGCTAGGACTAAGCAATGAGATCATGTTTAGTTCGCAGGATTGATCTTGGCTAGACCATACAGTAGACAGAATTTCAAGTTCAGTTTCTTCTTTAAAACTGTCTAGCTCTATCAAATCCACTTACCAAATATATGATTGAATGAACAAGATTTAAACTTCCTTTTCTACTTTAATTTGTCCAATCCTACTTACCGAATATATAAGTGTTGCCCAATTCTCCTAGTAAAAATCAAAAGACAACTCTAACATACCGGAATATATGGGCATGGAGAGAGTGCTAGCTGTGCAACACAGAAGACTAAGAATCGAAGCCGCGAGACTCAATTTGTGCCGTGAAATCAGCTTCCACAACAAGCCCCAGTTTATCACATCAATTGGTTGCGATTCTTCAATCTCAACTCCGCCAAAATCGTCGATTTTCGGCTCATTTTCTGACAAACTTGTGTCGAAAGCTGGGCCGGAAACATAGGCGGCGGTGACAATTCTTGATTTTTTCGAAATTTGTCCAACTTTGGCCAAAGAAAACGAAGTGGGAAATGCAGAAAATGCCTGATTTTTGAGATTATGAGTTGATTTTAGCCTTATCTGTGGTGTTCTGTGGGTGTGAAAGTGTTTTGGGAGCTGAAGGTTGCAAGGAAGAGGAAAAGGCATAGTAGCTATTGCCATTTCTTCTGGTAGGTGTAGTGTGCACTCATGAAATATGGGAGACGATTTGGTTTCAATTTATAGTGTTGAGAATGCGTGTGGGGGAAATTTTACAATATATTTTTTATTTTTTATCTGGAATTTCGAACGTTGTCTGCCTGAAATAAAATTGGGTAAATTTCATTTGGGTGCCTAACATTTTACAAGTGTCACAATGATATCTCCCAACTTATAATTTGTCGTATCATATCCCTAACCCTTTAAAATTGTGACATGTATTGTCCCTAACTAGCATAAAGTCCTTGTTTCGTTGATATTAAAATCATTTTTTTAATAGATTTTGAAAAATAAAAATAAAATATATGATTAAATAACTTTGAATTAAGATTATAACTGGATTTTAATCCAAACCAAATAGGGGAATTCACGTGATGTCGAGATCAAGTTGAAATAAAGAGATAGTTTTCGTCTGTAGACATAAAAAAAAAAAATAATAAATAAATAAACAATTGGTTGGATCAATTTAAATAATTAGCTCAATTAAACTAAAACCTACCAAGACCCACAATTTTAAAAGCTCACTCTACTTTTCTTCTTAAAATTCATAATTATTCAATTATAATCAATTTAATTGAATTAGTTGAGTAATTACCAAAAATTGACCACGAATTTCTCCTACAGATAGGGTCAAGTGTTCATTGCAAAAGGAGGAGAAAAAGTACAAGAGAAAATCACAAAGTGTTGAAGAAATTCTCTCAACTCCAAGTCCGACAAATCCGAGGAAGATCAAAATCTTCTTTAAATCAAGCAAATTCAAGAAGATCAAAATCTTCCCCAAATCAAATCAAAACCAAGATCAAGATCAAGTCCAAGCTTTCGAAGTGTAAATCCAAGTTTCGAAATTCAAGTGTCGAACAAGTCAAGCTCTCGACAAATCAAATCAAATTTTCAACAAATCTCGAAACTTAGGATTCAAGCCACGTGGCTCCTCATTTTCGAACATTCAGATTATTAATCAGGGGTTTTTTTGCAATTTTTGCAATTACAAGAAGATTTTTATCTATTTGTATTTTTTTCAAAATACAATTTGTAACGATTTCTGTATATTAATATACGCGAAATTCGTCGTACAAATTTTTTGGCACGTCCAGTAGGACCTTTTTGTCCTCTCATATTTTGATCTCAGAATCTTCAACTTTCAACCACTACATCAACAATGGCAAACGAACAAGCGAAGCAAACCATAACTCATCTCGAAGAGACACTCGCTGAGCTGTTCTGAGTCCAAACAAAAAATAGGAAAACTCAACTAGTTCCATCACTAAAGAAGTTTTCCAACAAAGGCAGAATGAAAATTGCTTTCACAAAGCCAAACTCTCGTTCAACAGAAAATGCCAAGAGTTTAGAGAAAAATTCTCATTCAGGCTCGGTCTCTAGTTGTAGATCCTTGTCTGGATCCTCTCGTACCACTTCTCTACAAAGGTGGGGAGACTATAATTCGTCTGAAGAATCACTTGAGCCAGTGATGGTCACGGAGGTGACCTCGGGCTCTGATGATCGAATCTAACTAACGAATTCACTAGAAGAGAAAGACGCACAGGTTGCTGCACTCATGCACAAGCTAGAGTTGCAAAATCTGGCGAAAAAAGATCAAGAAAATCCAAGATCTTCCAAAGCTAAAGATCTGGAAGTCGAAGAACGCCAACAAAAACAAGACATACATGATCGAACAGTTGTTCAAAACGTTTTGTGTGATACTACTCAACTCTCTGTTGGCTCTCTATCTGTCCACCAACTCCAACATATGATTGTAGACACCATTCGTGCCTAGTATGGTGGTTCAATGCAATCTTCATTGGTGTATGCCAAGCCTTATAGCCATCGAATCGACGAGGTAAAGATGCCACTCGGTTACCAACCTCCAAAATTCTAGTGTTTTGATGGGAAAGGCAACTTGAAGCAACATGTTGCTCATTTCATTGAGACATGTAACAATGCAGGTACTTACAACGACACTATGGTGAAACAGTTCATGCGCTCCCTCAAGGGTGCTGCATTCGAATGGTATACCGACTTACAAGCTGGCTCAATTGATAGTTGGGATCAACTTGAAAGAGAATTCCTAACACGTTTCTACGGCACCAGACGGACTGTTAGCCTTCCGGAACTTACTCGAATGAAGTAGAGCAAAGAAGAGCCCGTTGTAGAGTACATTGAACGCTGGAAGAACATCGTGCTCAATTGCAAAGAAAGAATAAGCCAAGCATCTTCCATTGACATGTGTGTGCAAGGCATGCATTGGGGATTACTCTACAATCTCCAAGCAAATATGTCTCACTCCTTTGAAGAGTTAGCGACACATGCCCATGACCTGGAGTTCCAAATTGGAAGGTATGAGAGTTCCTTACCAAGTGATCCACGTGACAAGAGGGACCCCAAGAAAGAGATAAAGAGGGTTGTCAAGATGGGTAAATCCAAAAAGGTAATGGCAATTTCCACTATCCCTGCAAAGATAGCCTTCTAGGGTCGAAATCAAACATAAGACCAAAACCAAAGCCAGAATTCAGACCTACCAAGGGATTGGTCCAAGGCAGAGGCCATGTGACTCTGAAAGAACTTGAAGAGAAGGAGTGCCCATTTTCAGATTCTGAATTTCCTGAAATCCAGGATCAACTTCTCGAACAGAAGATAATCGAACTACAAGCTCCAAAGATACCCGAGGAAGTTGGTAGGGTCGATCATCCTAAATACTGTAAATTTCACAGAATCATCAGTCATCCGGTTGAAAAATGTTTTGTGCTGAAAGATCTTATTGTTCGCCTGAACAAAGAAAATAAGATAAAACTTAAAACGGGAGAAAACCAGCGGCTGACTGCTCGATGGTTTCGTTTGGATCATTTGATCCAATCTCCATTGCAAAAAAGGAACATATATTTTCTCATACATGCGATGCCAGTAAATCTTCGACTAAAGAGTTAAAACCACAACTTCCAGAAGGAGCCATTCCAGTGAAGTTTGAAGTAGACGGAGAAATTACTATCAGTTACTTCTACCTAGGAATGGATGGACCTCGTGCACCCAATCGTCCAACCTTCTACAAAATTATGACAGATGACTTGGATGTTTGGGATTCTGATTCAGAGTTCGAAGACGAGATTGGTGATGGTTGGTCTACCTTCATAAGCAAGAAGGAGAAATACCAAGTGTCAAAGTAAAATATCACCTTTTACATCTCTTGCAGGACCGAAACTGGGGGCATTGGGCGTGAAAGTTCAACCCAATGAAAAAGCATCACTAGAAGAAAATCAGAAAGGATGGACCCTTGTGAAAAGACGCCATCAAACAATTCCACAACTTCCAAGTCCTAGTGACGAAAAACGGAAGTCAAGAAACAACCAAAAAAGAAGGCCTAAAGTTAGGTCAGAAGTCTATACTAAATCAACGGGAGTAGAAGTCGCTTCACGTGCTCCTCCTGGATTACCGACCTTGAGTGATTATTTTCCCAAGGGCTTCTTCAACAATGAATACTTTACCTCTAATGTTATCAATGTGGAGGAGAAAGGCAAAGCAAGGAAAGGGACGAAAGAGAGTTCAAAACATAAGAGAACTATTTCGCGACTCAAAAATATTCCTTCTGATACAAGTTTAGCAGAGTCTCTTAAGCTTCATTTCGATGATCGAATGACTTTAATCGCAGTGTTTATAGATCCGAAAGAATACGAAGGCAAAGTCTTAGAACATATTGGATCCACAACCCAACAAGACCATATGGCCACCATCACATTTGACGATGAAGATTTGCAACTGGGCTCTCGTTTACATAATAGACCACTCTATGTTATTGGGCATATTTGAGAATGCAAGATAAATCACATAATGATCGATTGTGGATCTATTGTGAACATCATGCCGTCAAAACGATAAAAAAGATTGGAATTAATGTTGGTGATCTGTCCAAAAGCAAGATCATGATTCAAGGATTTAACCACAAAGGTCAGCGAGCCATCGACATAATTCATTTGAAACTGCAAATAGGAGAGTTAATTTCCTCGGCTCTCTTCCATGTCATCGATGCTAAAACATCATACGAGTTACTCTTTGGACGTGTTTAGCTGTATGAAACTGGAGTAGTACCTTCGACTTGGCACCAATGTTTCAAATATAGTCGAGACGGAGAGGTCAAGTGTGTAGTAGCTGAGTTCAAACCCTTCCTCGAAAAAGAATCTCATTTTGCTGACGCAAAATTTTATGGGAGAGATGAAGAAAGTAATTCTGCAGGGTTGACCATATCTAGATTTGAGATTAAAAGAAATGTAGATGATGATGATACATCAAGTGCTGCCTAACCTCATCAGCTCATCAAAAGTAATTCAAAATTTACATCTGAAGGATTCTGTAAAGGTAAAAAACCTCAAACAGAATCGACTGACTTTGGGGTATTGAGAAAAGAGTTAACTCTTCCAATACCTTGTATTCCAAAATTGTTCCTACCCCATCAACTTATGGGAGTCCCAAGAGAACGCAAATCATCATCGAAAGCTTCGACATCTGTTCCAGACATATCAAAGCTCAGTATTTCTAGCTCATCCAAACAAGACAAGACTGGAGCTGATGAACCAAAATAGACTTTCAAAGGATTTTATAATCCTCACGCCAAAAAGCTGTTTGAGAATGCCGAATTTGGGAAAGGAGAGCCTCGTTAATAAGGTGATCTCGATGTTGTCCTTTCGGGTAGGCGTATCCCTTCTCATTTTGACGGGACCCTCATGTCACAACTCAGGTATGGCTTGGGATATGATCTAAATCCACCGAGAAAGATTAAGGTCAAGAAGGTTTCCTTGAACCCAATCATGATTCAAATTTATTAAATTGCGGAAGAGAAACTTGAACAACCGAAACCTTCAATGTTCGATCAAATTGAAAATGAGAATTCCAGAGTTTCTGTGTTTAAAAGATTAAAATGAGAATCCTTCCCAATGGTTGATGTAAAGGGTAAAACTTCCGTCTTTCAAAGGTTAAGTGAAGTTCCTTCTTCTTCTTCTACCCAAATTGGCGATGACACACAAGCTCCTCAGAAGTTATTTCAAAGACAATCTGCTTTTTCTCTACTTGGAACTAAAACTTCTTATTCGAGTCCAAAGCCTTAACGATCAAGGAGAAGACGAAAACATCAAAAAGTATGTCCTTCTCTAAGCAATAATAAAGATGAAGAAGAAGTCTCTGTTAATCGCATGGCTTTTAAAGAAGCTCCCGACCACGAGTCTGAAAACTCTACCAAAACAGATGAACCTGAGTCGGCCCCAGCTACATTTGAGGAAGGATGATAAGCTACGGTGTATGACTTGAAGCAATTGAACTTGGGAACTGAAGAAGACCCAAGACCAGTGTTTGTAAGTGCTCTCCTCAGTCAAAAGAGGATTCAGAATACATTCACTTGCTTCAAGAATACAAATACGTATTTGCGTTGTCTTACAAAGAAATGTCGGGCTTAGATCCGGGGTTGCAGTACATCACCTTGCAGTAAGGCATGAAGTTCGACCGATCAATCAACTTCAAAGGAGATTTTGACCAAAACTGATTCCTCAAATTGAAATAGAAGCCAACAAACTTATTGAAGCTCGATTCGTACGTGAAGTCAAATACCCAACTTGGATTGCGAATGTTGTCTCTGTCAGAAAGAAAAATGGACAATTACGAGTATGTATTGACTTTCGTAATCTAAACCAAGCATGTCCCAAAGATGACTTCCCACTTCTAATGATAGAGTTGATGGTGGATGCAACTATCGGGTATGAAATATTATCTTTTATGGATGGATTCTCCGAATACAACCAAATACGCATGAATCCGAAAGATGAAGAACTCACAGCATTTCGTACCCCTAAAGGCATATATTGTTATAAAGTTATGCCATTTGGGTTGAAAAATGCGGAGGCAACCTACCAACGAGCAATGCAAAGGATCTTCGATGACATGCTGCATAAGAACGTAGAATGCTATGTAGACAACCTTGTTGTTAAAACAAAGAAACGCGATGATCACCTACAAGATCTACGGGATGTTTTTGAAAGGCTTCGACGACATCAATTGAAGATGAATCCGCTAAAGTGTGTATTTGGTGTCACATCTGGAAAATTTCTTAGCTTCATTGTTCGACACAGGGGCATCGAAATAGATCAATCAAAAATCAAAGCCATAATCGACATGCCAGAACCAAGAAATGTGCATGAATTGAAAAGCCTTCAAGGAAAACTTGCATACATTCAGAGATTTATCTTTAACCTTACTAGACGTTGCCATCTTTTCAACAAACTGGTGAAGAAAGTTGTACCATTTGAATTGGGATGATGCTTGCCGAAGTGCTTTCCAAAGCATTAAGCAATATTTGTTTCATCCACCAGTACTTGCAGCTCCGGTCCTAGGAAACCATTGACCCTTTATGTTGCAGCACAAGAATATTCTCTAGGAGCACTTCTTGTCCAAGCCAATGATAAAGGAAAAGAGAATGAGCTCCACTACTTGAGCTAGACACTGGTAGGCGCCGAGATGAAGTATTCCCCTATTGAGAAAATATACCTTGCGTTAATCTTCGCAGGTAAAAAATTGAGACATTATATGTTATCGCATACGATCAGTCCTGTCTCAAAGGTTGAACCTTTGAAGTAAATAATGTCTAGACCAATTCTTTATGGAAGGATTGGAAAATGGGCACTGTTATTATCCGAGTTCGACATCAAACTTATTCCTCAAAAAGCCATCAAAGGACAAGCTTTGGCAATTTCCTTGCTGACCATCCAATTCCAGTGGAATGGAAACTACATGAAGACCTCCCGAATGAAGTAGTTCTATTTACTGAAACCATACAATCGTGGAGGCTATACTTCGATGGGCCAGCCCGAAGTTATGGTGTAGGAGCAAGAGTTATCTTTATCACTCTTCATGATCTTGTCATGCGTACTCGTTTACCTTAACAGAGAAATGTTCAAACAATGTGGCGGAATATCAAGCCCTTATCATTAGTTTAGAGACAACTATAGATATGGATATTCATCAACTAGAAGTCTTTGGGGATTCTAAATTGATAATCAACCAACTCTTAGTTGTGTACAAAGTCCATAATTCTGACTTAAAGACATATTATGAATATGCATCAACGCTTATGAAGCGATTTAATTCGTTAAAAGTCAAATTCGTACCTAAGGCTGAAAATAGGAAAGCTGATGCCTTAACTAATTTGGCCGCTGTTCTAGCCAGGTCAGATGAAGATTTTTCTCACTCCGTATCAATTGCTCAAAGATGGTTGCTTTCGTCCTTGCTACCCAGTGATATGGAAGAAAACAATAGTATTGAAGTAACTGAAGATGAGGAAGAAGAAGACTGGAGACATCCAATAATTGATTTCATTCAACATCAAAAGCCACCAGACAATCCATGGTGAAAACCCGAAATCAAGAGGCGTGTACCCCGCTTTGTCTTTTATAAAGGAATGCTTTATCGACGATCATTCGATGGAGTTTTCCTCGATGCCTAAGTAATGATGAAGTAACATATGTCGTGGAAGAAGCCTACTCTGGAATATGTGGTGCTCATTAGTCTGGACCCAAACTCCATTTTTTAATCAAGAGGATGGGGTACTACTAGCCGACTATGGTACAAGACTCAATGGATTATGCAAAGAAGTGTGAAGCTTGCCAAGTTCATGTGAACTTCATCCATCAACCTCCGGAACCATTACATCCAACAGTAGCTTCATGGTTATTCGATGCATGGGGTCTCGATGTAATTGGGCCCATAACTCCAAAGTCTTCAGCTGGACACTCATACATCCTTGCTGGAACTGACTACTTCTCTAAGTGGGCTGAAGCCATACCATTGAAAGAAGTAAAGAAAGAAAATGTTGCAAATTCCATCCGTATCCAAATCATTTATCGGTACAGGGTCCTATGATACATCATCACTGCCAATGGGAAGCCCTTCTACAATAGCCATATAAATAATTTATGCTCAAAATTTGGATTCAAACAGTACAACTCATCCATGTACAATGCAACAGCTAATAGGTTAGAAGATGCGTTCAACAAGACTCTATACAGTCTACTGAAAAAGGTCGTCTCAAAATCAAAAAGAGACTGGCATGAAAGAATTGGTGAAGCCTTATGGGCTTATCGAACTACTTACCGAACTCCAACACAAGCCACTCATTATGCCTTAGTATATGGAGTGGAAGCCGTACTTCTTTTGGAGTGTCAAATTCCATCACTTAGAATTGCCATCCAAAAAAGTTTGACGACAGAGGAAAATGCCCTTCTTCAGTTGGAGGAGTTAGAAGTTTTGGATGAGAAGAGATTGGAGGCACAAATGCACCTGGAATGTTATCAAGCCCAGATGGCAAAGTCCTTCAACAAAAAGATGCAACCAAGATCATTTTAAGTCGGAGATTTGGTACTTTGCGTACGCAGACCAATCATAATCACAAGAAAAACAGGGGGTAAGTTCCAACCTAAATGGGATGTTCCGTTTGTTGTTACTCATGCATTCACTAACGGAGCATACAAGATCGTCGACAAAGATGGAGTACAAATTGGACCTATCAATGGAAAGTTTCTAAAGCGTTTTTACTCTTGAAGTTATTTGTTTTATAAATCTTTGATTGTAATACCCCCACCAAAAAAAAATTTGTTCTTGTAACGAACTACGTTCGACTTGATCCCGTTTGGGTACGTAGGCAGCTTGAATAAATTTATAAATTCAAGTTCAGTCACAAATAATAAACTCATTCAATTTGTTTACCATTTTCTGCAATAAAAAAATGCACAAGAAACAAGAAAAAGTTCATCGTAAAAAGACAAAGAACGATAAAAAAATCAAAATTCATATGGTCTTAAAAGATCATAAAGTCCTAAATTTATCAAGATCACTCGCCTTTGATCACTTATAGAAAACTATCTTCAAGGGTCTTCATTATTTGATTAATGGATGCTACGCTAGAACCATCTCTAGTCTGTGATTCTTCTAAAGCAGCCTTTGTAGTTCCAGCATACTCTTTTCTTCTTTATGAGTTTTAAGTTCATCACAGAGTCTGTCCAGTTTGAAAGTTAGTTGACTAATTTTATTTTCCAATGAAGAACAAGTGGAATCTTCTACTTCCAACTAAATGTTCAAAAGCTTCAACTTCTCAGTCTTCTTTTCGGTAGTTGGAAACTCTAAGTGCTGCTTCCTTTTAAATAAATAGATGTCAACTTCTTTAAGAAACACATCCATGCATTTCATCAAAAGTGCTGGATCTGTGCGGAATGAGCTAGTAATCACGTTTTGAAGAATTAAATTATTATCATCCCACCAAAAGTAGATGTTGGAAAACCCATGCTTCAAGACGTCCTTAAAACACTTTTGAAGATAATTGGTCATCGCTTTTTACAAAGTAGCCTTCAAGTAAGGAGACTTTTGAGTTATCCCAGGCGGGAGACCGGCTATGAAGAACAAATTGGAGCTGTCCAACGATAATTTGTTTCCAAAGGCGGAATGTTAACCAAAGCCAATGAAGGTAGAGCAACTGGAACTCCTTGATTGACCTCTGAAATGTTAGCTCTCGCAGTCTCAGAATTCACTTAATCTTCATCTTGGAATGTATCTATGTTGAACGCCAAAATGCCTTCATTCATAGGATTCGGGTGTTTACGAGGTGGATAGTGAAAATCATGAGTACCATCTATTCCTTGAAGCGCACCAATTATCCCATCATTCTCGCCAGTCTGATCTTGCAAAGAGTCCGAATTCATGAAGAAATTCAATCTTTTAGAATGCTTGAAAAACCTACAAAAAAAGTAGAAATAAAAGAAGAAGAAGAAGAAAAGAATGAGGGATAAAAAATGGGAGCCTACCGGCATTCCATATTCTAGGAAACATATCTAAATAGTCGACATCTGATGGTGTATTTGGGAGGCTGATATTAATGTGAGAGACTCCGACGTCACCTTTTGAAGAATTTGGGACAGCTTGAAGTGACATTGGTTTTACCAATCGTTTAATCTTATATATTCTGGAGAGTGGAGCCTGAAGTTGAAGTTCGTGACATAAGACCAAATACAAGTGTTATGTTAAAAAAAACATACCCGATCTTGAGAACTTTCGTCTCCTAGAGTTAGAGTCTTTCTAGGTGTGTGGGATGCTCGATCTCCAGGATTACTGCGGTCTAGAATCAAAACTACTTCTTGCATCTTCTCAGTAGACTTAAAGGTGGAAGCAAACTTTGTCGTGGGAACTCTAATTTTATTCTTCTTAATGCCCCTATCATTTCTAAGGTCCAATTCCTTCTTTCGAGAAATCTCTTCAAGAATAATATGTTGAGGATTTATCCCTTTGGCTACAACTCGGATCGGAACTGGATTAAGAACAAAGTCACGACTCTCACTAGAAGACAGAACATCCACTTGAACCTTGGTCAGGATCGGCAACACTCGATTATTTCACCAAGTTCGATACTCCGAGTCAACGTTTTGATGAGTATCCTTCACGTACTCTGGAATATGAAATGTAGAGCCACTCATTGTTTAAGTTAAAGACAACCAGACGCGATACATATCGCCCGCATTGAACTGAGTTACCTCGCAAACCTGTGAGGATTATATGCCTCAAGAATGAAAGGAGAGGTTTCTCAACGATAAGAAACAAATTCAGATCGAATACTCATCATAAACTCTGAGGTGTCTATAGACCTTGGTTGGTCATCCACTCGTACATCGGGATGGGACAATAGGGGAAACGGATTCCAACAAAAGTCATTGGCATCCATCATTCCACGGATAAGGTCTCGACAATCAAAAACATTTTTCTCCCAAGACTGGAAAGCATTCAAGGTGCCAGCATATCTACAAATTATAGGACGAGTGTAACTCTTGTCCATATGAGCATAAACACCTCAAACAAAATATGTGACAACTCAAGCATAAAGAAAATGTCCAGGAAATGAATGTGAAATCGGGCCGAGGTCCGAGTTTGACTGATGGTTCGATGTTCGTGTGAGTCCTCTATAAATGCTCACTAATACGGGAGGAACTAGACTGTAAATGTATCCAACCGCCATTTTAGAAGACGCTTTAAAAGTTCTAACTCTTATATACTCATCCCCAGATGGAAGAACGAAACGACAAAGTCACAAGGAGAGATAAGCTACTATCTTTGATTCATCTTCTTCCTCCATAGACAAAGATATTAACAAATCACACCAATGAATCCGATCCCGGCATGAAATATCCCTCGGCTTGTCTACAGCTATAGACCTCCATATTTCCTTTGAAGCTCTTTGATGACATCTCTTGAATGGATTTAGACTCAAACACTCTTGTAATTTTTGTGTTGTCGAGGATTCTGAGCACAACCATTCTCGCGAAACCAAAAGTTAATCCATTCTTCGTGACTAACGCAATCAGATTCATTCGCATCCGCAATCAATACGAAAACATTGAAGAGGTACAGGCAAGACTTAGAAAGTTGATCTATCAGCTCTGAAAGGCCAGGGACTACTTCCTCGTAGTAATTACACATGATCAAAAGTCCACTTATCTCGCGGATGTTCCAAAGAGAAATGCCAATTTCACCACATGCGGTCATGAAGTGTTGGTCTCCGGGCACCAAACCTTACAAAGAGCTCTGTAGATGGAATTTGGGTGATGATAATCCCTTGTGGCGGAGCTGACTGTATAAGCTAATTGGTGAATATTCCTTTCGAGTAGAAGTTTTTGGACCCATAAAGACCACTACCAAAACTTTGGAAGAAAAAAAGTCTCTCCACGACTGACAAGCACACTTCCCAACTATATTTCTTTGTTGTTAATCCTCTCACACATTACAGCCCGAGGAATGCACTCCGTGCTTTGAGAATGATGAGGCGGGAGACACAAAGAGGGAAAATGACTGCTGGAGAGGTTGGACGAGGATGCCTCTGAATTCTCGTGATATTCACTAATAATGGGCATATGCAACTCCGACAAAGGCTCCAAGAGTTCAGGAGAAATATCTGTGGTCGGCTTATGGATGTTAAGTTTAAGTTCACCTCATATGTCAGGCTGAGCATGGTACTTCACATCAATATCTTTGAAACAAAGGTAACTCTTGCCTTGGCTCTTAACCTCGATGATTTCGTGTATATCCGAATATGCACCGTTATTAGAGCTCATCCCAGCCATTCCTAAAAATAAAGAAGGAAGAGGAAATCAGTGAGCAAAAAAAGGGATTAACGGGCAGTAAATCTTTTAAATTCCTTGTTGTCTAAATCACGAGCCTCCCAAGTATATGGATGATCTCAAACACAAAGTGCCTTGGACGGTCGAAGGAAAGTCCTTGGTCCCGAACACAAAATTTTTGGACGGTCGAAGGAACGACCCTTGATCCCGAACACAAAGTGCCTTGAACGGTCAAAGGAACGGTCCTTGGTCCCAAACACAAAGTACATTGGACGATCGAAGGAACAGTCCTTGGTCCCAAGCACAATGTGCCTTGAATGGTAAAAGGTAGCAGTCCTTGATCTTCAATGCGCATGAAAAAGTTGGCAATTTTGAATGTTTCTGAGCCCATAAAATAATTGCAATACAAAATTCTACTCTACAACAAGAAAATCTCGAACCTCGAAACATTTGACTTGTTCCAAAAGTTAAATCCCCGAAAAAAAAAAAAATATATATATATATATATATATATATATATACTGTTCACGTGTTTTGTTAAAAAAAAACTCGATTTCTGCAAAAAAAAAATAATAACAATAAAAAAATTGTATAATGGCCGAAACCAAAAAATAAATTGGTTTTGGTTTCTGCCATTGGCAGAGACCAAACCAAAACCATATATTGGTTTTGGTTTCTGCCGTCGGTAGAAGCCGAAGGTTTGGTTTTTGCCGTTGGGTTTCCGCCTACGGGCGGGACCAAGGAAAAAAATATTTGAAGAGAGAGAGAGAGAAGCAGGCAAAATCCAGAAAATAATAATTAAAAAAAAGTCTTACCTTTTGTCCTACAAATTTAGCCTTTTGATCTCTAAACCTAATAATTTGTTCATATAAATAGTTAAATATCGGGCTTCATTTGAGCCCAACTTACCATAAAACGTAAAAAGTTTGGTAAAAAATAAATAAATAATCAAGTAAATTGGGAGTTGCGTAAAATAAATTGAACAACGATTAAGCCAAAAAAAAAAAATCTAAATATCAAGATTTAATAATTTATCTATTTCATAATAAATTAATAAATCTTGAGGGGGCATCTATAGACATAAAAAATAATAATAAATAAATAAATAATAGGTTAAGTCAATTTAAATAATTAGCCCAATTAAACTAAAACATACCAATGCCCACAATTTTAAAAGCACACTCTACTTTTCTTCTTAAAATCCACAATTATTCAACTATAATCAATTTAATTGAATTAATTGAGTAATTACCAAAATTTGGCCACGAGTTTCCCCTATAAATAGAGTCAAGGGTTCATTGCAAAAGGATGAGAAAAAGTACAAAAGAAAATCAATAAGTGTTGAAGAAATTCTCTCAACTCCAAGTCCGGCAAACTCGAAGAAGACCAAAATCTTCTTCAAATCAAGCAAATTCAAGAAGATCAAAATATTCCTCAAATCAAATCAAAACCAAGATCAAGATCAAATCCAAGCTTTCGAAGTGTAAATCCAAGCTTCTAAATTCAAGTGTCGAACAAGCCAAGCTCTCGACAAATCAAATCAAATTCTCAACAAATCTCGAAGCCTAGGACTCAAGCCACGTGGCTCCTCGTCTTCAAATATTCAGATAATTAATCAATGAGTTTTTGCAATTACAAGAAGATTTCTATCTATTTGTATATTTTTCAAAATACAATTTATAACGATTTCTGTATTTTAATATACGCGAAATCCGTCGTACATCGTCAACACTGAAGTTTTTTACCATATTCGAAACTTCTAAATGAAAGTTGATATCACTTAAACATTTACGTTTAACTTCTTGTATTATTTTGGAATAAATGAGAACTTTTAAACAATTTTATTCTCGTTTTAAAATCACGTGAGTGAAACATGAAAATCTGATGTTTAATTGCCTTTTTCGTTAGCTAGAGACGTGACTGCTACGAGAACCTAGGTACCAACTTGCCGTACTTCATTACATATTAAAAGAGTCAATACATTGGCAAGACACGTGTCGTCATTTACCGTCGTCGTAATTCAATTTTTTTGGGGGCTTCTTCCACCATTCTTTCACGCGCACGCACCAGCCATACTTCTTCCTTTCACACGCTACTACACCATACCTACTACCATACCTCTTTTTCGGATCCTCCATCGAAGCTCTGGCTCATCGGAGCTCGGCACAGTGTTAAGATTCCAATCGTGGCTCCCTCCAGCCAATAATCAGACGCCTCGCCAGTAGAAAATCAGCGCTGCTGGCCGCCTTCACCTCCATCCAGAATTCGGGTTCTACCCAAATAGTCTACAGGGAGTCCGTAAATTTATCTTCCCATTATGATCTGAACTCACCATTTTGGCAGAGTACTTAGCTTATATCGATATTGCTAGTAATGTCAGTCTCATTTTTCGCACTCGCAATTTACCTTCTCCTCACGCTGGACTCTAATTACTCATCCACTCATGTTTTCGCTGCTTCTAAAGACGTTCAGGTAAATGATTATTAATATTATGTATAGGTGAGCAGAATTTTTTGATCGAAAATTGGTCTGCTTGATTTAGACTTTGGATAGCTTATTTCGAATTTAAATTGACTTTTTGGAATTTGGGTTTTGATACCTTAGTTTCATGCCATCAAATTTAGAGGAAATATTTACTGTGTGATGTGGATTTGATGATGTTTATTGATGAATTCCATGAAGTGAAATTAATCACAAAATCAAGAATTACATCCTCAATGGTGCAATGACATATTGACAAAATCAAAATTGTGTGAAATTTATTGAAATTCGAAAACTGCAGAAGACATGCTTTAGATTAGAAACTTGAGTATGGGGATTGGATGATTTTGTTTGGTGAATTTGGGATTTGTATATAAAAAGTTAGTTGAAAAAAATGGTTGTGTCTCCATTGAGGCACGGATTGCCTCCTTGCGTAGCCTTCATGCGCAATGGAGGCACGAGCCATGCCTCCATTGCGGACAGAGGCAATGAAAAAAACTAATGTGTCTCCATTAAGGAATGGATTGCCTCCTTGTGCAGCCTCCGTGCGCAACGGAGGCACGAGGTGTGCCTCAATTGCTGACGGAGAAAATCCTTGCCTCCATTCGTAACGGAGGCACATGCCGTGCCTTCATTGTGCACGGAGGCAATGGGGTGTAATGCGACAGTGGTTTATTTTGTGTTATTTCGATTGAGCTTCTGATTTCTTATCTAAAGTATTCTCTAAATTGTGTCTGTTTCCATGTAGGTGGAAATGCTCTCAAGTCTAGGGATATGTTGTTTGTAAAGTCAGGCATTTTTGTCAACACACCACCAGTGATGATTCAAGCCAAGAAGAGTCATTCTGAAACCAAGCACAACTTGTCTGTTCGCGTTGAGTCTGGGTATATAGTTGTCATTTAAGTCTAATGTTTGTTTGAGTTCATCACAAAACATATTATGAGCTATGTGTAGGTTCTCAATATGCACGTAGAGAGAATAAATTTGTATATGATTGTGCTGCACTAAATTATGAAAAAAATAATGCGTATTTTATTCTCACTTGTAAATTACTAAAAATGTTATTATTTTAGATTATGTCTATGCGTTTAGCATATAATTTGTTATGGTAATTGGCATTGACAAAATTATCAGAATCAGCAAACCAAAATAATGGATGATCAATCTTAGTGTAGTGTGAATTTCACTTCTGACTGTTACATCGAATTAATGTGTCATGTTGTTAAGTTTCAAAACTCAATGTCCTATGGCCATCTTATCCACAATTAAGAAGACATTCACTTCTGACGTGTAAATTGTTGGCATCGAGACTGTATGGACTTCTCCTCTCTCCTTCAGGACTTGATGTTCTCCTCCAAAGTCACCACCTTCCTATCACATATAAGGAGAAAAAAACATTATTATAGCAAGCCTCAAATATGCAATTTGATATCTTTCCGCTTCATAAAGAAATGACTAAAATAGGCGTCTTAATCTTATCATGTTCTATTGATGTAGACAGAAGTTTGTATAGTTGATTGGTCTAATGATAAAGTTTTTTATCCAAGATTTATCGGTTTCATGGACAACATTTCTTATAACACTATATCCAAGCAAAACTTGAAAAATGGTTATAAAATGAATAACATGATATGAGCTTCTCATTCTTTGTCATCATCCCCCACTTGCAATGGTGCCTTTCCCTTCCCTTTCGATGCAAAGGCAGAAAAATGAAATTTGAAGATTGCAGAAGACATTCTTTAGATTAGAAACTTGAGTATGGGGATTGGATGATTTTGTTTGGTGAATTTGGAATTTGTATATAAAACATTTGTTGGAAAAATGGTATTGGTAGCATTGTATTAAAAAAAAAGGTGTGTTGATTTAGAAGTTAATCTCTTCAAATCCTAGGAAAAATAGGTTGGTCTTAATATGTTTGATAAAATGGCCAAGTGAAAAATCAGTGTATAATTAGCCTAAACTAGCAAATTGGGTTGATTGAATTAAAAATCTTGTGCCACATACCTTTACTACGATTAAAAAAAAACAAAAACAAAAAACAAAAACAAAAGAATTCAACATTACCACTTTTTTAACAAAAAAGCTCTTTTACTTCTTGCTTCATTCATTTATTCTTCATAAACCACGCATTCTCTTTTGTTGATATAAATTTCTTGAAAATTCATATATTTTTATTTTTAAAAATCAACCAACTAACGTGCAACGCATGTTGATTCCCACTAGTGCAATAAATATTAGAGGCTTCTATGGAATTTTCTCAATAAAAATTGTATGTTGGTCATGCCAATGAGTTATTTAAAAATATAACTGAAATAACTGATAGTGTTATATTGTATTATTATTCTTGTAATATTGTGCTCTTGTATTCTGATGATTAATGCAGCTTGATTCTCGAAGATGCTTATATTTATTTTTATTATATAAATATAAAAATAAATATGAGTCTGTAACTCAACTATCGAAAATTTTAGAGTGATTATAGTTTGTTGCAAATGTAAATAAAATTTTAACAATGTGGATTTTATTTATTTATTAATGTTGAAGGAGAAACGGCAAGATTCTCCAACGTATGAGATGAGGTAACTCATAATTGTCGTACTTCTCAAATCTTCAAGAGGTTTCATCTTTTTGGCATAGCTTATATCCTTTGAATATTGGCACTACTTGAAAAAGTGTGAGATTATTCCTTTTTAAACTCATGTTGCTCATCAACGTCAAATCGATACATTCGATCAATCTTATTAGATGTTGGTAGATGTAGATTTTTTTTAACATAGATTTTGCGAAAATTGATTTTTTTTTTTTGGGAGGACTTGAGATTAAAAGGTAATAAAATTATGAATTCAAGTAAAAATTATTTAAATGGGAGAATGTAATTGCAAAAGAATTTGAAATAAATGAATTTTAATGAATATGTACCAAATAAGAGTTCAGTCTTTCAAAGTCAACCTTCTTGTGACTTGAACCAAGACCTTTCATCTCAACTACATTTACAAAATTAAGATATAAAATTTGGGATAGATTAAAATCTGGGCAAATGATGTTTTTTTTTTACCGTTGAAGAGTCCAACGATAACAATTAAAAAAAATGGCCGTTTTTTTGTGTATGTGGAGTAGGCCTATGTTGTGCCCGTGGTGCATCATCGCCATCACCACCATCATCATCACTGTCATCACCCATTTCTTTTTCCGCCTCTTCCTCGGTGAATGGACAAGTAGTAGGGCCTGTAGCATTATTGAAACCTTGAATGTGACACACCCATTGCCCATCACCTTTAACAATTTTCATGCGACCGAAGGTTTTGATGTTAATGATATCGGTGTGCTTCGGTTTAAGAATATGTTCATCATCAAATGGCACGTCAAAGTGTTGAGAATCTTTTGTGAGAAGCATGTCATAAGGTAGACCTAAGATTCGAGAAGATGAGTGAACATGCTGAATATGTTTCAAGAAAATGTATGGAAAATCTATTTTACGACCAATAAGGAGTGAGTCAAGAATAAATAGATCGAGGTGATGAATTTCTTCAAAATGGCCACTCCTAGGGACAATAACATGTTCAATTGCACAATGAAGGATTTTGCAAGAGATAGTGAGGTGGTTTAGGTTTAAGGCCATTTTGGTAGTCAATGGTCGATCGGTAACCCTACAACAAGCCTCAAGTTCATTGTAACCATCAAACCTAACTGGATCATTTTGGATGTAGGCGAAATTTTCACAATCTTCCAACTCAAGTATAGTCTAAAGTGTAGCCCTATCTACAGTTATATGTTTTCCCCTGATAGTGCAAGTAACATGTGGTGGATAAAATGATAGATTTCGATAAAAGTCACGGATTAATCTAGGATGGGCAATCTTGGAGACAAATAATATTTTTCCATCATATACCCTCTAAGTATTCTTCAATTTTTAAGGAAGGAGCTTGAAGATAGAATTCAAAAACGTCAATAGACTTACCGGTTAAAATGGAGCAATCGGTAAAACGATCGGGCATGGGTGTATCAATCTCGACATTCGATGAGCTTCCTTTTCCTTTCTTTGATTTCTTCTTCGCAGGCATAGTTTGAACCAGATTTCTCGAACAAAGAGTGAGTGCGATTTTGGATTTTCAAATTTCTAGTGGAAAAAAATGAGAAATGGATGGGTAGCAAATCCTTGAAGTGGGTTAGTGTATTTACAAGATTTGTAATGAGGTTTTTAAAGAAGAATCAAGAATTTCAAGTATTGAGGCTAAAAACCCAAATTTTGAAATTTCCTGATGAAAATGGAGTAAAATCTTGAAATTTGATAAGAGGGTTTGATGAATGATGTAGATTTGTTGAAGTATTGGAGTGATTTTGAAAAAAAAAAGTGAAATGTGTGGGATTTGAAGATTTGGGGATGAAACCATATTTTAAGAATTGCTGAAATTCGACAGTTTTGATCGATCGGTAGGAACTTCGGCCGATCGAAATTCTACAGATGGGAAACTTGGGGAGTTGCAGGAAGTTTCGGTCGAGTTGGTGGTCGACCAAAACATTAATTTCGGTTGATCCAGTGGTCAATCGAAAAGGCTGGGGAAGACAAATTTAATGCAATTGATTTTGGTGAACTCCAGAGTGACCAAAGGGTTTTGAAGCAACAAATTACATGTATTTTTAGTTTAATCATGCATAGATTCTCTAAGAAAATGATGTCGAATTTCGATATGTTTTGTACAAGAGTGCAAGATGGGATTTTTTGACAAATTTATAGTGCTAGTGTTATCACACATAATCAGTGTGTTATCAATGGTTAAACAATAATCACATAAAGTTTGTTTCATCCATATAACTTCAGCACAACAACTAGCAGCCGATATGTATTCGGCTTCGACGGTTGATAATGCAACAAAAAAAATTTCTTGCTAAACCATGACACAAGTGCAAAGCCTAAAAATTGACAAGTTCCACTAGTGCTTTTTCGATCAATAGTACAACCCGCTCAATCGGCATCCGAATAGATAATGAGGTCAATGTGTGTGTCTTTTGGATACCAAAGGCCTAATGTCCTAGTACCACATAAATATCTAAAGATACATTTTAAAGCACTTAGATGTGATTCTTTAGGATTTGATTGAAATCTAGCACATAAGCAAACACTAAACATGATATCGGGTCTACTTGCGGTTAAGTAAAGAAGAGATCTGATCATACCTCGATATTTTATTACGTCAATTGAAGTGTCGTTCACGTATTTATCCAATTTGATTGATGTACTCATTGGAGTATTCATCGGTTTCAAGTCTTCAAAATCGAATTTCTTGAGCATGTCAATGACGTATTTTGTTTGGCTAATGAAGATGCCTTCACTAGTTTGTTTGATTTGAAGTCGAAGGAAGAACTTTACTTCTATCATCATGCTCATTTCGAATTCCATGCTCATGCACTTTGAGAACTCTTCACAAAGGGAAATATTAGTTGCACCAAAGATAATGTCGTCAACATAAATTTGTACAACAATCATGTCATCCTTTTTTATTTTGATAAAGAGTGTAGTATCCGCATTTCTCATTTGAAAACCGTTTGAGATAAGAAAATTACTCAATCTTTCATACCAAGCTCTAAGAGCTTGTTTCAAACCATAAAGAGCTTTTCTAAATTTAAGCACTTTTTTCGGAAATTTGTGATTTTTGAAACCAGGAGGTTGTTCAACATAAAACTCTTCTTAAATGAACCCGTTTAAAAATGCACTCTTTACATCCATTTTATAGAGAGTAAAACTTTTATAACAAGCAAAAGCAAGAAGCATGCGAATAGACTCTAATCTAACAATCAGTGCAAATTCTTATAATGCTTACATGCATTCTGCAACGAGATATGCCACACTTGGTGCTCCAACCTTGTATGATCATTTAAGTCCCATGTATGGAAGTAAGTTAATTACTTTACATATTTTCCTTATATTACTTTAATTATAAGCTAAATGCTCCTGAGTTAATAATTATCACAACTTAGAAGGGGAAACAACTCATGGAATGGGCAAAAAGGTTTTTGTTGGCAGGCTTCCTCAGGAGGCAAGCATAGAAGATCTCTGTCAGCACTTTGGGAGATTTGGTCGTATTTTAGATGTTTATGTTCCAAAGGTCAGAATAACATTGATGTAATTAACAAGAAAAATGCTATGGGTACATAATTGTATCCATAGGGGTGTCCATAATGGACACCCGACACCTCCTATTGGTGGGGGTGCCTTATTTTGCGTAGGACCCCAAGAGAACGGGTCACAAGGGATTTGGTTTTGTGACTTTTGCTGAAGATGGTGTTGCCGATAGTGTAGCTTGGAGATCTCATAAAATATGCGGACACCAGGTTTGAGTCCTTATCTGCACTAGCAAACCATTGTGTGTTGCGGATAAGAATTTGATAAGAAGTCCTTAAAGAATTTGCTGAATATATAGAAATGTAAATCTCCAGCTAAAGTAGTTTTACTTATAAGTATAGAAAACTTCCAGATGTGATAGGACTGCAAACAAAAGATTCTTACATGAAGTGAACATACTCTCGTTTATCTTAAGGCAACTAAGTATTAGAGAATCCAAGTTACATGCTAAATTAGTGGTGTTTGCATTATAAGAATAACTAACAAAGAGAGTGTGAATTGATTTTTGAAACTTTTTCGACACTTCGTCTTAAAACAATTCGATACACAAGATATAAATGTAAAGTATGATACGGGAATTAAATATGAAAGTTTGATAACTTAATTCAAGTATAAATATAGTGCAATATAAATGGCAATGTAAAGTAAAGTGCGATAATGTAAAGATAAAAAACTGATTTAATGGAGTTCGATACACAATGTGTTCTACGTCCTCGTTACCAAGCTCTCAATCACGAGTAAGGTCAAATGCACTATAACGGTAACTTACAAACAAGGAGTACCAATCCTTAAGTGACTTACAAACAATGAGCACTTATTTTTAAGTGACTTACAACAAGGAGCACTTATCCTCATGTGACTTATAACAAGGAACATCTATCCTTAACAACAATCAAGTTTTCACAAGACTCTTGAAATCACTAAAGTATAAATAATAATTTTATAATTGAAAGAACTCTATTAACAAATGATATAATCAAGTCAGGTATTTATAGAGTTAGGATAACACTTTAATAAATAGCAAATAATAAAGCTCAAGTGTTTATGATTGAAAACTTTGATGAATGATTGATAATGAAATAGTTTGTATTTTTGTATCAAAGTTTTCAAACCAATAATATCTCTTAATAAATAATACAAAGTAAGTATGATGAGAGGTTTACACTTAAATCAAAGTGTTAGCAAAGAAAACTTTTATCAAAAATAAAAAATAGATGAAGTTATGAAAAGTTCTTTGCAAAATAGAATTCTTGATAAGATGAATGAAATATGTTGAATCAATCAAGACACTCTTTTGTAATAAATGAAATAGAATTCTGACTCAAGTAATCTCAATGATTTTTAAAAAATAAACTCTTAAAAATCTCTTGTAAGTTGTTGTAGAAATTGAATACAAAAAGGGATGGATATTTATGGAGCAAAAATGGTGAGAATCAGTCACTTTCAGTTGACCAAAGTGTGAATATAGTTGTTGTAAAATCCAAATCATTGGATTTCGGCCGACACTTCGATCGATCAAATCGGTCGACCGGTATACTTTCGATCGACCGAAAGATACATATTTTGAAGTTTTTAATTTTTATATCAAGATATTCATTTTTCCAAAATCACATTTATTTCTAAAACGTTTTTATGAAAGTGATGAATCATGAGGTATAGTTTAAGCTTTATGTGCTTTGCTAAGAATTGATGAGTATACATTTACATATAAGTGAAGTTTCGATAAACAACTTCTAATTACTAGTCTTCAAGATTCTTGTTCTCTTCGAGTCTCTTTTGATTGCACGCTTTTCAATTGATGACGATTCGTGCCTTTGAGTATTTACTTATATTTATACATGAAAAACTCAAAGAACTAGATATGTTAGAATCATAAGTGTATTGTTTGTTATAATCAAAACAAGAAGAGCTAATCACAGGTCAACGGTAAATAAGAACTTGATTGATCGTTAGTCGTAGATTACAAGAGTTAAATACAATTATTCCCTTCTCTTTTTGAAGGAGATATTTGAATGTTTTTCAATTTTTGAAGGAGATATTTGAGTGTAATCCACATTTCATCTTCCCTTCTCTTGTTAAATTATTTGAGTGTTTTTCAATTTAACTTGCTTTTTACCTTTAAAGAGGATGTGAAGGATTCTGGCTGGTGGTATGCTAGTGTTAGGCCTAGGACGGAAGGTTCATTAGTGCTGGATACTCCCTCCTCAATAAAGAAATGGAAGGAAGAATTTTTTTT
This sequence comes from Fraxinus excelsior, assembly GCA_019097785.1. Classification (NCBI taxonomy): domain Eukaryota; kingdom Viridiplantae; phylum Streptophyta; class Magnoliopsida; order Lamiales; family Oleaceae; genus Fraxinus; species Fraxinus excelsior. The sequence continues at coordinate 24,979,410 of CM032629.1, read as the reverse complement.
ATGTGTTAAGGGAGCGGCAATTTCATCTTGTCGAGGTGAATATGAAGGATGTTGTTCCTACCCTCTATCGCCCGTAATGTAAGTGATTATCACTTCTAGTATCTTTTTCTGCTTTGTATTAAGTTCGTCTTCCGAACTAACTTACTCATTCCTTGTAGATTACAAGAAAGTTGTTTTGACCAAAATAGTGTAAGAACGGGCTAACGGGATTAGATCTCTTCCAAGAAAACATAAGTCTTGCAAATCTGTCGTCTCGAACTCCAACCTCTTCCAAGAGGGGTTATTCCAAAGTCTCCCGCCGACCTCATCATCAGCTAGGGCTTCCACTTCTATTCCCTCTTATTCCAGTAAGTGTTTTTCAAGTATCTTAATTGACTTTTACTACAACTATTGAATTTACGCGTGTTCATTACTACCTCAGATCAAAACATGTTACTTGCTTGTCATAACAGATTTGAAATAGATTTTATCAAGTAAAAGTTAAAATCTAAATTTGAAATAAAAGATCTAGGACAAGCTAAAAGGATTCTTGGCATGGAAATAGAAAAAAATAAGACTGATTCCGTTCCGTGTTTAAAACAATGTGCATATATAAAGAAAATACTTGAAAGATTTTCTATAATTGACTGTAGACCTATTTCTTTGCCTATTGCCAATCATTTTAAATTGACAACTGAATAGTCGCCTAAAACAGATGAAGAATTAAAAGAATGGAAAATGTTCCATATGCTAGCACTGTAGGGTCTATAATGTACCTAATGGTCTGCACTAGACTTGATTTAGCTTATGGAATAAGTATTTTAAGCAAGTTTATGGCTAATCCCGGTGAAACACATTGGTTGGCTATAAAATGGATGTTAAAATACTTGAAATGCTAATCTGAATTAGGCTTACTTTTTAAAGATGTAATGAAGGCAAAACTCTAAAAGGCTACACTGACTCTGACTTTTCTCGAGATTTAGATAAAAGGTCTATTTTATCTTATGTTTTCACTTTGTGTGAGGGATGTATTGGAAATCACAATTGCAAAAGTTAGATGCCTTATCTTCTATAAAGGCAGAATATATAGCTACCTATGATGTTGTTAAAGAAAGCATTTGGTTAAGAGGGCTATTAAATGAAATTGGCTTTGTGAATAATTCTGTTAGAATTTATACTGATAATCAGAGTGTTATCCATCTCAGCAAAAATCCCATGTATCATGATCAAACAATACATGTTGATATAAAGTTTCACTTTGTGAGGAACATGACTGAAAAAAGTCTGATTAGTTTAGAAAAGATTTCTACTGAATTTAATCCCTCTGAATTGGGAACCAAGGTATTGCATTTGAATATATTCAAAAACTGCTTGAAAATTCTAAACATGACCTAAACGGTAGTACATTTAGGATAATCAAGCAGGATTGATTTTTTGAATAAGTACTAATTTTTCTTCTTTTCTCTTTTTACAGGTAAATAAGAGCTAATGATACAACTTGAGCTCTAGACACTAGATATTACCAAGAATTGCTCAGCAAGGTGAAGAATGTTAAGTTTCATGGGCTACCTCACATTATTGGCCTAGTTTTATTTGTATTTGGGCTTGTGCAAAGCTTTCGATTTAAAACGCAGTTAATGAAATCGTGTTTCTATATTACACACCTCTTCACTTCTTGATCTTGTGATCTGGCCATACATTTGGCCATCTTTCAGTTGTTGATCTGTGACTTTTGGACTCATGTATTAAAGGCTCATTTTGGGTTTCATTCGGTGGTTACTGTTTTGGTGTGTGAGAGGAAATCTTTGAGTTGTAGGGTTTCGTCTCTTCTTTCTATCATTATGTGTGTTCTTAATTATTGTTATTCAATGTCTGTAATGTTAGTGATATTTCAGATATTATACTTGGTGTATAGTTGGATGAGATTGTGTATTGTATTTGTGTGATTCGAGGCTACAGAAAATAGTGATTCTTCATACATTTGTAACATTTCTTGGTGATTCTAGTGAAATTAGAGCTATATCTACTTTGTATATGCTCAATGGGTGATTAGGCATTTGGCACATCCAGACCATCCGAGGCGAAGAATTCTTTGTATTCACTTTATTTTCTGGAATTTATACTTTTTGTGTTCGAAATTATTTCCTGGAACCAACAAGTGGTATCATGTAGATCCATTCTTTAATGTTATTAGGAAGATGAAATGTTTTTTTATTTTTTTAGGAATACATGTGAATTATATTTTTTGGTTAAAAATAAAATTTAACAATTTGTCACCTAGGATGTTGATTGTGTAGTTAGACATTGTTGTGAAGTGACAAATTTTTATACATTGATTTTAATAATATTTTAAATAACCAATGACACAGATTTTAGCACATCTTAGAATGTCAAACTTATTATTGACACAAATTTTAACAAATAGTTTGATGATTTTATTATTGCTCGCCTAGGCCCCATTTTGTGATTTTAATATTTTTGTTTTTAAAAAAGAATTGATTTTGGTTGTATAAACTTATTTATTTTCTAATACCTTTCTCACGATATTTATCTCACACATTCAGCCCCCGTTTAATGGCCATTATTTGAGATTTTCAATATTTTAAATAGTGAATTTTTGGAGAATTTGTAATTAAAAAGTAGGAAATGTTTTTGGGAATTACGTGCATAATATTTTATTTGTGTAATTGAAAATGGGTATGTAAAAAAATGATTTTTGAAATAAAGGATGTCAAACATGGGCTAATTATTCATATTTTGTTTTCGATTATGACTTAGTTTAAATTGCAATAAATTTTGAAATTTTTGAAAAAGTCATTGGGTTGGACAAGTCAAGCCTGCAAATTAGGCTTGTCTGTGGCATCCTTAAATGGGAAAATTACCAAAAATCAGGTGTTAAGTTGTGAGTTTTTAAAATTCAGGTTTAAGATTTATCTATTCAAAAATCAGGTATTTAATTTTATAACCCTAAATGTATCCAAACCCTACATTAATCCATTTCATTTCTCTCCATCCTCTCGCCTATCGCCTCCACTGCCCGTCCCATCCACCACCACCACTACCCGCCGCCTCCTCCTCCTCCCCTTCTCTCTCCTCTCTTCCATTCTCTCTTCATTCTCTTCACTGTCGGCGTTGCGAACGAGAAACCAGCAGATTCGAGAAATGCAGTTTCTGGTGCCGTCTGGACGACCTACGGTGGCGGACCAACTGTGTCATCTCCCCTCCCCAAGAGGCACCTTGCCTAGGTATGGGTCAACCTCGATTTAACTCCCAACAGCTTGAATTTGACCTAATTTGTGGCTGCAACGAAGAGCCTGTGCGACAAACTTCGATTTTCACCATTTTGATGCTTCAATCTTGCTCCAATTGTTCAATTCAGCCAACAAGAATTCAATTAGAAATGGTAAGGCTATGTGTAAGCAACCAATTGCATCAATTAACACCTCAACTTCTGAAATTGAATTTGCCCATCTTCCTCTTCGAGATGCATATGTTCCTACTGAAATTGACGATTCTACTAGTGTTTTTCTTCAAAACACATGTGGTGGTTGTTGGCAGTGGTGATTTGGGTGGTGTTGGTGAGGTTGTGTGGTGATGGTGGTGCCTGGTGATTTTGGTTATCTGTGACAAAAAATATAATTTGTAACCTTAAAATTATATAATCTGTGACCAACTATTTTATTAGCTGTGACCTCAAAATTATATAATCTGTGACCGCGAGAAAATCTGTGACCAACTAATTTGGAAATCTGTGACTGTGTGACTTGTAAATTTTTGAATATTAAAAAAACCTGTGACCAATTAATTTGAAAATCTGTGACTTGCAAAAAAAAAATTGTGACCAAAAAATAATTTTTAACTAATTAATAATAAATATCTGATTTTTGCAAGTTTGAAAATTAACATCTAATTTTTTCAATTGTCAAAGTTAATACCTGATTTGTAAACGCTTCCCTCCTTAAAATTGGAAGATGGTGCAAACATATTTTTAAATAGACTGGTTCAAACTCGCAATAGGCTTAAATCCAGTCTGCTCGTAGGCGGGGCGAGGACCGGCCCATGTGTATGTCTAAGGTGATAAGCGGGAATAGTGAAGATTTATTATAATGTTGGCTGGAATTTTACCTACCAATGGATGCAAAATATGTTGCTAATTAGCCCATTATTTATTTTAGTATCGGGCATATTAGGCCCAATAGGCCCATTAATTAAAGAATTGATTAATACACAAATATTTTTAAAATAAAATTCTCATTATATAGTCCCTGTTTGAGCAGCATTTGATTATTATTTTTTGGAAAACTGTGCTTTAAAATAATGATTTTTTGAAAAATGTATGATTAAAAAATAAAAATAAAACTTTTAAAATTTATATGTAAAATTATTTTATGTGAAATTGTGGTTGAAAATAAGTTTTGAAAAAAATGAAATTCGAACAAGGACATATTAAATCAAATTACATTTCCGGTTGAGAAGAACCAAATGAGATTCAAACCCAACCAAATCCAAAATATGTGATTTCTATGCGTCCATGATTTGTATCAATTTTAAGCTGTTGTCAATTAATTTCCAAAAGGATTAGGAGCAAACATACGCCTCTATCAACGAACATTTTCAAAGTCAAACCAAATTATGAGAAGGCACGGGATTAACATGAGGTCTTCTAGTCAACCTTGAGCATAAACGACAAGTAAATGTACTAAAATAATTTCACCACCTAATCAGCATCTGCACAAAACCCTCATCAAAGCAGACAAGAATAAGAATGTAAAGTGTGACTCCACAACCAATGAATGAAAAATACGTGTCTCAGGCAAATTGTTATCAAATGACGTACTCGATCAATGATGTTATATCATTAGTGCTCAGTTGACATTGACAAAATGACTAAAGTGAAATATCGAAGCCTCAAATGGAATAACCCAAGTCCATAACCATTGTAGGCCATTGGAAGTATCCTAATTCAATTTGAACTGCTTGTGGCCCAACTGCTAACTCCTTGGACGGCTTTTAATACTTAGCCCACTTATTAATTACCTATTCACCTCTTTTGGGCTTGGCCCATTACTTAACCTAAATATATCCTAACTAATATATATTGGTTAGCCTTTGCCTAATGTGTGTGTGTGTGTGTGTGTGTGTTATTGCCCCAACCTTTGAGAGACAACTTGACTGCGTTCCTTCTTCTACTTCGTGCTATTGTCAGCAGTTTGGTTTTTCTTTATCAACTTTCTTTAGCCTTTGTGGCTGCTGCCTGTATGGCTGTAATAACCCTTTCACTTGTGCCTTGAGTGGATAATACAAAAGCAACCAGAGCGGGTGAAAGTTGTAGTGTGATTTTTGGGTTTGTTCATTGTGGTATCGATCGATTTGGATTAAAATTGAGCTCGAAAAATCCCTTTGGTGTTCAATCTTATGAAACCCTGAGAATCTAGAATAATATATATTGTTTACGACCTATGACTACTTTGTGTGGTTTAATTGTGATTCTATGCATTTTTTATTGATTCGTAAAAAATGACAATCCACAATTTTGATTTGAGGATTTTTAATGGAAAATGTGATTTTTCAATCCGGCAACAAAAAATGAAAGGTATTTTGGTTCAATATAAAGTTTCAAAAGTCATTAGTGATAATTTTTCTACTGATTTCTCAAAAGAACAAAAAGAAGAAGGCGATGAGTTTGCTTATACTTCAATCATTTTACACTTGTTCGACGTCGTTTTGAGAAAGTGGGTTAATTTAAAACCACTAAAAAACTTTGAAAAAAATTGGAAGACTTGTATTTTCTCAAATCTGCTCTAAGCCAACTTTACTTAAGCATTTTTTTAAGTTTTAAAATGGATCATTCAAAGAATCTTGACGACCATTTAGATATGTTTAACAAACTTGTTCAAGATATTGTTAACTATGAAGAGACATTGTTTAAAACCTACATAGCCATAATTTTACTTAATTCTATGCATGACACTTATAATGAAGTTAAAATGCAATTAAGTATGGTAGGGATATATTGACACCTGAAATTGTCATTGACTCACTTAGAAGCAACGAAATGGAGATTAAAGCTGAAAAACATGATAAGAATTGAGGTGAGATTCACATGGTTAAGGGTAGAATGCAGTTTAGGCAAAACATTTATGATGGATTCCAAAGTGATGGTGAGTCAAATAGTAATGGAGGTAAGACGAAGGGCAAGGGTAGGTGTAAATTGAGATCTAGGACTAAGAATAAGAAATACTATGGTTGTGGGAACACATAGCATTATATAAAAGATTGTTATAAAGAAAATGGTAAGTTAAAGGGTAAAGAGAGAGATGAAGTAAATTTATTGTCTTTTGCTTCCACGGTTGATGATGGTGAAGTTTATATGATTATAAGTCATGTTGCTTATCTTGCTGAAATGAATCTAATTATGAATTCACATTTGCATGAGTGGATACTTGATTCTGGTGCATCTTTTCATGTGACGTTAAAAAAAAAAGAAAAAAAAAATTGGTTTGAAAACTTGTATGAATTAAATGATGGGCATGTTGTGCAATGTGACAATTTTGCTTATACAGTTGGTAGGATTGGTGATATTACCTTGGAATTTGACATTGATTTTGTATATACTTAAAAAGATGTTAGATATATTCCTAAGCTATTTAGGAATTCAGTTTTAGAAGGGAAATTTGAGAAAATTGACTTCACCGATAAAATTGGAAATGAAGTTCTGAAAATAAATGATGATACACTTGTTTCCATCAAGGGAACCAAGAAAAATTATATTTATTTCACTACTGGAGAAGTGATAAAGAGTTTAGATTCTTCTATCTCTTCTGTCTAGGCTGATCACACATGCATAAATGGTACAATAGACTTGCACATGTGTGTATTAAGGGGCATAAGCATCTCAATAAAAAGGGTACATTTGGTAATTATTGTGTTTGATTTATCTTTCTATGATCATTGTATGCTTGATAAGTATCATAAGACCTTTTTTCCACGAGTGTTCATAAATCAAAAGTCATGCTTGAATATATGCATTCAGACTTGTGGAGTCCTTCTAGTAATCCCATCTCAGGTGGGAATAAGTACTTCTTGTCTATTATTGATGATTACACAAGCAAGGTACAAGTCTTCTTTTAAAAGATAAGTCTAATACTTTCAATAATTATAATAACTGGAAAAGACAAGTCGAAAATCAAACTGGCAAGATGATTAAGTTTCTAAGAACTAATAATGACTTAGAGTTTTGTAACACTGAATTTGACAATATGTGCAAACAGAATAATAAGGCATAAAACTATTACATACACTCCCCAACAAAATGGGTAGTGGAAAAGATGAATAGAAATATACTTGATAAAAGTGTGATGCATGATGTTAAGTTCTGGTATCCCAAAGTCATTTTGGGGCAAAGTTGTTATGTCTGTCTGTTATTTGATTAATTTGACTCCATATACTACATTAAATGTTGATACTTCTCATTAAAAAAATGGTTTGGTAAGCTAAGTGATTACTATGTGCTTCAAACTTTTAGTTGTGTTGCATTTTCTCATCAGGGGGGAAAGTTTAAACCTATAGCTAAAAAATGTATTTACTAGGTTACTTTGAGGGCGTCAATGGGTATGAGTTATGGGATAGAAGCAAAAAGAGGATTAAGTTCATGTGAGTAAAGATGTAACATTTAACGAAGGTGAAATGCCAGGTCTTTAGACTGAATCCAAACTTGTAAGTGAAGAAGAGCAAGATGAAATGAGAGATCAGTTGAAGGTGGAGTTAGGAGAATTTAGCACATATGTCCCTATCACCTCTCATGAGGTAAGAGACTCAAGTTCAACAACCTGAGATGGAGATTGGAGAGAAAGTAGTAATGGAAGAGTATCTCGAGCAAGAAATCTTTTCAGTAGAACTTAGCTAAGGATAGAGAGAGAAGGCAAACGAAGGCGCCTAGAAGATTTGGATATTCATCCGAGTTAGCTTTTGCTCATGCTAGTTATGAAGAGCTTGCTGACAGAGAGCTAAAAAGTTTTGAGGAGGCAATAAAGAGTGAACAATTTGAAGAGTGTTTAAAACAATGAAATAGGAAATGAGTTCATTAGAAAAGAATCAAGCTTGGGAACTAGTACCTAGACCTAAGAATAAATCTATAGTTGATTGTAAGTTTTTAAGGTTGGGGGGTGGGTACTAGTGCATTTGAACCTCTAAGATTTAAAGTTAGGTTAGTGGCTAAGGGATACATACAGAAGAGGGATTCTAATTACAAAGAGGTTTTTTCACTAGTTGTTAAGTACACTATTATTAGGGTCATGCTTGCATTGGTTGCCATTTTGAATGGGAACTTGAATAATTTTATGTAAAAATTGCTTTTTTGATAGTAAAGTTGTTGATCTTTATGAGTCAGTCAAAAGGTTTTAAAGACAAACTAAAATCTAATCATGTGTGTTTCTTACAAAGTTAAAGCAATCACCTAGACAATGGTATAAAATATTTGATTTTTTGTAATCATTGTAGGGTTTCAAAAGAGTAAGTTTGATCATTAATACTAATAATGACTGTGTTTTTATTGTTTTATGTGGATGATATGCTTTTGGTTGGTTCATCACTTAAGTGGATAAGTAAGATAAAAACAAAGTTGAATGGTGAATTTGACATGAATGATCTAGGTAAAACTAAGAAAATCCTAAATATGGAAATTGAAAGAGATAGATCAAATTCGTTAGTCTTCTTATATTTCAAAGGTATTTAAAAGATTTGGTATATATGATTGCAAACCTTTTACATTACCTTTAGCTAATCATTTTATACTATCTAAAGATCTGGCTCTATGTAATTGAAACAAAAATAGAATACATGAGTAGGATTCCATATTCTAATGTGACTAGATCTATTATGTATTTGATGGTTTGCACTAGATCGGATTTAACTTTTGCTGTTAGTACTCTTAGTAGGTACATGTCTAACTCGGGTCCCGAGTATTGGAAGCCTTAAAGTGGAAGTTAAGGTATTTGAAAGGGATTAGTGATGGAGGTCTAAAGTTTGGTGTTAGTAAAGGAGTGAAACTGAGAGATTTTGTAGATACGGACTATGCGAGGGATAGAGATAATAGAAAGTCAACTTCTTTCTATTTGTTTACTTTGTCTAACTCTTGCATTAGTTAAAAATCATATTTACAACACGTAGTTGCACTATCCATGAAAGAATTAGAATTATTGCTACTGTTGACGCAATAAAAGATGCTTTGTGGCTTAAAGGTTTGCTTCTTGAACTTTGTGTTTTAAACGACTATGTGGTAGTATATTCAGATAGTTAATCTTCTATACATCCATGCAAAAATCCTATTTTTTGCGAACACACCAAGTACATTGATGTTATACTATACTTCATTAGAGATATTATATCACTAAAAGTGGTAAGATAATTTGAAAAAGGTACATACACAATATAACCCCTTGGACATGGGCACTAAGGTGCTCATATTGGTGAAGTTTAGAATTTGCAAGGATTTTCTAAACATCGGTTGATGCAATTAATTTCAATTTTATTGGTTCTCATTTTTTAGAATCGTTATTAATTAGTGATAACATTTCTCCTTGCAGGTAGGTCTTTAACACAAAGGTGGAGATTTGTCAAGCAAATTGTTGTAACCAACCTCCTCAGGCAACGATGTTAGATCATCAGTACTCAGTCGACATCGACCAAATGATTAAAGTAAATTATTGACACCTCAAATGGAACAACTTGAGTCTGTAACCATTGTTGGCATATTAGAAGTAGTCTACAATTCAATTAAAGCTGCTTGTGGGCCGACTCTTAACTCCTTGGACGGCTTTTAGTACTTAGCACACTTATTAATTACTTATTTACCTCTTTTGGGCCATTACTTACCTAAATCTATCCTAACTAATATATATTGGTTAGCCTTTGCTATTGCCCAACATTTGAGAGATAACTTGGCTACATTCTTTCTTCTACTTCGTGCTACTGTTTGCAATTTGGTTTTTCTTTCTCAGCTTTCTTCAGCTTTCGTGTTTGTCGCTTGTGTGGCTGCAATAACCTTTCCATTTGTGCCTTGAGTGGTGTTCGCTAAAATTATATACCGCAAGTGTATGAGTCGCGTTCAAGTAATAAAGTGGACTTTTTGAGTTCGAGTTGTCGATCCTTCGAAAAATGTTTACTTTCGATTACACAACTGTAGTCAATTTAATTATAAAAATAAAAACAAACACACAATATAATTTGATTTTAGAAAATAAGGAAAATTAACTAAAAATATACAAAATAAGAAAACATAAACACTCAAAAATTTTGGAGGAAAAATGTGGTTCAGATTTATGGTTTCGCTGGACCGTCACCTAATTAATTTCTCCACGAGCCAATTGATAAATTACTCACTTACTATGTTAGACCTGATTTTTCAAGTTTAGTTAATTACATCTCTCAAGCGAAATTAACTATGATTGATTAATTAACTTACTATATCTTTATGTCGATTAAAACCAAACATTCGTATTAAATCTTTGTGAAAATAGCTCAATGAGTCACCTAAGGTTAGAGATATATCTCTATTCCTCACACAAACTTAGATTCTTTACTATTTGGTCTAAAATGTACAATCTTCTCTCAAACGATTTATAAATCACTAAACTCAATCATTTAATGGCCAAATGAATGAAAGACATTCAACACAATAATATATAACGTGAAAATAAGCATTTTAACATTAAAAAGAAAATATTAAAATTATTAAAGTTATGTTAAATTACTACCATAAATTCCAACATAAATAACTTAGCCCATTTTATATAAATGATAAAAAGGATAATATTTTATACAATACATTACAAATATGACAAAATAATTGATAAAATATAGAGTTATAGATAAAATTATTTTTGAAGCTTGGTTTTGACTTCCCAAAATATTTTTTCAAATCCTTAGATGTATTCTCCTTGTGCTCTCTATGATTCTTGCCCAAAAATCACAACTAAAAATGAAAAGAAAAAGACAAGAAAAACAAAGGAAAATAAGAGAGAAAGAAAAGAAAAACAAAAGGAAAAAAAATAAAAGAAAAGAAAAAAGAAGAAGAAGAACAAGGAGATGCCCGAAACAGGTTTTAAAAAGTTACAAAATAAAAATTTTCAGCCCAAGTCCCTGAATTTTCCTCCTTTTGTCTTGTTCTCTTTTCTTTGGGTGATTTTTACCTACAAAAGTAATAATTACATAATTTTGAGTATAAATTCACTCATTTTTATTAATAATAAGCATATTTAAGTATTAAATAAGCCCCTGTTTGGTGTACATTATTTTCAAAAGAAAACATTTTTTTGATTGATGTGATGGGGAATATGTGGTTGAAAAATAAGGAAAAGTTATTGATGTGATGAAAATTATTATTTTATTGAAGAATGTGTGGTTGAAAATGAGTAGAAGAATGAGAATGAAAAAAATAATGTGGATCTAACATGGGCTAAGTGTGCAAAAATACAATTATCAAGTGGATAATCCAAAAGCAACCAGAGTGGGTGAAAGGTGTAGGTGTGATTTTTAGGTTTGGTCATTGTGGTGTCGATCGGTTTGGATTAAAACTGAGCCCGAAAAATCCCTTCGGTGTTCAATCTTCCGCCTTACAACGTGGACTGGTGAATAAAGCATGAAAAGCTAATAGATTCAGTTAAAAAATTCACTAATCAATGATTGCCACGAGTCATGAATGGTAAGCATGCAAATCTAAATATCCTCATTTTAATAGCCATTTGTCTTCATACTCTTACTTGATCATAAAATCGTGAGTTTAGGAAATGAAAGTTTTGATTGGGTGAGAGAAGATTGTAATCTCATTTTTGAGGTCAACATAGGCGGCTCTCTTTCACATTCTCGATCAGTCATCGTGGAAATTCCACATTTCTCTCTCTATTCATTTAATCTAAGGTCATGTATACTCCTTGAATAGATTCCTGAAATTTTTTAATCACCAAAAGTTACTTGAGATAAATTTTCAGCAATCTCAACTCTAGGGTAAGTTTACGATTATGTGATTGATTGTGGCATACCAATTTTTTTCTGTCTGATCGCACAACTTGTATAGCTTGGCATTCAGCATAGATTTCCCTACTTATACAAGGATTTTTACCCACTTGGGGTATAGATGCAGTGTTAGCAACATCTCATTGGTTGCAAACACTTATTTTTTAAACAATCCAATGACAAAATACCATGTGGCATTCTCTTCAGCATATTCAGGTTCAACACATCTTTTCATTTTGAATCAATTTAAATATAACCCCGAATTTGTTTTCTAAAATTTTAACAAAACTCTTTTTCCCCAGTTGAACTTTTGTCTAGCCTTCTATAACTACGAAACAGTCATGAATTATCAGTGGATCGTTCTCTCTTGAAATGTTTGCTTTGTATTTTCTGATGTTAATTTGTAAGCGAGCTTGAGAAATTGTTATGTGACAACTAGAGAAACGATTATATGAAAATGGAATTTATCTTTCTTTTCTCTCTCTCTATGCCATGTCAAATTTTTATTTGCGTTTTCAATGTTATTTTAGTAACAGTGTCCCACTTTCTCCAAAACAGTTGGAGTTCTCAATTTTCAAAGAGTCGTATCCATTCATAGTCAGAAATTATCTTTTTGTGCCAATAATCAAGCACCAAGTGAAACGAAATGCAAGCTATTATTTATCCCTCAATATGCATTTGTCAAATATTTGCTGAAAAGTTACATATTGTATCACTTTTTAAACATGTCATACAATATCGTTCATATTGTGTTATATGAGAATTAAACTTATCTAACCTAGTTTTGATTCATATATAAACTTATAATGTTAAAACAAGAAGTTTTTAAACAAAATCTTTGTTACTTTAGATGAGAATTAAATTAGCTTAAAACTTTCCTATAGAGAGTGACATGCACTGTTACTTTTTTTTTTTTTTTTTTTTTTTTCTTTCAAAAGTGAAATAATGCAATTACTTTAATTGCAACTGTAAAATCAAATTTGTATTATACACCCGATTTGCCAAAATTCTAACTCGTTACTATTTTGCTAAGTTAAATTTTCGAGTTTGAGGTTTACCTCTATGTTGTGGTTTCTTATATTTTCAAGATTATTATACTAGTTTAGAAAGTGACATGGTATGTCACTTTTTAATTAAAAGGTTATATACAATCAATTTCTAATAAAACAATACGACATTTTTTTGCTAAACTTTCAATTTGCTTATAAAAGTTTCTTGAACTATATTTAGATTTTTGTTATAAATTAAAGAGAAAAAGAGAAGAGAATATAGAAGTAAGTTTATTTTATTGAGAACTAAAATCCCATATTTATATGGAAGAAATAGGGCTGCAATGGATACAATAGTTATAATAACTAGGGTTGTAGGGTATAATGATCATTCATAAATACTTAATTTACAACACTCCCCCTTACACGACTATTTACACAATAATTGATTATTGAAAAACTTTGTTTGAAAAAATTTGATGGGATAAAATACCAAACAAATGAAGAGTAAAAATAATTTATAATAATGAAATGTTGTCTCGTTAAAACCTTGTTAAAAAAATCCAATGAGACAAAACTTAAACGAAGGAGAGTACAACCACCCCCTTGGTTTCAATTAATGAAATTCCTTGTATCTAGTAATCATCGTCTTGTACGTAAATGTTTTCAATATCAAAATTCTGATAAAGTATGTTCCAAGTTGTATTGTTATAGCCATGAGTAATATCGTCGTTATACAATATATTATCTATCTTCAATGACTATGGTGATACCCCAAGAATAATTAATTAAGAAGGGGTGAATTTATTTTTAAAATTTTTTCGAAAAATTACTCCAAATTCAAGAAAGTAAAGACTAAATAATTTAATTCAAATAATAAGCACAAATATTAAAGTGATAAGTAAAATGGAAGCGATAGTACAAACGATATAATTGTGGAGGTTCGATCCAAAACAATGATCTACGTCATCCGTTATCAAGCTATCCGTCATGAGCAAGGTATTTTCACTATATTGATTGACTTATGTGCAATCCAACCCTTTACAACACTTCATGTGACTTACAAATAAGGAGTACCGATCTTTATATAATATTGAACTTTACGAGACCTCATTATGAACTACAAATTTAAAGAAGAATAATTTTACAATTTGGAATTTCTCTCTTAATAAATAACATAGACAAATTAAGTATAAAGAGAGAAATAGAATAACACTTAAATGAATAGCAATGAATAAATCTCAAGTGTTAGATGCGAAAACTTTGATGAAAAAGATGATTTTCAAAAATTGATTCAATCAGTCAAAAGTTTTCAAAATAAATGTTTGAAGAATTAAACAAGATGTAGGCTCAAAGAGTTTTGCTCAAGTATTTTTTACTTTAATACTCTTAAAGAATGTTGTAATGAATGCAAGAAATATGAATATTTATAGAGTTCAAAACGTCAAAAAATATGCGAGTTGGGATGACTCATCAGGTTGACCGTCTTTCGTCGGATGATCAATGTAGCCGTTTATATAGTAAAAATCAGATGTCAGAACGATCAAATTTTGAACCGTTGGAGACTCATGGTCGACCACCTCTTTTAGTTGGTCGACCGCCTCTTCCAGCCGGTCAACCATTCGACAGTTTTGGTCTATCTAACTTTTTAAGATAAAAGATGTTTTAAAAAGTTCAAATATTATTTTTAAAAGTCATTTTTACATTTAATCAAATCATTGCATTTGAATGACTCTTAATGCAATGCATAGAAGGATTTTGAGTTTAAACACTCATTACCAAATATCAAAGTGTTAGTACCTTTACACTTTATCTAAGAAAATCAAGTCCTTAATCTTGCTCCAAAGTTTAGCTCTTAAATTCTTGAATGTGTGACTTCGATCTTGTCCTCCTTCATGAGTCAAATTTGTGATGATAGCTTTTGATCTTTTGACAACCATTGATCAATCTTTCATAGTATGCTTTGAAAACTATAACTACTTAAATTCAACTTGTTACTAAACAATATTAGTTTGTTTGTTATAATCAAAATTTTAAGGTTTTAATCAACCATAGGTCAACATATGGAAACCCAATGGTTCGAGAAGTATATCTTGTCGTTCTCTTTAGGAGTCTAATTATATTGAGGGTATTTTCCTTTAGATTTTGTACATCATTATAGAAAGAATATTGTAGACCAAAAAAAAAAACAATAATAACAAGTAATGGGTTGGGCAAATTTAAATAACTAGCCCAATTAAATTTACTAAAATCTACCAAGGCCCATAAAATTTTAAAGGCCCATCTCACTATCTCAAAATATACAATTATTCAATTATAATCAATTTAATTGATTTAATTGAGTGGTTACCAAAATTGGCCACGTATTTTCCTCTTATAAATAAGATCAAAGGTCCATTACAAGAGTGAAGAGGAGAAAAAGTGCAGAAGAAAATCACGAAGTGTTGAAAAAATCATCTCAACTCCACGTCTGACAAACACAAAGAATATCAAAATCTTTTTCAAATCAAGCAAATCCAAGAAGATCAAAGTCTTTTTCAAATTAAATCAAGATCAAGTCCAAGTTTCGAAGTGCAAATTCAAGTTCCGAAATTCAAGTGTCGAACAAGTCAGGTTTTCGACAAATCAAATTCTCAACAAATCTCGAAACCTAGGATTCAAGTCATGTGGCTCCTCATTTTCAAACATTCAGATCATTAATCAGATGTTTTGCAATTTTACAATTACAAGAAGATTCTTATCCATTTGTATTTTTCAAAATACAATTTGTAACGATTTCTGTATTTTAATACACGAAGTTCGTCGTACAAATTTCTTGGCACACCCGGTTGGACCTTCTTAATCTTCTCATTTTTTGATCTCAGAATCTTCAACTTTCAACCACTACATCAACAATGGCAAACGAACAAGTGAAGCAAGACATGACTCATCTCGAAGAGATACTTGCTGAACTGTTCCGTGCAACCAGAGCCCAAAGTGGGAAAACTCAACTGGTCCCGCCACTAAAGAAGTTCTCCAACAAAGGAAGAATGAAAATTGCTTTCATAAAGACAAACTCTCGTTCAACAGAAAAGACCAAGAGTTCGGTGAAAAATTCTCGTTCGGGCTCCGTCTCCAGTGGCATATCCTTGTCTGGATCCCCTCGTACCACTTCTCTGTAAAGGTGTGGAGACTATACTTCGTCCGAAGAATCACTTAAGCCAGTGATGGTCACGGAAGCCACATCATGCTTAGATGATCGAATCCAACAAATGCCTTTAGCCATTGAAAAACTAACAAAGTCAATTGAAGAGAAAGACGCACATGTTGTTGCACTTATGTACATGCTAGAGCTGCAAAATCTATCGAAAGAAGATCAAGAAAATTCTAAATCTTTTAAAGCTAAAGATCTAGAAGTCCAAGAACACTAACAGAAACAAGATATACATGATCGCATAATTGTTCAAAACGTTTTGTGTAATACTACTCAACTGTCTGTTGGCTCTATATCTGTCCACAAACCTCAACATATGATTGCGGACACCATTCACACCTAGTAAGGTGGTTCAATGCATTGTTCATTGGTGTATGCCAAGCATTATAGTCATCGAATCGACGAAATAAAGATATCACTCGATTACCAACTTCCAAAATTCCAATGTTTTGATGGGAAGGGCAACCCAAAGCAACATGTTGCTCATTTTATTTAGATGTGTAACAATGTAGTTACTTACAATAATACCATGGTGAAATAGTTCGTACGGTCCCTCAAATGTGTCGCGTTCGAATGGTATATCGACTTACCTACTGGGTCAATTAATAGTTAGGATCAACTTGAACGAAAATCTCTAACACGTTTCTACAGCACCAGGCGAACTGTCAGCCGTCCAGAACTTGCTCGAACGAAGCAGAATAAGGAAGAGCTTGTTGTAGAGTACATCAAACGCTGGAGAAACATAGTGTTCAATTGCAAAGAACGAATAAGCGAAGTATCTTCCGTTGACATGTATGTCCAAGACATGCACTTGGGATTACTCTACAATCTCCAAATAAATATGCCTCACTCCTTTGAAGAGTTGGCAACACGTGCTCATGACCTGGAGCTCCAAATTGCAAGACATGGGAGTTACTTACCAAGTGATCCACGTGATAAGAAAGACCCAAGAAAGAAATGAAGAAGGACATCAAGGTAGGTAAATCCAAAGAGGTAATGACATTTCTACTATCCCTGTAAAGATAGGCTTCCAAAGTCAAAATCAAACCCAAGATCAAAACCAAAAACTAGAGTTCTGACCTACCACTAGTCCAAAGCAGAGGTCATGTAACTTTGAAAGAACTTGAAGAGAAAGAGTACCCATTCTCAAACTCTGAAGTTTTCGGAATTCTGGATCAACTCCTCGAACAGAAGATAATCGAACTTCTAGCTCCAAAGAGACCTGAGAAAGTTGGTAAGGTCGATAATCCTAAATATTGTAAATTTCATTGAATCGACATCACCCGGTGAAAAATATTTTGTGCTGAAATATCTTATTGTTCGTTTGGACAAAGAAAATAAGATCAAATTTGAAATCGGAGAAAACCCAATGGTTGCATGCTCGATGGTTTCATTTGGATAGTTCGATCCAATCCCCATTGAAAAAAGAGAACATACATTTTCTCATACATACGATGCCAGTAAATTTTCAGCTGAGGAGTTTGTACCACAACTTCCAGAAGGAGCCATTCCAGTAAAGTTTGAAGTAGACGGAGAAATTACTATCAATTACATCAACCCAGGAATGGATGGACCGTGTGCACCTAATCATCCAACCTTTTTCGAAATTATGACGGATAATTTTACATAGTGATTCTGATTCAAAGTCCGAAGATGAGATCGGTGATGGTTAGTCTAACTTCATAAGTAAGAAGGAAAAACTGAATGTTAAACAAAACATGTAAAATATCACATTTTATATCTCTTATAGGACCAAAATTGGGGTCATCGGGTATGAAAGTTCAACCCATTAAAAAAGTAATACTAGAAGAAAATCAAGAAGGATGGACATTTGTGAAAAGATGTCATCGAATGATTCCACAATTTCCAAGTCCTGGTTTTTGTAACAAGAAATGAAAACCAAGAAACAACCAAAGAAGAAGGTCTAAAGCCAAGCTAGTATCTACTAAATCAACGGGAGTAGAAGCCGCTTCACGCATTCCTCCTAGACTACCAACCCTGGGTTATTATTTTCCCAATGGTTTCTTCAACAATGAATGTTTTACCTCTAATATTATCAATGTGGAGGAGAAAGACGAAGCAAAGAACATATCGAGAGAGTTCAAAATAGAAGAGAACTATCTCACGACTCAATAATGTTCCTTCCGATACAAGTTTAGCAGAGTCTCATAAGCTTCATTTCGATGATCGAATGGCTTTAATCCCGACGTTGATAGATCTAAAAGAATATGAAGGCAAAGTCTTAGAACATATTAGATCCACAACCAATAATACTGTATGGCCACCATCATATTTGACGATAAAGATTTACAACCGGGCTCTCGTTTACATAATAGACCCCTCTATGTTAGTGGTTATATTCGAGAGTACAAGATAAATCATATAATGATCGATTATGGATCTACTGTGAACATGCCAGTTAAAATGATGAAGAAGATTGGAATTAATGAGGTTGATCTGTCTAAGAGCAAGATCATGATTCAAGGATTCAACCAGAAAGGTCAGCGAGCTATTGGCATGATTCATTTGAAGCTGCAAGTAGGGGAGTTAATTTCCTCAGCTTTCTTCCATTTCATCGATGCTAAAACATCATACGAGTTACTCCTTGGATGTGTTTGGTTGCATGAAACTGGAGTAGTACCTTTAACTTGGCACTAATCCTTCAAATACAGTCAAGATGGAGAAGTCAAATGTGTAGTAGATGAGTCATAACCATTCTTCGAAGAAGAATCTCATTTTGCTAATGCCAAATTTTACGTGAAAGATGAAGAGTGTAATTCTATAGGGTCGACCATATCTGGATTTAAAATTAAAGGAAATGCAGATGATGATGATACATCTAGTGCTTCTCAATCTCATCAGCTTATCAAAGGTAAATTAAAATTTACATCTGAAGGATTCTCTAAAGGTAAAAAATCTCAAACAGAATCGATCGATGTCGAGGTATTGAGAAAAGAGTTAACTTTTACAATACTTAGTATTTCAAAATTGTTTCTACCCCATCAACTCATGGAAGTCTCGGGAGAACGCAAATCATCATTGGAAGCTTCGACATCTATTCCAAACATATCAAAGTTCAGTATTTCTAACTTGTCCAAACAAGACAAGCTATGTATTAAAAGAGCCGATGAACTAAAACAAACTTTCAAAGGGTATTATAATCCTCAAGTCAAAAACTATTTAAGAATGTCGTGTTTGGGAAATTAGAGTCTTGGAAATTAGGTGATCTTGATAATGTTCTTTCAGGTGGGCATATCTCTTCTAATTTTTACGGATCCCTCATGTCGCAACCTAGGTATGGTTCGGGATATGATCCAAATCTACCAAGAAAGATTGAAGTCAAGAAGGTTTCCTCGAACCCAATCATGATTCATATTTACGAAGTTGCAGGAGAGAAACCTGAACAGCCGAAACCTTCAGTATTCGATCCAATTGAAAATGAGAATGCCAGAGTTTCGGTGTTTAAAATGTTAAAACGAGAATCCTCATCGATGGTTGATGTAAAAGGTAAAACTTTCGTCTTCCAAAGGTTAAGTTAGGATCATTCGTCTTCTATCCAAATTGATAATAACGCACAAGTTCTCCAAAAGTCATCTCAAAGACAATATGCATTTTCTCGACTTGGAATTAAAACTTCTGATCCAAGTCCAAAGCCTCAACGATCAAGGAGAAGATAAAAACATCAAAAAGTTTACCCTTCTTTAAACAATAATGAGGATAAAGAATAAGTCTTTGTTAATCATATAAATTTTGAAGAAGCTCCCAACTCAAAACCTGAGTCTGAAAATCTTACCACAACGGATGAGCATGAACCGACCCCATCTACATTTGAAGAAGGGAGACAAGCTACTGTGGATGGCTTGAAACAATTAAACTTGGGGACTGAAGAAGACCCAAGACGAGTGTTTGTAAGTGCCATCTTTGATCAAAAAGAGGAATCAGAGTACATCCATTTGCTTCAAGAATACAAAGATGTATTTGTGTGGTCTTACAAAGAAATTTCGGGGTTAGATCCGAGGGTTGCAGTACATCACCTTGCAGTAAGACATGGAGTTTGACTGATCAAGCAACTTCAAAGAAGATTTCGACCAGAATTGATTCCTAAAATTGAAGTGGAAGTCAACAAACTTATAGATTCATACGTGAAGTCAAGTACCCAACTTGGATCGCGAATATTGTTTATGTCAAAAAGAAAAATGGACAGTTATGAGTCTGTGTTGACTTTCGTGATCTAAATCAAGCATGTCCGAAAGATGATTTTTCGCTTCCGATAATAGAGTTAATGGTGGATGCAACTACTGGGTATGAAGTCTTATCTTTCATGAATGAATTTTCTGGATACAACCAAATACACATGAATCCGAAAGATGAGAAATTTACAGCATTTCGTACCTCTAAGGGCATATATTGTTATAAAGTTATGTCGTTTGGATTAAAAAAGGCGGGGGCAATCTACCAATGGGTAATGCAAAAGATCTTCGATGACATGCTACATAAAAATGTAGAATGCTATGTAGATAATCTCGTGGTTAAAACAAAGAAACGTGATGATCACCTATAAGATTTACGGGATATTTTCGAAAGGCTTCAACGACATCAATTAAAAATGAATCCGCTGAAGTGTGCATTTGGTGTCACATTTGGGAAGTTTCTTGGCTTCATTGTTCAACATATGGGCATTGAAATAGATCAATTAGAAATTGAAGCTATAATCAACATGCCAGAACCAAGAAATGTGCATGAGTTGAAAAGTCTTCAAGGAAAACTCGCATACATTCGGAGATTTATCTCTAACGTTGCCACACATTCAACAAATTGGTGAAAAAAGATGTACCATTTGAATCGGATGATGCTTGCCGAAGTGCTTTCCAAAACATTTAGCAATATTTGTCTCATCCACCAATACTTGCAGCTCCGGTCCTAAGGAAACCACTGACTCTTTATATTAGAGCACAAAAATATTCTCTAGGAGCACTTCTTGTCTTGGCCAATGATGAAGGAAAAGAGAATGCACTCTACTACTGGTAGGCGTCAAAATAAAGTATTTGCTTATTGAAAAAATATGTCTTGCGTTAATCTTCGTAGCTAAAAAAGTAAGATATTCTATGCTATCACACACCATCATTCTTGTTTCAAAGATTGATCATTTAAAGTACATAATGTCTAGACCAATTATTTTTAGAATTATTGGGAAATGGGTGCTATTATTGTTCGAGTTCGACATCAAATTCATTTTACAAAAAGCCATCAAAGGACAAGTTTTGATAGATTTCCTTGCTGACCATCCAATTCTAACGGAATGGGAACTACGGGAAGACTTCCCAGATGCAGAAGTTCTATTTACGGAAGTCATACCATCATGGGGACTATACTTCGATGGGACAGCCCGAATTTATGGTGCATGAGTTGTCTTTATCACTCCCCATTATCTTGTCATATCGTACTCTTTTGCCTTAACACAGAAATGTTCAAATAATATGGCAGAATATCAAACCCTTATCATTGGCTTAGAGATAGCGTTAGATATGGATATCCATCAGCTAGAAGTATTTGGGGATTCTAAATTGATAATCAACCAACTTCTAGCCGAGTACAAAGTTCGTAATTCTGACTTGAAGACATATCATGAATATGCATTAATGCTAATGAAACGATTTGATTCATTAAAAATCAAATTCGTACCTAGGACTAAAAATAGGGAAGCTGATGCCTTGAATTGAATTTGGCTGCTATTTTTAGCCAGGTCTGATGAAGATTTTTCCCACTCCATATCAATTGTTCAAAGATAGGTGCTTCTGTCATTACTATCCAGTGATATGGAAGAAAACAATAGCGTTGAAGTAATCAAAGATAAGGAAAAAGAAGATTGAAGATAACCAATAATCGATCTCCTTCAACATCAAAAGCTAACAGACAATCTATAGCGAAAAACCAAAATCAAAAAGCGTACGTCCCGCTTTGTATTTTATAAGGAAACGCTTTATCGACGATCATTCGATGGAATTTCCCTCTGATGCCTAAGTAATGATGAAGCAACACGTGTCATGGAAGAAAGAGGATGAGGTACTACTAGCCGACTATGGTACAAGACTCCATGAATTATGCAAAAAAATGTGAAGTTTACCAAGTTCATGCAAACTTCATCCATCAACCTCTAGAACCATTACATCCGATGATAGCTTCATGGTCATTTGATGCATGGGGTCTCAATGTAATTTGACCCATAACTCCAAAGTCTTCAGCTGGACATTCATACATCCTCGCTGGAACCGATTACTTCTCTAAGTAAGCTAAAGCCGTACCATTGAAATAAGTAAAGAAAGAAAATATTGTTGATTTCATCTGTATCCAAATCATTTATCGATATAAGGTCTCATGATACATCATCACTGACAATGGAAAGCATTTCTGCAAAAGTTACATAAACAATTTATGTTCAAAATTTGGATTCAAACAGTACAACTCATCCATATACAATGCAACAGCTAATGGGTTAGTAGATGCGTTCAACAAGACTCTAAGCAGTCTACTAAAAAGGTTGTCTCCAAATAAAAAAAGAGATTGACATGAGAGAATTGGTGAAGTCTTGTGGACTTATCGAACTACAACATAAGCCACTCCTTATGCCTTAGTGTATGGAGTGGAAGCTGTACATCCTTTGGTGTGTTAAATTCCATCACTTCAAATTGCCATCCAAGAAGATTTGACAACAGAGAAAAATGTTCGTTCTTCGATTGGAGAAGCTAGAAGCTTTGGATGAGAAGAGATTAGAGGCACAAATGCACCTGGAGTGTTATCAAACCCGGATGACGAAGTCCTTCAACAAGAAGGTGCGACCAAGATCATTTCAAGTTGGAGATCTGGTACTTTCTGTACGCAGACCAATCATAATCACAAGAAAAATGGGGGGTAAGTTCCAACCCAGATGGCATGGTCCATTTGTTGTTACTCATGCATTCAGGAACGGAGAATACAAGATTGTCGACAAAGATGAACTACAAATCGAACATATCAATGAAAAATTTCTAAAGCGTTTTTACACTCGAAGTGCTTTATTTTATAAAATTTTCATTGTAATAAAATGTATTACTCTTGGCCCGCAAGAGAATAAATTGTGAACGCCCCCCTCCCAAATAAACAAAAAAATTGTGTTCTTATAACGAACTACGTTCGACTTGATCACGTTTTGGTACATAGGCAGTTTGAATAAATTATAAATTCAAGTTCAGTCACAACTAATAAATTCATTCAATTTGTTTATCAATTTATGCAGTAAAAGAATACACAAGAAATAAGAAAAAAAAAGTTCATCATAAAAAGAAGAAGAATGATGACAAATTAAAATTCATACAATATGATTTTAAAAGAAAATCAGAAAGTCTCTACTTTATCAAAATCACTCGCCATTCATCACTTACAGAAAACTATCTTCAAGGGTCTTCCTTCTCTGGTCAATAGATGTTGCGCTAGAGACATCTCTGGTCTGTGATTCTTCTAATGCGGCCTTCGCAGTTCCAAGCATACTCTTTTGTTCCTGATGGGTTTGAAGTTCATCATAGAGTCTGTCCAGCTCGAAAGTTAACTAACTAATTTTATCTTCCAATGAAGAACAAGTAGAATCCTCTACTTACAGTTGAATATTCAAAAGCTTCAACTTCTCAATCTTTTCTTTGGTACTTGGACACTCTAAGTGCTGTTTTCTTTTAGATAAATAAATTTCGACTTCTTTAAGAAACACGTTCATGCGTTCCATCAAAGGTGTTGGATCTGTGCGAAATGAGCTGGTGATCACGTTTTGAAGAATTGAATTATTTTTATCCCACCAAGATCGGATGTTGGAAAACCCTACTTCAAGATGTTCCTAAAACACTTCTGAAGATAATTAGTCATGATTTCTTGCAAAGCAACCTTTAAGTAAGGAGGCTCTTAAGTTATCCTAAGCGGAGGACCAGCTACGAAAGATCAAATTGGAGCTGCCCGTTGATTATTTGTTTCTAAAGACGGAATGTCAACTAAAGCTAATGAAGGTGGAGCAGCTAGAACTTATTGATTGATCTCTGAAATGTTAGCTCTCACAGTCTCAAAACTTACTTCATCTTCGTCTTGGAAAACATCTACGTTGAATGTCAAAATGCCTTCATTCATAGTATCCGAGTGTTTGCAAGGTGGGCCGTGAAAATCATGAGTATCATCTATTCCTTGAAGCAGACCGATTCTCCCATCATTCTCGCCAGTATGATCTTACAAGGAGTTCGGATTGATAGAGAAATTCAATCTTTTGGAAATGCTTGGAAAACCTACAAAAAGGTAGAGATATGAAAAAAAAAAGTAAAGATAAAAAAAAGGGGGCCTACCTGCGTTCCGTATTTTAGGAGACATATCTAAAAAATCATCATCTCATGGTGTATTTGGGAGGCTAATGTTAATGTGAGAGACTCCAATGTCACCTTTTGAAGGATTTGGAACAGCTTGAAGCGGCATTGGTTTTATCGGTCATTAATCTTATATATTCGAGAAAAAGAAGCCTGGAATTGAAGTTCGATGCATGTTTGCATATCATTGGTGTAAAGAAAATGACATCCCAAGTGTCCTATTTATAGAGTATGAGGGGTTGTGGATGAAGTGTTGAGAGTCAAACCTCGCAACATTATGAACAGAAGCAACCCTTGCTATCGATAGCCTATCGATGTCACTGACTTCACGCTCAAGCGACATTGACACATTTTCATCAGAGCTTCTCTATCTAGCCTATCACTGACCTCTTGCTTGAGCGACAACAAGCGATATGGAAGGAACAAAGATAGTCATATTTCAGCCCGTGTATCCTCTTTTCTATCTAACTTTGAACTGTGATTTCTCATTCATCCGGAATTGGTTTTGGGATTCCAAATATACTATGATGATCTGCTCAATGAGTAGAACAAGTTGGTCTATTTACATTTGTAATTTGACCATCGGATCAAGTCCGAATATGTTTTCAAATTTGACACCAAGTACTTGTTCAAAAATGTACTTAACCAAATTTTTAATTTTTTTAGACCTATTCCAACAATATCCCACGTAAATGGAAATTCCTTGATATTTACAACATAATGCAAATGAGATGCAAACTCTAACAAAGAAGTACATGTGACAAGTTATAGCTTCAAGATAGGTGGCTTGTGATTTTGAACCTTCTTTAGTTGAATACAATCAAATTTACTAAGCTAATTGGTGAACTCGCGTCTTGAACCATTCAAATGTTCTTGTAAATTAAAACAATAGTACTAACACCATAACTCGTCTAACCATTTCAGTTCTCATTGTTGTGTTCATTTTGGCCCTGAATAACTCTTGGTTTCATAAGTGCTTTAAGAGATTTAAGCCTCAAATTCTCGTAGAAGCGACCCCACTTCACACTCATATAGGTAATCTCCTATAGTATAATACATATCTTGTCTTCTTGCAAGATATAGGAATCATTAAAAGTGTACACTTATCCTTGAACACTTTCTATTCCAGCACTTTCTGTAGAAATGTGAGTAAGTGCTTTACATTAAATGTTACATAACTTAGTTGTCACATTGAACCAAGATTTTGGGATCTTCAATCTACAAGGTTGGGTTTCTGCTATGTTGATTCTATTCGATAGGCTTTAGGTCCATTCCCTTAGAAAGATGGTATACTTGATTTCTCGTTAATCCTTTCGTCAAAGGATCCACTATATTTTTTTTGATTTAACATAGTTAATCAAGATTATATCATTCGATATCAATTGTTTAATGGTATTATATCTCTGACGAGTATGTCGAGATTTACTATTATACATATTATTTTGTGCTCTTGCAATAGTCAATTGATTTTCACAATGTATATTAATTGCAGGTACTGGGTTTTCCCAACATGGAATATCCTTCAAAAAAAATTACAAAGTCATTCCACTTCTTCTCCAGTTTTATCTAAGCAATAAACTTAAATTCCATTGTGGATCGAGCTATAAAAGTTTGCTTAGACGATTTCCAAGACACAGCTTTGCCTCTAATAATAAACACATAACCACTTGTAGACTTTGAATCATTTGTGTCAGATATCCAATTTGCATCGGTATATCCTTTTAACACTACAGGATATCTTGAGTAGTGTAATCCATAATTAACCGTGTGTCTTACATATTTAAGAACTCGATCTAATGCTTTACAATGGTTATAACTTGGATTACTCGTAAATTTACTCAACTTGTTGATTGCATATGCTATATCAAGATGCATGCAGTTGGTAATATATATCAAGTTGCCTATAACACATGAATATTCTAATTGAGATACAGGATCACCAATATTTTTAGCTAAGTGTAAACTTAAGTCAATTAGTGTTTAAACTGGTTTATCCTTAAACTTTTTAAGTATAGTCTCAATATAGTGTGATTAAGACAATGACAAATCATCAAATATTTTAGAGATTTTAATCTCTAATATCATGTAAGCTATTCCCATATCTTTCATGTCAAAATGTTTTATCAACATTTTCTTGGTCGAGGTAATAATGTTCGAATTATACCCCATAATTAGCATATCATCAATATATAGACATATGATCACGTATCCATTAGGTGTGATTTTAATGTAGACACATTTGTCACATTTATTAATTTTGAAACCATTTGACAACATAGTTTTGTCAAATTTTTCATGTCATTGTTTCGGCACTTGTTGTAATCCATATAACGACTTTACAAGCTTACACACCTTCTTTTTATTTCCAAGAACAACAAACCCTTCAGGTTGTTACATATAAATTTCTTCTTCTAATTCATCATTCAGAAATGTGGTCTTAGCGTCCATTTGATGCATTTCAAGGTTTGATGCAACGATAGCAATCAACACACGTATAGATGTGATCTTTGTAACAGGTGAATATGTATAGAAGAAATCTAGTCCTTCCTTTTGTTTATACTCTTTGACCACTAATCTAGCTTTATACTGTCTATTGATCCATCCAATTTCAATTTTCTTTTGAAGATCCAGATTCAGCCTAAAGCTTTGTTCCCTGGAGGAAGTTCAACCAATTCCCAAGTATGACGGTTCATGATGGATTCAATTTATTATTAATAGCTTCTTTCCAAAAAAGAGCTTCAGGAGTGGACATTGCTTCATTAAATGTCCTATGATCATTTTCGAGTATATATGTCAGAAAGTCTGGACCAAATGTCTTATGAATTCTTTGCCTTTTACTGAGTCATGGTTCTTCATCTTCTTGATGATTACTATCTTCTTGATAGTTTCTAATTGCAGTATCATAAGTTCGTTTGTGTTAACTTACTTCTTTATCTTTATAAAGAAAGATATCTTCAAAGAATAGATATTCCTTGATTTAATTATGGTATTTTCATGTACATCAAGTATATCAGACTTGTGAACCAAAAATTCGATATGCACTACTATTGTTTGCATATCCAATGAAGACACAATCAATAGGCTTTGGTCCAATCTTTATTTGTTTTAGTTTAGGTACATGTACCTTTGTCAAACATGCCCACAATTTAAGATATTTGTATAAAAATTTTCAACCTTTCCATAATTCATAATGTGATTCAGCCTTACTTTTGTGTGGTATTTTATTAAGTATATGATTTGCCAAAAGGATAGCTTCTCCCCACAAATTCTGAGGTAAGTCTGAACTAATCAACATTCATTCAACATTTCCTTAATGGTTTGATTCTCACATTCAGCAACCTCATTAGATTGAGGTGAGTATGGTACAGTAGTTTGCTGAATAATCCCAAATTCTGCACAGAATTCTTCAAATGGTGCAACGTGCTCTCCACATCTATCAATACGAATCATTTTTATTCGTTTTCCAAGTTGGTTTTCAACTTCAACTTTATAGTGTTTGAACATTTTCAAAGTTTCATTTTTACTTTTCAACAAGTATGCATAACAGTATCTTGTACAATAATCTATAAATGTGATGAAATATTTTTTACCACATTTTATTTGTATAAACTTTAGGTCACACACATTTGTGTGAATCAGTTACAAATGTGTTGTGGTTCGTTCAACCAAATGATATGATGTTTTGGCCAATTTTGTCTCTACACATATCTCGCATTTTTCATTATTAAAATGCATACTTGGAAGTGAACTAAAATTCATTACTTACGTATTGAATTAAAGTTTGTGTGCCCTAATTTGTGATGCCATAAATTAGACAACTCAACAATATAAGCATAAGAATATATTTTATTGCTTGAATTGTTTGGTACAACAATAAGGGCATTTATTTTTAATAGTCCATTGTTTACATAGTCTTTGCCTACATACATGTTATTCTTGGTAAGTACAAATTTATCCGATACAAAGACTAGTACGTGAAGAACATTGTTGAGGCTAAGTTCATTCCCCTATGTCATCTTCAATATCACTTTGCCTTGTCCTTCCACTTTTGAACTTGAGGAATTCCCCATGAACAGTTTCCCTCCCGTGGTTGGAGTATAAGAAGTAAACATTCCTTTATTGGCACATATGTGACGGGTAGTACCCGTATCAACTTACCATTCCATGGGGTTTCCAACATTATTTTATCCCGAAATAACGGTCGACAAATTCATATCAGGCATACCATTTGATATGACATCAAATTCGATGATATTCGCTTGGGCTTGCTTCCTTGGTTTGCGACAATCGATAGAGTGATATCCAACTTTTTCACAATTGTAGCAATTACCCTTAAACTTCTTTGTGTTCTTCTTCGAAAGTTCAATAGAATGCTTCATTTTCTTAATCTACCACATTAGCTTTTGCTTGTGGTATTTGATTCCCAACACGCTTGTCCAAACTTCGGTTATCTTCAATCTTTAATCAAACCACAAGTTCTTCAATGTTCATCTCTTTGCGCTTGTGTTTTAGATATTTCTTGAAGTCCCTCCATATGGGTTGAAGCTTCTCAATTATTGCAGCCGCTTGAAATGATTCACTTAAAGACATTCTCCGCGTGAATATAATGAAGAATAACATGCAATTCTTGCACTTGACTGATGACCGTCTTTGAATTTATCATTTTGTAGTCCAAGAACTTTCTTACGATGAACTTTTTCATTTCAGCATGTTCAGTCTTGTATTTCTTTTCCAAGGACTCTCATAGTTCCTTTGCAGATTTCTTGGAACTGTATACATTATATAACGAGTTGTCCAAGCCATTCAAAATATAATTCTTGCACAAGAAATCTGCATGTTTCCAAACATCCAAAGCAATTAGTAATGCTCTATTGTTTTCCCCTTCTTTTACGGCGGGAACGTCTTCATTTAAAAACTTTGCCAAGTTGAGGATAGTAAGATAGAACAACATTTTTTGTTGTCATCTCTTGAAATCAGCCCCAATGAATTTCTTCAATTTCTCTCTATGTGGAAAGGGGTTTAGAGGGGCAGTAACAGCCAAAGAGATTTTATCGGTATGAAAAATTCCTTTCGAAGTTCCCATATTCGAATTTCAGTTCAAAGTAGAGCCGGTACTAAAATCCGAATTCATTTCTGTTTACACAAAATAGGAGATCAACCAAATCTAAAGAAGAGTAGAAGAAGTTAAACAAAATAACAGTTTAACTAAAGAAAAAGGGTCACTCCAACAACCACAAAAAATTGATTTAAAATTGTTGGAAGGATATGGTGTATGGAGTGACAAACAAATGCCCGTGGTATCTTTATCAAACTTCTGCTGGAATTTCGATAGAGTAACGACAATGAAACTTCAAATGAGTAATGCCAAATGGATGCAAAGTCGAGGCAAGTTTTGAACACTCTGTCCTTAAGTCGAATTTGCCTCGCAACGGTGCCTACGTTTTATGGCAATCAACTCTCAAGATACAACGACTTCTTCTTGTGTGAGTAGCACTTCAACATACAAGAATAACGAACCAAAATTTGGTTTATGTACTCCTTAATGCAAAAAAGAAGAAGAAGGAAACCACAATTTTATGCAATATATATATAGCAAAATTTGGTTGAGAGCGAGAAGACAATGTTATGCTATGATTGCATATCATTGGTGTGAAGAAATGGACAACTCAAGTGTCCTATTTATAGAGTATGAGGGGTTGTGGACGAAGTGTTGCGAGCCAAACCTTGTAACCTTACGAACAGAAGCAATGCTTGCTGTCGCTGACTTTTCCCTCGAACGACAGTGACACATTTTCATCAAAACTTCTCTCGCTAGCATGTCATTGGCCTCTCGTTCGAGTGATAGCCGAGCAATAGAGATAGTCATATTTCAGCCAGTGTATCATCTTTTCTATCTAACTTTGGACCGCAATTTCTCATTCATCCGGAATTGATTTTGAGATTCTAAATATACTGCAACGATCTACTCGACGAGTAGAATAAGTTGGTCTATTTACATTGTAATTTGACCATCGGATCAAATCCGAATATTTGCTCAAAATTGACACCGAGTCACTTGTTCCAAATTATGCTTAACCAATCTTTTGATTTCTTTAAACCAATTCCAACAATTAAATAGAGGGATGATGAAAGTGGTGGTCAACTATGACTTTGATGGTGGCAGTGGCAATTGCTACTTGGAGGCGGGTATTGGTTTTAGGGTTTGCGATGAGAATGTGATTTGAGTATTATTTGTGATGAAAACAGTATTTATTGAGTAAAATTTAGCTTCTACTTGAGCTCCATTTTTGCAAATAATAATAATAATAATAAGTTTTGTAATAGTAATTTTTGGAGAATGTGAGCTTAAAAAAATATGTAAAAGTTTTGACTATACGTGTAAAATTATTTTATTAAAAAAAATATGATTGAAAATGAGTTTTAAAAAAAATTAAATAATGGAATTCAAACGGAAGTTTAATTACAAGTAAAATTGGAATGACAAAAACATGGGCGGCTGGGTGTAGGTATCGGTTGGTTACAGCCACGCATGTAGCCCAATTCTCAAACGAGAGCCCCATTTATGATGGAAAGGGAAAGGCCAAGTCTAGATTCTAGTTATGGCCCATTATCTCTAACTATGATTATGATAGTCCAGTTAACCCCCATCACATACACACAATGTCACAGCAACGTGAGATATTAGAATTGTATTATTTTCTTGTAAATGAAATGTTTACTATTAATAGTCTGGGCTAGAATTTAGAATTAAATGGTTTGTTGTGCCAAATTTGGACAATAAGAGCATCTTCAATTACTCTTTAAAAGTGTGATATTTTTTTATTTTAAATAGTCAAACTTTAAATTTAGTTCCAATAGACTGTTTATTTTGAATTTTTTTTTTTTTTTTTTTTTAAAGTAGGGAGTGAGGTTGATTTTCTACATTTCCAGAGCCAAATATATTCTATTTTTATTTGGACCATATTACATGTACATCATACTTAACGTAAAGGTTTATATAATGCCACATGTTATTTTATTATTGGACAGTTTAAAAATAAAGAATTTGTTAAAATGTATAAAACATTGAACTTTTTTTAATTTTAAGACACTCTTTACAAATAAAGAATCTTTTCGGGTGCGTGAAAAACACATTTCCACTTACATCCTTAGAGAAATGCCAAAATGGTAGGAATCATGTGCAAGTAGCTACATAGGACAAATTAAGAATATTTATAGATAAATAATGCTATGTAGCATCACTGAAGTTGCAACATCAATTTAGATGGCTCTAGATGGTAGGCTAAATGAATGAAATTAAATGAGTCATTTAATTCTATTTATCATTTAATGACATTGACGATCATTTAAACTGTAGTTACAACCTCGGTGAGACTAAATAGCACCACTCTTTACAAATTAGCCATATCTTTCTATCTTTTTGCATTTCTTTTTATTAAAGAAAAATTGAGTGGAAGATTTTATTTCTTTTCCATGCACTTTAAACATTTCGAATGTACGAAATGAGGAAATTTAAGATGTTTGTGTTTCATATGGTTCACTTTAATTAACGTAGATCATCAGAACATTCAGAGTTACACGTCAAAATTAAATACAAATTTCAAAAACTAATTATAAAATATTATAATATAATTGGGAAGTGTTTATAAATGGTTTAATATTATAAATAAGTGGTGAATAAGTGAACAATACTTGTGAATTTCTCGAAATATGTTGATAAAGGGTCTTGGGTGTTTATAAATTATTTATAAACATGAGGTAAATATCGCTAATTGTGTATAGTATTTTTAGTAATAAACGATTTTTTTTTTTCAGAAAAATATATGTTGTCCAAAATAAATCTTAGGTAACATGTTTATGTTGGTTTTATGATTTCACCAAAGTTCGGGAAAAAACTTACCAAGATTGCAGCAGCAAGAACAATAACCAAAGTATAAGAAATTGAACTTGAATTTGATGAAATGAACACCGAAAGTCTAACGCGTAATCTCTGTCCTCAAACAATATTTGTCCCTTACGGATTGAAATTGATGCTTGAAGGTTTCAGGCACATGGTTCGAAGGATTGAACAAGCTTTGAAATGAATTAAAACTCAAGCAATAGTTGTAATTCACCAAAACTTAAGAACACTGAAAAATAATGAATATGATAAAGAACAATGTTTTGATTTTTTAATTTGGAATGTATTTTGAACTTTTAATGTTTCTCATACATTAAAACCTTGAACATCATAGTCTTATATATAGGCTAAGTCTAGATGCACGAAATAGTGCCAAAAATAGAGTGAAAAGGCACCAAGTTCAAAAATCAAACGGTAAAAAATGGATACAAAACGGTCGAAAAAATGTACCATTACGGCCACATGGTTCACATATGAGGCCATTTGATCCACTTTCATTCCAAAACTTTATTTTTTCATAATTTTGAACAACAATCTAACAATCCCCCACTTGTTCAAAATTATAAAATCTTATATTCAAAATTATACGATACTTGTGCATGAGGATTGTATATTTTTCGATTTGAATATAACCATAATGTAATTCAAACAAAGTAAAGTCAGAATCAAAGATAGCACAAAACTTTGAACCAGTTATTCCATATGACAATACTGGTTAGAACACATGCAAGGGTATTACGTATTCTCAAGTTTCCCAAACTTGCTAGCGCTATTATGGTCTTGCGCTCATCATTTTTCAACAAACTTTTAAGAGAGAAACTGTAACTCTCTATTAAGGTGTCACCACCTCGAAGTTTATTTAGGTGAAATTCTTTCAGTATCTTTGTTACTTTTAAAGATACTTGTACTTAATACTGAATTTTATTAAGAGTTTTAAACTCATCCCTCGCTTCAGTAACAACCAGAATTATTATAATTAGGTTAGGGTTATAGCAGATATTAATAATGATGAAACTATCTACATATCGAATGACTTATTGTTACCCTTTGAACCCGTGGAATACTTTTTAACTAATAACGGATAGGGTTGCCATCATTGGTGGACCTTTTTAGTTCAAGAGTCTCAATTCCATCTTACTCGAAGTAGAATTTACTAAATCTCTATTTAGAGGTTTAGTTAGAGGATCCGCTAAGTTCTCAATTGATTTTACATAATTTAGGAAAATTATTCCACTCTTGATTAATGTCCTTATGTAATCGTGTCTTAGACTCATATTTCTAGATTTTTCAATGTATACTTCATTGTATGCTTTTGCTAACGTGATTGGACTATCACACATGATATGTATAGAAAAATGTTATCTTCGGTTCCAAAGGTATCTCGTATAAGAGATCTTTAAGCCATGCAGCCTCTTTCTTGGTTTCCGACAGTGCAACAAATTCAGATTCCATAGTTGAGTGTGTCATACATGTCTGTTTCTTTGATTTCCAAGAAACAGCCCTACCACCTAGTGTAAACACCCAACCTGAAGTGGATTACTTTCACCCGTACTAGATATCCAACTAGTATCAGTGAATCCTTCCAATACAGTCGGGAATTTAGTATATTATAGACCTAAATTCTTGGTTTTCTTTAAATATCCAAGAACTCTTCCAATGGCTTTCCAATGATCATTGCTCAGATTATTAGTAAACTTACTAAGTTTACTAATTGCAAATGTTATATCTGGTTTGGTGCATTGAACATAATACATGATATTCTTAATAGTGCTTGCATATTCTAGTTGAGCAATTTCTCTTCCATCATTTTTTATAAGCTTTGAACTTGGATCAAGTGGAATACTACAATCTTTTATGTTCAAATGTTTGAACTTATCTATCATACTTTCTATATAGTGTGATTGACTTAAATAATAACCCCCACTATTTTTAGTAACTTTGATACCCAAATAGTATCCACTTTTTCAAGATCTTTAATCTTAAATATGGAAGATAGAAACCTCTTCGTTTCTTTTATCTCATCCATGTGATTACTCATAATCAACATGTCATCAACATATAAGCAAATAAAAATCACGCAATTTTCACATACTTTAGAATATAAATATTTATCTACATTATTATATTTAAAACCAAAAGATATTATCGCTAAGTCAAACTTCTCATACCATTTATTGGATGCTTGTTTCAAACCATATAATGATTTTATTAACTTGCACACATTTTGTTCATTTTCAGGTAGAACAAACCTTTAAGGTTGTTCCATATAGACCTCATCATCGAGATCTCCATTCAAGAATGTCGTCTTGACATCCATTCAATGAACATGCAAGTCATATATTGAAGTTAGAGCAAATAATATCATACTCGACGTTATTCTAGCTATCGGTGCATATGTGTCAAAATAATCGATTCCTTCCTTTTGTCGATAACCTTTAACTATTAATCTAGCCTTAGAGGTTTTAAGAGAACAATCAATGTAATACTTTCTCCTAAATACCGATTTACATCTTATAGGTTTAGATCCGAGTGGCAAATCGACAAACTCCCAAATATTATTTAACATTATCGAATCTATTTCGTCTTTAATGACATCTTTTCAAAAGATGCTATTACGTGAAGTCATAGGTTCTTTATAAGTTTTGGGGTCGGTTTCCACTTGTAGAACAAAATGAATTGTTCTTACAACATTCACACTATTTCCCTCTACCAAGTAAAAGGAAATAAGTTGAAAGTCTATTTCATCCGATCACAAAGACTTTTCAATCCAAGTTCTTTTGCTTCTTTGTGGTTCACAAGATTCATTAACATCTTTAGAAGACGTTTCATCTCATGTTCCACTTGACCTAGGAATATCTTTATGAATTTCTCTCAATTCGTTATCCAAAGATAATGAATTCTCAAAGAACTCCACATCATTTGATTCAATAATCACATTGGTTTCTAAGTTTAATAATATGTAAGATTTTATATTGTTAGCATATCCTTCAAAAGCACATTTAATGCCTCTTGGACCCAACTTGGTTCGGTTAGAATTCGTGATCTTACAATAAGCAAGACACACCCACACTTTGAAATAACCAATGTTTGGTTTTCTTCCTTTCCACAATTTGTAAGGTGAGACTTTAGTATTTTTAGAAGGAACCCTATTTAATATCCTACATGCACTCAACAACTCTTCACCCCATAAATTAAATGGCAACGTAGCATACATTAACATATCATTAATCATATCAACTAAAGTTCTATTTTTTCTTTTAACCAAACCATTTTGTTCAAATATCTTAGGTGTAGAACATTGATGAACTATGTCATATTATTCGCAAAATGAATTAAAGTCACTAGAAAAATACTCACCTCCTCTATAACTTCTTAGAATTTTTATTTTCTTACTTAGGTGATTTTCTACTTCATTTTTATATGCCTTAAACATATCAAAAGCTTCATA
Organism: Fraxinus excelsior; assembly: GCA_019097785.1. Classification (NCBI taxonomy): domain Eukaryota; kingdom Viridiplantae; phylum Streptophyta; class Magnoliopsida; order Lamiales; family Oleaceae; genus Fraxinus; species Fraxinus excelsior. The sequence continues at coordinate 24,943,517 of CM032629.1, read as the reverse complement.
TTTATGCTTAATCAAATAAACATATGTATATCTAGAATAGTCATTAATAAAAGTAATAAAATACATATTACCACATCTAGTTAACATTCCATTTAATTCCTATATATTGGTATGAATCAATTCTAAAATACTAGAAGTCATATTAACACTTTGATAAGACTTCTTAGTCATTTTAGATTCTATACATGCTTTACATTTATATGCATCATTTTTATTATATGATATCATGTCACATTTTAACATACGTTTCATAGTACTTTTACCTATATGACCTAATCTAGCATGACATAATGAAAATGAATCAACAATGTAAGCAAAATCAACTTTATTATTAAAAGATTTGTCAATAGTACAAAGTTTGACCATTCCTTCACTAGAATAGCATTTACCAACAAATTTCTCATTTGGGGATAGTACAAGTTTACCGGATTCATAAACACATTTTATGCCCGATTTTCCTAAGAGATTTCCACTAACTAAGTTCATATTCATATCAGGAACATGTAGTACATTTGTTAAGGTAACCGTTTTGCCGGAAGTGAAGATAATATCCACATTTCCTTTTCCAAATACTTTAGATCTAACGTCATTACCCATTTGAATCTCTTGTTCTCCATCAATTTCGTAATAAGTCTTGAATAATGACTTATCATATGATACATGTACAATTGTATATGTATCATACCACCACTCGGGAACCTTTTCCTTGATAGCATTGATTTCATTAAAGGTGGCCACAATGTTGTCTTTTTTAATGGAGTTTACTTCTCCTTCGGTGTTGTTCCTTTTCCAGTATCGACATTTTTTGCATAATGTCCAGATTTCCCACATACAAAACAGTTACCTTTGGTCTTCTTTTTGGAATTGTTAAAGTTCTTTGAAGGCTTTCTCTTGTTGGTTTTAGTAGACGGCCTGGACTTCTCCACAACATTGGCTTTGGATGTGCCTTCATAAGAATTATCATTCTCATCTCTTGCCATTGATTCCTCTTCAATTCGAAGATGTTTTTGCAATTGTTTCAAAAAATAGTCTTCGGAACTATGCATTATTTTCTTCCAATATCATTTCCAAGTTCTGAGAAGTTTAGTAATGATAGCCCCTACTTGGAAAGTTTCCGAAATATCAATCTTTACCACCTTCAACTTGTTCACAAGTACTTGCAATTCATGGATTTGGGGAAGGAAATATTTTCAAGAAACTTGAAATCAAAATATCTTGAAATTAGGAATTTATTTGTGCCCTCTTCTTCGACTTTGTATTTGTTCTCCAAGGTGTTCCAGATTTCCTTTGCCAATGGAGTATTTGTGTAGAGATCATATAACCGGTCTAATAGAGTATTCAGAATGTGATCGCGACATATAAGTTCATCTTTTTATCGTTTTTTGTCTTTCAACCCTTACCGCATCGATTTCTCCATTTGTAGGTTCCGGTAATGGCGTCAAATTTGAATCAAGTATGTAGAAGATCTTCAGTGTTGTAAGTAGAAACCTCAGTTTATCTTGACATCTTGTGAAATTCGTGCCATCGAAGTGATCCAACCGAACAAGATCTTAATTCATCAACTTGATTGTTGTCATCATGCTTTCATTCTCCATTGAAGTATATTGTTTGAGATTGTTAGTTTTATGATTTCACCGAAGTTGGAGAAGAAACTTAGCAAGATTGCATCAACAAGAACAATAACAAAAGTACAAGAAATTGAACTTGAATTTGATGAAATGAACACTGAAAGCTTGAACGCATAATCGCTGTCCTTAAACAATATTTGCCCCTTACGGATTGAAATTGATACTTGAAGGTTTCATGCAAATGGTTTGAAGGATTGAATAAGCCTTGAAATGAATTAACACTCAAGCAATAAGTGTAATTCACAAAAACTTAAGAACACTATGAAAAATGATGAATATTATGAAGAACACTATTTTGATCTTTAATTTGGAATATATTTTGAACTTTTAATGTTTCTTATACATTAAAACCTTGAATGTCATAGTCTTATATATAGGTCAAGTCTAGATGCACAAAATAGTGCCAAAAATAGAGTGAAAAGACACAAAGTTCAAAAATCAAACGATAAAAAAAAACTACAAAACGGCGGCCGGATGGTATAAAACATACCGGGACATTTAGTCCCGGTATATGGCCATGCGACCGCATGGTTCACACATGAGGTCATTTGATCCACTTTCATTACAAAACTTGATTTTCTCATAATTTTGAACAACAGTCTAACAATTTATATAATTTCTAAAATGAAAAAAAAAATGTTTCTTTTCAATGCAGTTCTTTTGACAAAGAATAGCATATTATCTTTTAGTGAGAGTGTTCAATAACACTTTAGGTGGCAGCAAAGTTCATATTCTATAATGTATATTGTTATTTTGCCCCTGTTTGATAGGAATTTAAATTTAAATCAAAGTCAACGGTTAATTTTAATCATATATTTTATGATCTCACAACTTTTCAAACCTCATATTTCATCAATTTCTATCCAGATTTACTAAAATTCTGATTTTTTAAATCCCCACCAGTGTTTAAAATCCATCTGTCCTATTGTATTAAGTGTAAGAATTAAAGACTCTTTCAATTAATTCTCAATTGGACGTAGACTAGTGTCTGAACATTCGAAAATTCAACAATTTTCTGGATAACTCCAAAATATTGAAAAGCAACAGCAACCCCACGAACCGACTCTTTGGTTTCACACGCCTTTTGGCTGCCCTATCATCAAATGATCAAAAATTTGAATATGGCTGCATTACGTGGAGAGAACTCGAAAAAGGTTGAATTCAAAATGGCTTTTTATACTTTCCTTTATTGACGAAGAGACCTAGTCTAAAGCCCTTTTAAGATTCTTACTTTCCGCTTATTAATTTTTCTAAACATAATGAGTGATCTCACAATGGACAAGTACATGACGTAATCATCGTTTTATGGTTTCATTCTATTGAGATCAATAATAACACGGGACTGAAAATTGAAGTGTGTAAATAGTATACAATATAAATCGTCTGTTTGCCGTTTAATATATTACCACAACGAAAATGACGATGAGTAGGGATAGATAAAAAAAATTGCCAACCCATCAAATCGAAGCAAAATTGAATTATTTAAATAATTGGTTTGAGTCCATGTGGTTTATATTCTGATCGCATCAAAATTGAACTAAATCGTTTGAAAATGGTTTGGGGTTTCAATTAATAAAATCTGCTTGAAACCAAATCGATTTGTTAACCCAATTTTTTTTAAAAATATTTACTTGTTTTACCCAAAATATATTATTTGTTAGATCAATTTATACTTAAACCAATTTACTTGCTAGTCTGGTTCCATGGCTCTTTATTTAAATAATGATTTATTTATAACAATATTTTTTTTATCTAAAGAATTATTACAAGAAATTTTATGGTTGTACTTGTATTAATTTATTTGTTTAAACGTATATCATGACAAATATATTAATGTTGTAACGTTTATGTTTAGAATGTTTCAATTTAAGTGTTATAGTGAAATCTCATATTAATATATTTATTTTTTCGTTTGCTTGAAAGATATTATCTTATGTCACTAAAACTGTGATTTGAAACCAAATCACACGCAAAAAGTGATTTGATGTGGAGATTTTTCAAACCGTTTTAAAATGATTTGATTTGAAAATAATTTTAAAACGGTTTAAACTGAACTATATGAAACCCTAATAATGATGAGTATAGTCTCTCTGCTTAAACTTCAGATGCCCAACAAATTGTATGCACAAATGTTTATACTTACAGTTGCTAAATGGAGCTTGAGCGTACATATGGTGTTTGTATAAAGGTATTGAATGGGTAAAAGTTGTAAGACTTGATAGATGAAAATTATGTAAATCTTGAGACAATTTCAATGACACTTCCATTTTCAAAACTTTTAAAAATCTTCCATGAGATTTTTTTTTTTTTTTAACAAATTCCCCGTATCAGATTAAAGTAAATATACAGTTCTCATTTTACCCCTCTATTCTATTTTTAAATTGTTGTATTATTATACTTAAAACTATATATTTTTCTTTCTTATTTCTTAAGATATACTTTTTTGTACTTTTATGAACCACTAGTTAAAAGAAGTACCACTATAAAATTTTCTATAAAATTTGTAAAATATATATTTTAAATACGATTGACAATTAAATAACAGAAAAACACAAAAGAAAATATTTTTGAATAGTATAATAAAGCTAGATGAATATTAATACAATTATATATTGCTATAAAAAATTATAATTATTAAAATACAATACAATATCTACACTTCATATATACAACATAAATTGGAGCCATTTGCTCCCCACAAAATAATCATGACGATAAAAATGAAATACTTATAGATTGTTATGAAAAGAGAAGAAAGAAGAAAAGTCAATAGAATTGTGTGTATTTTATTGAGAATCAAGACCAATATTTATAGGGTCTAAAATGAGAGTTTTTAGTTGGAATGAAATACACCTTCTGAACTAGATAAGACTTATCTATGTATCATGATAATACTAAATAATCATCAATAATTATCTCATTATTTTAAAACACTCCCCTTTGATGATTATTTTTACAATAATTGTCTCGTTAAAACTTTGTTTGATAAAAATTCAATAGGATAAAAAATCAAATAAAGAAAAAAGAGTACAGTTATTTTGGTGTATAAAATGCCGCCTCATTAAAACCTTGCTAGGAAAACCCAGTGAGATAAAACCTAAGCGAAAGAAAAATAGTACGGCTACTCCCCCTGATGTTGATCACTGAAAGTCTTTTAGTCAACGCATTCCAATCTTTTGAGCCAATTTCTTGAATGTAGATGTTGTCATTGCTTTTGTAAATAAATCAGTCACATTGTCACTTAAACGAATTTGTTGAATATCAATGTTGCCATTTTTCTGAAGCTCGTGTGTATGAAAGAATTTTGGAGAAATATGTTTCGTCCTATCACCTTTGATATAACATCATTTAAGTTGTGCAATACAAGCAGCATTATCTTCATACAAAATTATTGGACTATCTTTTATTGAAACTAATCCGCATGATACTTGAATATGATGAGTCATGTTCCTCAACGACACACATTCTCGGTCGCTTCATAGATTGTAATAATTTCAGAATGATTTGAGGATGTTGCTGTTAATGACTGCTTCACATATCTTCATGATATAGTTGTTCCTCCACGTGTAAACACGTATCATGTTTGTGATTTAGTTTTATGTGGGTCAGAGAGATAACCTTGTAAGTCTAAGAATAACTAACCAAGAGGGGGGTGAATTGATTTTTGAAACTTTTTCGACACTTAGTCTCAAAACAATACAATACACAAGATATAAATGCAAAGTATAATATTAGAATTAAATATGCAAGTTCGATAATTTAATTCAGGTATTGATATAGCTCAATATAAACGGTAATGTAAAGTAAAGTGCAATAATGTAAAGATAACAAACCAATTTAATGGGGTTCGATCCAATGCAATGATCTACGTCCCCGTTACCAAACTCTCCGTCATGAGTAAGGCCAAATGCACTAAAGTAAATTGTAACTTACAAACAATGAGTACCGATCTTTTTACAATGTTGAGCTTTCCGGGACCTCAACACGACTCACACTATTGAGCTTTACGAGACATCAATATGACCCACATGGTGACCTACAACAAGGCGCACCAAACATTATACAATGTTGATCTTTAAGGGATTTTAACACGACCCACAATTTAAAATGAGTTTACAAGTGAAAATCTTCTCTTCTTAATGAATAATAGATTTAAGGTTGAGAACAAGAAGAGAAGAGACAAACACTTCAATAGATAGCAAATGATAAAGTTCAAGTGTTTTTGTTATAAACTTTGATGAATGATGAATAATGAAATAGTTTGTATCTTGTATCAAAGTTTTTCAACCAATGATCTCTCTTAACAAATAATACAAGTTAAGTATGAGGAGAGATTTTACACTTTAATAAAAGTGTTGGTAAAGAAAACCTTTTATCAAGAATTGAAAGAAATGAGATTGAGAAATTTCTTTGTAGAATAGAATTCCTGATGAAATAAATGAAACTGATTTTGATCAATCAAGAAATTCTTTGTATCAAAGTTTTCAACCAATGATCTCTTTTAACAAATAATACAAGTTAAGTATGAAGAGAGATTTTACACTATAATAAAAGTGTTGGCAAAGAAAACTTCTATCAAGAATGAAGAGTAGATGAGATTGAGAAAGTTTCTTTGCAAAAAAAATTCTTGATAAGATAGATGAAAATTAGTTTGATCAATCAAGAAATTCTTTGTAATAAATGAAATAGAATTTAAAATCAAGTAAGCTCAATGATTTTCAATAAATATACTCTCTTAATTGCTCTTATAAAATCTTAGGATTGAATGCAAAGAAAATGAATATTTATAGAGCAAAATAGGAGGCTGCATGAACTTTCGGTTGAGCAACTTTGGTCAATCGAAAGTGTGATATAGCCGTTACAAAAATCAAACCGTTGGAGTTTCGATTGATACTTCGGTCGATCAAACCGGTCGACTGAACCATACTTCGGTCGATCGAACCGGTTGACCGAAAGTCAACTTTCGATTAGCTAAAAGTTGACTTTTTTAATTGCTTTTTCAAAATTTATTTCATATTATGATTCAAAAGCATTTTTATGCAAGTGACGAATTATGAAAATAATTTGAGCTTTATGCACTTGCTAAAGATTGATGAGTTAATACCTTTATATATAAATATATAATGTTTAATTGTCTTGACTTGTCGTTCTTTTGGCTTGTATCTTGATTTACGTCTTTTGTGAATCTTCAAGTTCCAATTTGATCGCAGCATGTAAATCGCTATCGTCTCGAATATTAACTTTCACTTTGATCTTCATTTCGAATACGATTTATAATCTTGATAGCTTTGAAAGCTAAATCACTCAAATTCAAATGTTAGTAAATAAAATGGCTTGTTTGTTATAATTAAAACATTAATGTTATAATCAATCATAGGTCAGCATACCTTCATATGCATGTCCCACTAAAACAGATCCCAATTTTTTAGAATAAAATAATCTCAAATCAATAGTACCCTTTAGGTAACGAAAAATATGTTTAACACCATTCCAATGTCTTTGTGTTAGTGTAGAGCTATATCTTGCAAAGAGATTTACAGAAAAAGTTATGTCGGTTCGAGTACAATTTACAAGATAAGTTAATGCTCCAATTGCACTAAGATATGGTACTTCAGGACCAAGAACTTTTCTCCATCTTCAGGTGGACGAAAAATATCATTTTTTACATCAAGTGATCGAACAACCATAGGTGATGCCAATAGATGTGCATTATCCATATAAAATCGTTTTAAGACTTTTTCTGTATATGTAGATTAATGAACAAATAATCCTTCTGGGAAATGTTCAATTTGCAAACCAAGACAGAATTTGATTTTTCCCAAATCTTTCATCTCAAATTCATTTTTCAAATAATCTGCATTTTTGTTGAGCTCTTCAGAAGTTTCAATTAAATTAAATCATCAACATAAACTGCCACAATTGCAAATCCAATATTTGTTTTCTTTATGAAAACACATGAGCAGACATCATCATTTTTATTGCATTCTTTCAACAAATATTCGATAAGGCGATTATACCACATGCGTCCGGATTGTTTCAATCCATATAATGATCTTTGTAATTTAATTGAGAACGTGGTTCTCGGGCATGTATCATTTATTTCTCACACTTTAAGTCTTTCAGGGACTTTCATATATATGTCACTATCAAGTAAACCATATAAATATACAGTCACTACATCCATAAGGTGCATATCGAGCTTTTGTGACACGGTCCAAATAATTAAGAATCTAAAAGTGATAATATCCATTACGGGAGAATATGTTTCCTCATAATCAATTCCTGGTCTTTGTGAGAAACTTTACGTTACAAGTCGGACATTGTATCTTATAATTTCATTATTTTCATTTCTCTTTCGTACAAAAACTCATTTGTATCCAACAAAAATTACATTTTCAGGTGTTCGAACTACATGTCCAAACACTTTCCATTTTTCTGAGGAATTCAATTCCGCCTGTATGGCTTCTTTCCACTTTTGCCAATCATTTCTATTTTGACAATCTTTAATAGACAGTGGTTCAGGATCATCATTTTGCATAATATCAAGAGCTACATTAAAGGCGAAAATACTGTCTATAACAACATTATTTCACTCCAATAATTTATGAGATAACATATAATTTATTAAAATCTTATTATTTTCGAACACTTGTGATTCTTGAGGAACCATATTTTCAATATTTGATTGATCAATTTTCTCTAATGTTACTTCTTCTGAAACTTTTGGTTGGTTTTTCTCTTGTATTTTTCTTTTTCGAGATACAGAGTCTTTTTAACCAACTGGTCGACCACGCTTCTGGCGTATTTGAGATTTATTTGCTATAGTAAATTGTCTTGCATGGACAACAATTTTTGTTGGAATATTTTCTGCGGGTATATATGACTTTGTCACTTTTCTCGTATCAACAAATGCATCCGGTAATTGATTTGCAGCTTTTTGCAAATGAATGATTTTTTCAACTTCTTGCTCACGTTGATTGCTATGGGAATCAAAATGAGATAGAATTATTTCATTCCAAGAAATTTTACCTTGTTTATCAGGATGTAGTTTTCCCTTCCCAAAGTTGAGAAAGTCATTTCATCAAAAAGACGTGTAGTAAATAAATCATCCGTTAAAGGTTCAAGATACCTAATAATAGATGGTGAATCAAAACCCACATAAATCCAAAGTTTTCATTGGAGATCCATTTTAGTCCGTTGTGGGGGTGAAATAGGGACTTGAATAACACAACTAAAAACCCACAGGTGGGAAATATTAGGTTCATGACCAAATGCTAGTTGTAAAGGTGAATATTGATAATATGCAGTTGGTCTGATACGAACCAATGACACAGCATGCAATATGGCATGACCCCAAACAGAAGCTTTGAGTTTTATTTTCATAAGTAATGGTCTATCAATAAGTTATAGACGTTTAATAAATGATTCCGTCAAACCATTTTGCGTATGTACACGCACAATTGAATGTTCAACAACGATCTCAATTGACATGCAATAATCATCGAATGCATGTGATCTAAATTCACCAGCATTGTCAAGACGAATAGTCTTGACTGAGTAATCGGGGAATTACGCACATAATTTTATGATTTGAGCAAGTAGTCTAGATAAATCTACATTCCTAATAGAAAGTAGGCAAATATGTAACCATCTAGTAGAAGAATCAATTAATACCATCAAATAACGAAATGGTCCACATGGTGGGTATATTGGCCCACATATATCTCCATGAATCCTTTCCAAGAAAGTTGGAGATTCAATATTGACATTTGTAGCAGAAGGTCTAATGACTAACTTGCCTTGTGAACAAACTACACATGGATAATCGTTAGGTAAAAGAATCTTCTTGTTCTTTAAAGGATGTCCATGTGAGTTATTAATTATTCGACACATCATTATAGCTCCTGAATGTCCAAGTCGATCATGCCAAAGTATAAAAATTTTTGGATCAACGAACTTCTGGTTCGTGATAATATTTGATTCAACCATTTTTATAAATATATAATACATGCCTATGTGAGTGCATAAAGTTTTTCTTTTATCTGCTTTTGGCCAGATATAAAAGAAGTTATGCAAAGATATTCAACATTATTTCTTGCATCGTCTTAATGTGATACACATTACAACGGATATCTTTAAAACTAAGCAAATTTCTTCTGCATTTGCTTGAATAAAGTACATCGTCAATATATAATTTTGTATTATTTGATAAAATAATGCAAGCTCTTCTGAAGTCTTCAACGATATTCAATGTACATAATATCGTATTAACATTATTTTCTGTTAATGTTAAGTCCATAAAATATTTTTTGTCTTGAATAATAGTATGTGTAGTTGCACTATCAATCAAATAAGTATCTTGACAATCTAACGTGAATCTATAAGAAAACAAACATATTTTAAAAAGACTTGAATTTAAATTTAAAAGAGTAAACATAATTTATCATTATGAAATTAACGATGCATACTAAAGTTTTAATTTTCTTGCGAAAAATAAGAACCTAATTTAAATTGAATTTTAAAACAAAAGGAAACACTAGAAAGTAAACTAATATATATCTTCCATTACACCACCCTCAATCAAATTGTCAATATTCTCATCTGGATCAACAAAGAAATCAGAGACATCCAAATGAGTCATATCAATTGGACCCTCATAATCAGCAAAATTTGTCTCTATTTTTTCATTTCCTTTGATTGATTTTTGGTAGAGATTCACAAGGTGTTTTGTCATACTACATGTACGTGCCCAATGCCATTTCATCCCACATCTAAAGCAACTTTCTTCATGATCCTTTTTGGATGTGCTACATTCGTTTGCTTGTGCCTTTTGAAATTATTGTCTTGTTGCTGATAATCTTGTTGATTATTTTATCCATGATTTATTCCACCTGCACATCCGCGTCCGCGTCCAAATACATGTCCACGTCTACGTCCACGTTCTTGTCTTGATATTGTATTTGCTTCAAACAATGCAATATCATTTGCTTCAGGCAATGGTACAGAACCAGTTGGACGTAACCCATGATTTTTCACCAAAAGTTCATTATTTTGTTCAGCCACAAGTAGACAAGATATGAGTTCGGAGTACTTTTTGAAACCACACTCATGATATTGCTGCTGCAAGAGCACGTTCGAGGCTTGAAAGGTGGAAAAAGTTTTCTCCAACATATCATCATTAGTGATTTTTCTCCACACAATGCTAATTTTGAACATATTCTGAATAGTTCAGAATTATACTCACGAATAGTTTTGAAATTTTGCAAACGAAGATGCATCCACTCATAGCAGGCTTTGGGGAGGACTATGGTCATCTGATGATCAAATCTTTCAGTTAATTTTTTCCAAAGAACCTGTAGATCTATTTCAGTGAAATATTCAATTTTTAATCTATCGTGAAGATGACGACGAAGGAAGATGAGTGCTTTTGCACGATCCTGGAAGGATTCTTTGTTTCCTTCTTTTATTGTCTCTCTCAAGTATTTTGAGACCAGATGGATATCAGTATCGAATACCTATGACAAATAGTTTTTGCTAGATATATCAAGTGCAGCAAATTCAAGTTTTGTAATGTTTGTCATTTGATTAAGTGCACAATAAAGCAAAAGACAATATAATTAGTTTTGAAGAATATGATTAAATATGAATAGTCATATCAATATGACATAAGTTACGTGTTTTCTTTCAAGGATAAACACTAATTTAAAATAGTATGTTCTTCGAAACATGTGCTACTTCAGAAGCACGTTGTATTTTAATATTACTTCTTCAAGAGCAATATATCAATATTCTTCTGGAAAATTGAAAAATATAATTTATTCTCTTCAGGAGCAAGTAATATTCTTTTAGAATATTAATTGAAATGTTATGTTACTTCAGGAGCAACAACATAATAATTTATCGTTTTGAATTTATGAAAGAACATTTAAAAATATTTTATCAAGTTAAAAGTATTACTTACCAATTATAGATTATAAAAAATTTCAAATTCGACAAAATTGATATAGGCGTCACAGAAAAAAGTTTAATGCGGACATTAAGATTATAGATACACAATTGATACGTGATGAATTAACAAAAACCAATTGACGTGAATTGAATAATGCGACACATAAACCGATGAAAAAAGGATAATTCTTTGGTCAACATTTTCTAAACTAATCATTGTTGGCATATATGTTAAACTATCAGCAGTAAATTTATGCACAAATTGGTTGTACCATAAAAAAAGAAAAAAAGAAAAAGAAGAAATTCACATTAATTGAAGCAGAAACATAAGGTCAGGAAGAAATACACACATCACCGAATTCACGTAGCAGAACATTGCACCAAAAATTCTCGGAAGAAATTTATACGTTTTATAATGAATATGTATAAAAAAAAAATTCACATGTCACCAAATTAATTTTGGTACATATGAGAGATGATTATATTTAAAAAAATTATTACCTTCTCTAAATTTGAAAAATTAAGTTTTCGTGTTGATAACGTGTTATAAAAAGAGAGAAGAAAAGAGAGAAGAAAAGTCAATATATTTGTGTGTATTTTATTGGAATCAAGACCAGTATTTATATGGTCTAAATGAGAGTTACAGTTGGAATGAAATACACATTCTGACCTAGATAAGACTTATCTATGTATCATGATAATACTAAACAATCATCAATAATTATCTCATTATTTTACAACATATGTCAAAATTTTCCAAAATATAATATAAAGGTAGCCCATCATGTATCATTGCAGAAGTTATATTGGTATGGATCAAGTAACATGTCATTGATAATAAAATGATAATGTAGATAATATGGCATGCGTACTCGGAGTAATGAAAGTAATATTATGACATTAAAATAGTAGTAATATAATATTATAGCCACAATAACCCTCCAAATCCGAGCTTATCATTAATGACAGGTATTGGACTAATGAAATATGGAAATGTATTGCGTGAATAATAATTATCTTACGAGGTGAGTCATTTGGTGAAACATGAAATAAGTAGAACAATCTTCTCGCGATGTGAGGAATTAGAAAAATCATGTCACCTAGCGAGCTTCTTGGAATGTGAGGAATAAGTATAATCATTTTACGTGTGAGGCATCTTGTAGAGCGAAATATTAGACAAAGTATCTTGCGTGTGGTGATTGATAAGTGTAGTTTCTACACTTATTCAAGACCCTAAATCATGATATTTTATTGTCTTTTTGATAAAATTACACTTAATTTATGTTATATTGTGTTTTGTAGGTAAAACTTTATGTTTAATAAATAGTTGGAGAAAAGAATACAAAAGTGACGAAAAATGGTAAAATTCAAAGATAAAATCTTGGAGAGAAATATTACATTAAATTGATTCGAGTTAAATGGGTTTCAATAGACTTGCATTGAAAATTTTAATTGGAGAACCGAATTATATATATATTAGATAGACAGATAGACAAGGGGAAAAACGGCACAAAGGAAAACAGAGAAGAAAACTGCCGTAGGAAAGAAAGAGAGAGAGGAGAAAAGAGAGAAAAAAGAGAGATGAGGGAACAAAGGCAGACACAAAAACAAAGAGAGAGAGAGAGAGGGAGAGAAAAAGAAAAGAGGAAGAAAGAAAGAGAAAGAGAAAGAGGAAGGAGACTACATACACCAGAAATTTCACGTTTCATTTTTAAACTTTTGCATGTTTTTATTTTTACAGTATAAATAACTAATTTTTATATTAGAGAAAACGATGTAGTCGACTTGTGATCCTTTATTTTTCTATTCAAGATTTATGTGATTTATTTATTTGTGTGTTGATTTTATTATGAGTTTAATGCATTAAATTACCTGGTCAATAATTTAATTATTATGTTAGTCTCTTAAGAATCGAGAGGTGAGTTTGAGGTTTAGACCATATAACAAAATCTGATAAATTAGTATAACGTGTAGAGATACTTATACTAATTATTGCGGTCATAATATGAATTCTTAGAACTAGTGTTTCGTTTAAATAAAATTGATTCACGTAGAGATATGAATCTTGAATTAAGAATTAAAATGATAAATAGATGAAATTGTTATACCCAAATATTCATCACATGTTTGAATTTTCAATCATTCATTGTTTGCAATCTTTTTATATTTTCAATTAATTAAAAGTAGTTAGAAAAATAATCACAACCATCATAATTATTTGTTTGCTTTTGTCAAGTATGAGTTAGAAAAATTAGATTAAGTTCTAAAGTATAGTCTTCGTGGGAACGATATCCGGACTCAGTCCATTATACTACTTGTTACGATATCGTACACTTGTGATATAAAAAAAATGCAACAATAATGCATCTAACAGAGCGAGGAATAAATAGAATAATTCTCTCACAAGACAAGGTATTTCGTAGAGCGAGGAATAAATATGACAATTATCTCGTGCGTGTTAAAGGATACAAGTCCCATATGGATATTAGCTTGACTTCCCTATCAAGGAATAAATAGTTATACCATCTCGCTAAGCAAGAAATAAATAGAACAATAATCTCGTATGGGTCAAAATGAGGCAAATCAAACCTAGGATTCTAGCTTGGTTCCTTGTCGATTAATAGATAAAACATCTCACGAAGTTATGTATTTTATGAAATGAGGAATAAATTGAGCAATCATCTCATGTAGGTAACACGAGGTAAATCCCAATTGGGATATTAGTTTGGCTTCCTCGTCGAGAAATAGGTAGAACAATCATCTCGTAGAGCGATGAAGAAGTAGAACATCATCTCGCAAGGCGATGTATCTCTTGAAGTGAGAAATATGTATCTCGCGAAGCGAGGGATAAACATCTTTAGAAGTGAGGTGATAAGTGTATTTTTCATACACTTATTTGGACTTTTATACTTGATTATCTATTGCTAATCGAGCTAATATCTACCTAATTTACTGTGAATATGCTCATTATAGGAAAATTCGTGACTTGAATACAATCGACACAAAAAAGCCAATTTGAACTTAATTGGAGTTGATTCGAAGAAATTGAAGATCAATCGAATTGTATTTAATCAATATGAAGCACAAATAGAGCAATTGGAGGAGATTCACAAGTTTTGGGAGCTAAATCTAATATTTGAAAAGTTTAAAGACCTGATTGAAAACTTTCAAAACTCGCATCGGATCGATTTTGAACAATTGTGGAGGATGAGAATAAAAATAGAAATTTAAAGATGAAGGTCTAAATATGCAAATACGAAAGGACTCGAGCTGAACAAAATTAATAAGTCATGGACCAAATTGCATTGAAGGCAAAAGTTTACACCGTGCAATCACAAGGTGAAACCATTGTGATCGCAAGACCAACAATTTTAGTTGCAGTATGCACAACGTTTGGCATGTATGATCGCATGTCTTTCTACCAAGAGATCGCCAAGCAAATTTTTGTTTCCTAATTTCATTCTACATCTTCTTCGAAAGCGTATAAGGCACGACTTTTGACCTAGTTTTGGAGCTACAATATATGCATCTATAATATAGAAGGAGAGGCTATTGGATAAAAAGTACACAATTCTTACAAAGAGGATGTTGTATCAATTAACCATACGGTGCTTGGCTAGTTGTATAAACGCTAGAATAACGATAAACAAATACTTTGATGTTTTTATATTGAACTTTAGATTTTTATAGTTAGATGTATGTTTGGTTTTCGATTCTTGTAATGATTTTAATACTTTTTCAATTATTCGACCACTAACTAAATTGATGTGTGCTTTCTATTGTTATTTGAGAAAAATGAATAGAAAATATAATACGGGGTAACTATCATTGTAAAGTCCTATTTTAATTGAAATAATTATTTATACTTTGCATGATCTTATTGAATATTTTTGTGATTTAATGTATCTTCATATATTCGCATTCAAGATTGATCTAAGCACCGATCAAATAACAAGGTATATTCATTACCGACAAAATAAATCTAATCATTTTGTGAGACCCACCCTATTTCACAACAAATCCATCAACGCGCTTGAAGAAGAAATCTATTCTATGTATAATTTATTATTATTTTTTTTTTTTTTAAGGTATGATCAACAATTATCTTACCATAATAATCTAAGAAGAGAGACAAAAAAAAAAAAAAAAAAAAAAAAAATCCTTCTTCCTCTTGAATGAGGGTCTTAAGTGTCACTCTTTTAAGAGTTTCTCTTTAATTTATCTCTCTTATCGTGGTGGACTAATTCTATAATAATTATATATAGACAAATTTGTCCTAATTGAAGTGGTCGACCTTCATGTAAATGTGCCAACTAGACTTATTGGTTGTTCACATTGGAGATGAATAATTACTGATAAGACACAAATAGAAATTATTTGACCCTTTAGTCAAACACAATAAACTAAAATTGGTCTTAACTGCTAAACACTACCTTAAATCATCATTGTCTTTGTAATTAATTATAGCGGATGAGAGTTAAGACATCCTCCTTTTCGGCTATATATCTTGTCTTTAAACAGTGGCATGCGCACTATACTCATTTGTTCTGGTTGAACTTGAACTTGAACTCTCCTTTTTTTTTTTTTTTGGAGGAAAATTGTAAGTAATAATATGAAAAAATAAGTAATAAAATGTTTAAATATAGAGCTTGGAAATAAAAGTGCATGTGGCTGAAATTTACTTGAATCGTCAATTTCACGTGTAGAGAATATAATTAAAAAAAAACGTAAATAGAATAAAGAAAAAGAAAACTAAGAGGGGAAAGAGATTCCAAGTTGAGCTTAAATTAATTATAGGGTAATTGGCGCAAAACCTCCTGACATTGTCTCTATTTCAGAATCTCTCTCGATCATTTCAAATTGACGAAAGACCCCATAGATGACATTTTACTTGCGAAAGCCCCCCTACCATCTAAGTTCTTTACTAGAGCATTTAAATTCACTTAAATAAGGTCAAAAAAACCAATTTTGAATCCGAACTTCTATATTTTTGTAGATTATACCTAACTTTTTATTTGTATCATCTACAATCAAAGCTTCATCAACGTCATCACAAATTAGGTTATAACTAAATTATTTAATATTTTAATATATAATATATTAAAAATTGTAGATAAGGAGGTGCACTTAAATCACACATCAGCCTAAAATAAATGTGAAAAGAATAAAGATAAAGAAAATTGAGAGAGAGAGAGAGAGAGAGAGAGAGATTCCAACTTGTGCGTAAATTAATTATATCATGACTAATAACTTCTAGATTACAGAATAATTGAAACATATACGACCGACTTTAGTACACATAAAACATATTAAACTTTATTAGTCCAATGTTATAAAACTGATCTGAAAATTCCTTTTTTTTTTTTTTTTTTTTTCCGATTTATTTATATGCAAAAAAATATATATATAAAATTGATGCAGGAGGATCCGAGTCAGACGAGGTCGAGTTGTCTGATAGTACGTTAATGGCGCTAAGATACCACGAGTTGGCGGATCAGCGCAAAATTGACAAATAATTGGATATTTCCTAATTGGGGCCATCTTTGGGCATATTTTGATATTTTGACCATAACTTTTGCTACGGTTGTCAGAATCACGCCCATGATTTCAATCCGAAAAGGCCTTTTCGATGCGAACGACGTGGTCACCCAACTATGCTCGGTGAGCATCGATTTCGAACCCAAATTCAGTTGTTTTCCGTTACGAATCATCAATTTAAGTTATTTTTTTGCTATTTATAGTAATATTTCGATTGCCTTTTTGACATAGAATAAGTGCTCGATTTGAGCCGAATTTTGAGGATATTATTTCTCTTATTAAGTATTTTATTTTAGTATGAATATTAGAATTTACCATTTTTTGTAAAATTCCGCTAATTTTGAATATTTAGCTATATAACTCGGCTTGTGGGTTATTTTCATTCAATTGTTAAATAATAAAGAATTTTATAGTTTCTCTTGCACTTTTCACTTTATTTGTCAATTGATTCCAGCCTGCAGAATAATCACTATTCTGGTCGGCGTAAAAAACTCGATAAAAACACCTTTAGAACCAACTCGTTTCATTTTTTTTAACAAAAGAATATTTATTTAATTTTTTATTCTTGACTCTCATTTAGTCACGCTGATCTTTGATCGTCTATTTTTTTCAGTTTAAAGTTTGGATCGATTTTTAAAATATTGGATAGAACAACTAACAAATTATTTCAATCATTCTATGTATCAATGTTCTTAATTCTATTTAATTAAATTTAGTAAAACGTGACAAGGTTGATTCTATGGGCGTGGAAGTATAAGTTTTTGACGGTTGACTCGTGGGTCTAAAACAACTAAACAGTTACTTGGGTCAACCATATTAACTGCCTTTTCTACACCTTTGTTTGTTACTACTTTTTTTTCTTTTCATTAATATGTAGTCTTTTTTCTCTTTCTTAATTTTACAATTTTTATTTTAATTTTTTAAAACAAGAATTCAATTATTAGAATTAAAAGCTACAATGTTTACAAGGAATGGAGGTATCAAGCCAAAAACTAGTTTGGAAATTTACGAATGCCTCTCTTGCCAAAGCATCTGCAATACAGTTAACTTTTCAATGTTCTATAAACGTCACATATTAGATTTTTAGATGAAGTAATTATCAGTATTTGAGAATTTAATTCAAGTGTTTATCTGAAAAGGACAAAGGGTCATGAGTTGAACGTGATAAAATTATTAAACAATTAAATAATAAAATTAAAAGTCAAGCAATTGGAATTTTTATTTGAATTGGTCATTCTAATGGGGTTTTCACTAGTTGGTCTAGAAACCGAACCGATTTCCTATTTTTAAGAGTAAACTGACTCGTGCGATCTAATTATGTCAACATCGACAGTTACATATTATAAACATTAGAACCAGGAAAAATCTTAAAATTAAATATTTCAAATCGAGAATATAATAATGGTATATGTAAGGTTGAACAATTCACATGTAATCATAAAAATTCTAGTAAGGTTGAACAATTCACATGTAATCATAAAAATTCAATTTAATCATTTGATTTTTCAGTTACGAAAAATGTATTTAATTTGATTAATGAACTTTGGTCAAAAAATATACTTTTATTTATTAAAAAATCTACTCGTGCTTCTTTTTTCCAGATAATTTAAAACTTTTATGAATATAACATGCACAGTTGCTAACTTTGATTATTATTTTTCCACACGTTTTTATGACTAAACCATTGTCTTTCTCTAATTAAGTTGGTCCCATTTTGGGTTGTTCTGAAAAAGGATTGGACCAACCCACTCGCCGTTTGTGATGCATGAACGTCCGTCCACTTGGCTTGAAAACACTGTTTCAGTGCTGACTCTTTTGAATTTATATGGTGTAAAAATTGGACTTAAATATCAAAATTGTGAATTTCAAAAGAACCCCTAATTTGGGTTGAAACCCCATTCAAAACAAAAATAATCTCTTTTTTTTTTTTTTTTTGTGGGTCAATGATGCGGCTAAGTGATGTCGATCACGTTTGCGTAAACTCTGAGTCACCTACGAACACTTTTTGGTCAACAACATGGACACTCAAAACTTTTGTAGCCGTATGAAAATGGTAATTGACCTCAATAGGGACAACTTCTAGATTAGCCTAGCATAAATTCCAAATATTCACGATACTCGTGTTATGGTTTTTCTATATTCGAAAGAATATTTTTCTTGTTTGAATGATTAATCAAAACTTGTAGAATCTTCTTACAAATCTAGATCAATTGGATTACGATAGTAAAGATGAGAAACTAAGGTAAGTTGATTTTTTTGACTTTTATGATCGTTTTATGACTTCGATCTTTCTTCGGTACACGATACAAGACGGTGGAAAAGATAAAAGTGTACTTATTTGAAATAATTTCAAGAACTCAATTACCAAGTAGCAGAAATATAATTTTGGACGGTTAATGTAACACTTTTGTGCCGTGCTACAACAAAACGTACTTAATTTCTGCTGGCAAAATCTTTGACCCTGTTAGTTTTTACTTGTAATTATGGATTAAATACATAAATTTCAGGCCTGTGGTTCATTTGGGGTCCACTTATGACCGCCCAAAGAGAGATTTTGTTCTTTTATAATAGTCTAAAATACATAAATTTCACTCCTACCTTAAATCCCACAAACTATAGACAATCGGAATGACACTTGTCCGAACAAGGATGTTTTTCCGACCTGTATAGCATTACTTTTAAGAACCCAAAAGGAGTTTTCCAAACTCAAAAATTATATTTAAATTCGTTTGCCTAATTTTATAAAAGTATTTTCTTTAATTGGAAGCATTTTTAGAAAAAAAAAAAAAAATCAATTGTGATTTTATTTAAAAACATTTTCAAAATAAGAAACTTTTTCAAAAATAATTTTCAGACAAATTAAAGCCCTGCTTGTTGTAGATTAAAATCAGATATTTAGTAGATTTTGATAAAAATTGATGGAATGTGTGAATGAAAAGTTGTGGATCTCATTAAATGTGTGGTTAAAATTAATTGTTGACTCCGACTTGAAATTAAAATCAGTTTTTAATTTGTACCAAATAGAAGCTAAATAAAGAATCATGTTATATGTACCGAAATGGATGACAATGAAGAATGACCAAACACTCATAATAGGGGGACCTACTTTTTTTGGAATTTTTTCATCACGTGGAGTTCGCACGCACGTGAGAGATTGTCAACCTCAATTGTCATCCATTTATGTACGAATGAAATTGTCTTTAAATAAATTGCTTCGAAAGCTCTTTTACAAAATCAAATTAAAAACTATATTGAACTGTCTTTCTTAAGCAAGTAAAAGTAAAAACTATCTCGGACCGTCTTTCTTAAAGAATAGATTAGTTTTTCTGCTTTTGAAACCCTTAAGTCCCGATCCGGATTCACACGCTCTTCTGTAAAAGTGATGACACGTTTATAGAATATCAGAGCATTTTTAGTGTTCAATGTTTGACTTAGGTACAAAGTCACAAAATAATACAGTAGAATCCTAGTTGAACCCAAAAATAAAAATAAAATTAGCACACTGTTGCTTGTACAGTTGTACTGTGGCCGGCGTTCATTACATGACAACAATATTTTTCCAAAATCTAAGATTACACAAATTATTAAGTTAAAACTTTAAAAGTGAGTCAAGACGGGTCCGTTCAGGCACTTCCGGAAACGGCCGTCCAGTGAAACACTATAAAATTGTCAGCTTCTCCCATTCTCAATCCCCCAAAATCTCCGTCTCTCTCTCACACAAACATACCCATTCCTTTATCAACCCCCAAATCTCTCTCTCTCTCTCACACACACAGAGTACAAAAATGTGTCAGCAAACATCTTGCAAGTCCAATTCAGACAGCGTGCTAACCTCTTTGATCCCCAAAACCCCAACATCTAACCAGAAACAACATCAACCAGAAACAAATCATCAAACCAAGAAACCACACAAAACTACACACCTTTCTCTAGTCATTCAAGAATACAAATCCATAGCCAAAATAGCCTTCCCCATGATCCTAACCGGGCTTCTACTTTACTCTCGCTCTATGATTTCCATGTTGTTTCTTGGCGGGCTTGGCGATCTAGCCTTGGCCGGAGGCTCGTTAGCCATTGGTTTTGCTAACATCACTGGATACTCGATTCTCTCCGGTTTAGCCATGGGAATGGAGCCCATTTGTGGACAAGCTTTTGGTGCCAAAAAGTACAAAATTCTTGGCCTCAGCTTGCAAAAAACAATTATGTTGCTTATTTTCACTTCATTTCCAATATCTGTTTTGTGGGTCAACATGAAAAAGATTTTACTCTTATGTGGCCAAGATGAATCCATTGCAACACAATCTCAAACGTACTTATTGTATTCACTTCCTGATCTTTTTGCTCAATCTTTACTACACCCTTTAAGAATCTACCTCAGAACACAATCTATAACTTTGCCTTTAACATTTTGTGCAGCCCTTTCAATTCTTCTGCACATACCCATAAATTATCTTCTTGTTTCAAGGCTTGGTTTAGGCGTCAAAGGTGTTGCACTAAGTGGTGTTTGGACTAACTTTAATCTTGTTGGATCATTAATTGCTTACATTTTTTTCTCCAAAGTTTATAAGAAAACATGGGGAGGGCTATCCATGGAGTGCTTGAAAGACTGGAAATCCTTGCTGAATTTGGCCATTCCTAGCTGCATTTCAGTCTGCCTCGAATGGTGGTGGTATGAAATCATGATATTGCTCTGTGGATTATTGTTGAACCCCAAGGCAACCGTTGCTTCAATGGGTATTTTGATACAAACCACTGCATTAATCTACATATTCCCATCTTCTCTTAGCTTCAGTGTGTCAACCAGAGTAGGCAATGAACTAGGCGCCGGCTGCCCAGAGAACGCGAAACGTGCAACCATTGTGGGCCTCTCTTGCAGCTTCATACTGGGGTTTTCAGCACTGTTTTTCACAGTATCAGTAAGGAACAATTGGGCTAAACTTTTCACTCATGATAAAGAAATTATTGCATTGACATCATTAGTTTTACCAATTATAGGACTCTGTGAACTTGGAAACTGCCCACAAACAACAGGTTGTGGGGTGTTGAGGGGAACGGCTAGGCCTAAAGTTGGAGCAAACATTAATTTAGGATGCTTTTACCTCGTTGGAATGCCAGTGGCAGTAGGTCTAGGATTCTTCCTGAACTTTGATTTTGAAGGCCTGTGGCTTGGACTTTTGGCTGCACAGGCATCGTGTATGGTGACAATGATGGTGGTTTTGCTTTTTACAGATTGGGAGTTTGAATCCCAAAAGGCCAAAGAACTGACAGGATCAACCATTGTTGATGTCAGTGAAGAAATTGAGGAAGATAAGACACTTGGTGCACCGGACTCAACTGTGTAACAACGTAGTACGGTCCATTTCTATCCAGTCGTCTAACGTAATATACCACTACAACAGAAATCATGGCAGATTGTTTATGCTGATTAGATAACAATATAGTTTATTAGGTTGATCATTTAATGTAAAGTAGGAAGGGTAGTTTTTTTTAATTATTATTTATTACTATTTTTATTATTTGCTTGCTAATTTTCATTGCCAGCCTTGAAAATTCAAGCATGCATTTGTCTTTGGTACTCTACATAGGTAGGATATACCAAGAATTTAGTCAAGTATCGGCAGCCATTTTGATTTTCCAATGTAATAGATAGGAAGGTTTCATTTGATCTGTAATCATAAGACGCGTTTAAACATTTTCCTTGTTGAAAGTTACAGTTCTCCTTCGAAGATGATTAAATGAAAATTCTTTTTCTTTTCTTTTTTCATTCTTTTTTCACCATTTTACGGATGATTGCGAGGTTGACACTCTTCTTTGTAAGTGTTTTGTACCAGTATATATCATTGTCGTACACTTTTACTTCCAGGCTACTATGACATGCTTGATTTACAATACTAGATAGTATTAGATGACACAAAGTCAAATTTGAATTTTATTTCTTACTTAATTATATCGAATATATTTATCCATCATTCGTGCCAAACATATAATTGTAATGGAAATGAGTTGACAACCCATCAATCCTATGGCTCGAATGAATGTAATGGTTGTTCACTAACCCCTATATTACTATGCTGTTGTTTGAACCTTATTTTTTTAAAAATCATTTTTTTCGAACTCATTTTCAATCACAAATTCTTTCGATAAATTAATTTTGCAATTCCAAAAATTTTCTTTACTTTTTAATCATACATTCTTCAAAAAATCACTATTGTGATGTATTGTTTAAAAAAAAAAAAAAAAATTGTATATTAATTAGGGATAATTGCAGCAAAAGTCCTAAACTTTTAAAATATTAACAGACTTTCCGCAAACATTTGACTTGTTGCAGTTGTCACCTTTAACCTTTGAAACGTTGCCGATGAGGCCATCTTGGACAATTTCCATTCAAAATACCGTCAGTTGACCAAAAAAATTGATTTTAACCATATTTTAATCAATCTTAAAATGAGGTAATTATATATTAATCACATTAAATAATTAAATAAAAAAAATAAAAATCAACCCCACACCAAACAAAAACCCATCCCCATTCTTATTCGCGCCTCTTATCAAGCGGCAACAACGTGCACTACGAGTCCCCTATAGTTTTGAAAACGTTAAGCAATTTCTCCCCGCTATCTTCCCATCACAATAGGAGTCAAAGAAGTCAAACGTCTCCATCAACTCGGCTTCCCATGCATGTGGCCCAAAAGTCGAGCCAATCGCATAGAACTCTTCCAAGCTGATACATCGTTCGCTCGTCTCTGTCCACTTCGTTTAACATCATAGTCAGCTCCTCTTGGCTCGGCGACTTGGCACCAATGCAACTCGGCGAAGTTTTCAGCTCCTCTTTCTTCACTTTTCGAGACCCTTCCATGTCTATCATTTCAAAGGTAAAGATTTCGAACAACTCGCCGAAGGATAAGCAAGGCAGAACGCTGGTCGGCTTTTCTAATCCGTCGATCGGCTTCTTGATGTCAGATTGTGATTCATCGGAGGAAGACGGTGTAGTTTGGGAGCTGAAGGAAGACCGGTCGGTCTCGAATCTGGAAATGGAGCGTGATTTCTTGGACTTGAATAGCTTTTTGGGAACAATTTTGATGCCGCTTGTTATTGTCCTGAAGTTTAATGCTTGGAGGTAAGAGAAGAGAACAAGTTATTTTGGTTTGGGGTTTCGTTTGCGGTGGGGTTGACTTCTCCTTTTTTATTATTTTGTTGTTTATTATTTAATGTGATTAATAAATAGTTACCATTTTGTTTTTTTTTAATTGATTAAAATGTGGTCAAAATCTATTTTTTGGATCAACTGAAAGTATTTTGAATGGAAACCGTCCAAAAAAAACCTCAATAAATGGTATTTTTAGGGGGACAGTTGCAATAAATCAAAGGTTTGAGAAAAGTCTGTCAGTGTTTTAAAGGTTTGAGGCTTTTGTTGCAATCATTCATATTAATAAACATATGTTTGTCTATGACTATGAGCATCAATGCAGAAATCAGTTCTATCTTAATTAGATTTATTACGAGCATAGTTCACTTCTTACAATTAGGTTGTGTTTGATAAGCCTAATTTTTCAAAAAAAATGAAAAATGAATTCTATTTCCCACTTGTTGACTTATTTGATTGACAAGATTTGACATGGAATTGTCTTTTTTTGCTTGTGTCACATCAACCTTCCATGCTTTTAAGGAATTGACATTCTTGCCAAAGTGGTGAGATTCAATTTTTTTTGCAAAATGGAATTGCTTTATTTTTAATTTATTTATTTTTTGCAATTGGAAAAAATTCTAAACACAGTGGTAAAATTTTTTATCAATAATATTCTAAACACAGTGGTAAAATTCTAATGCAAAATGCCATGCTCTGTTTAAACATGCATACTTCAAAACAGGAATGTTTTTAGAGAGAAGGAATATGTTGTACGTCCATTTGGTCCGCGGTACTGTCAACATTCATAGTGCACCACTAACTAATATTCTCTTTTTTTTTTTCTTTTTTGTGAAGGTTTTTTTGGTCTACATGATATTGCAAGTTATGTTCCAAACTAATGACCAAGGGTTCAAAGATTCATGACCTTAAATTAGGAATGTCAATGTGGCTCGCCGACTCAAGCGGCCCTTGGTTCAGCCTAGAAAAAGTCCGAGCCAGGCCGGCCTGTGACGAGCTAGCCAATTCAGCCAAGCTCCTTTTTATTAAATAAAAAAAAAGAGTTAAAAATATAAGTTTTTGTAGGCAGTTATGTCACAGCTACTTGCGTTTGCAGGCGGTTGTAAATATTTTTTTTAAAAAAAAAGAGAGCTAGCTCGACTCGTAAAGACCCGAGCCGAAAGCTCGGGTTGAGCATAAATTTTTTGGCCGAACAAAATCTCGGCTAGCCTAGGGCAAAAAAAGACCGAACCATTTTTACTCGAGTCGAGCCCGAACTTCGAGTTTCGACTCAACTCGTTGACACCCCTACCTCGAACCAACACATCAAATGTGCTACATATACTGACACACATATGATTACACTTTATTTATAGTTACTTAGTCCATGTTTGACAATTTTTGAGATTATAAGTTAATAGATCTCTATTGTTAAAAAATAAATAAAAGTTGTGAAATTAATGACACGTGATTAAATAAAGCTCGACCAACTTGGAATCTTAAAAATGGGTATCAAATAGGAGTTCGTAAAAAATCAAAATGAGTTGGTATTCTCTCAAATGGATATTGGAGTCTCAATTTTTTAATTTTTAAAGGATAATCTTTACGAAGGGTCATGTATCGAATGTTCCATATTCCTAGTAAAAAGTATAATTAAGTGTGAAACAAGATACATTAGTATCGGCTTTCCATAGTGAAAATGAGCGGTGGCCGGAGGTGGAAGAATCGGCGGCGGGGGAGGGGAGAATTCACTTTCAAATCTAAATGCGCCATTAGCATATGAGGCGCCTGACAAAATATTAATTTTTATTTTCTAGAGCTCACGATTTAATTATTATATAATATTATCCATATAAGACGGTTGATATTGCTGCTTTATAAAAGCAATGACGTAATAAATTATTCAAATGACTGTCGCCTTCTTTGAAACCACAGACAAAATGGCCTGTCCATTTCTACTCCAAATTTGAAACATATATATCAAGTGGAGCAATTTGGTCGAACTTCGTTAAAATTTTATTTAAATTTTAATTGATCAAATGCTAATTTAAATGGTCTGCAATTTTTTTTTTATTTTTCAAATTATTAATCAATCAATTTTCATTCAAATTTGCTAAAATTTTTATCAAAAATTTCGTCAAACAATCTCTAAATAACCGTGCAACGTGTGTACCTCGCTTGCCTTCTTGCACATGACAATAGAATAAAATATGATATTTATAGGGCATTAAGGTTATGTTTGAGCCCTATTTCTTGGGAGATCAAATTTTGTAATGATAATTTTTTTTTTTTTTTTGAAAATGTGTCATTAAAAAGTAAGAAATTCTTTTGAATTTACGTGTAGAATTATTTTATTTAGAGAATTGTGGTTAAAATAAGTTTGGAAAAATCAGTTTTTAGATAATAGACTTAAATATGGACTAAGTTTAGAAGAATCGATCTTACTCATCCCGTCCCCACCCGAGCAAAAATAATTGTATAATGCAATCAATTTAGAATTTTGCTACTTGTACATAAAAGGTTACACAATATGATGTGGGAGAGAATGATTGAATGAAAAAAATTAACTGTATTTTAAACTGACAAATGCTAGAATAACATGTGACATTATGTAATCCTTGATATACATGTAGCAAGATTCATCAATTTAAGTTGCTGATATTCAACGATTTAAATTTCAATTAATTGATTGGACATCTTAAATGTATATATATATATATATATATATATATATATATATATATTCCATTTAAAATGTTCAATAACGTAACGATACTTTAACGACTCATCCTCAACTGTCCAAATAAATAACATTATTAAAATTATTTCTAAAGCATCCAAATGGTATAACCAAATGTTGATAAAATATAAAGCAGTGCTCTGATTTTGACACATCGAAATCCGAAGCGATGCTCAATTTAGATAGGTATGCGTCTTGGAACTTTATAAAGCAAGCATTAGTTATCTGCTTCAGTAAAGCATTTCTTGATATGGCGATGAGGCTTAATGTCAAAGGTCTGGACCCCATGCAATGGTGATCTAAGGGCATATTTGATTGGGATCGAATGGAATGACCACCCAAAATGCCCACTTTTTTATCCTTCCTTCGTTTTATGTTCAAACAAATATAAAATATTTCTTTCCTCTTTCTTTTCTTTTTTTATATTAATATAATTAAGTTTACATGTACTTTAGTAAGTGAATAGTTAGAAGAGTAATGCAATTTAAATAGAATGTGCTCACCTATGTTTAAAGCGGAAGATGACGATTAATGTCCATTGGTACTCAACTGATACCTAACCTGCACTACAACTTTTTTTTTTTTTAATTAGCTGAGTATGAAAGTACAATCCTATTAGTGGATCGAGTCGAAGCAATAACTTTCTTTAAGAAAGTCTCGATTGAATTGTCAAACCTCTGTCTAGATCATCAGGAATGTATCCGGGACCAGATTACAGGTCGAACTAATACGTAAAAAAAATAAAATTACATATGAAATTTTTTGTGGATATTTTTTTTGTCTACCTAAAAAGGTAGTCCATCTTCCAATTATTCAATTTCACGTATTGTTTGTAAAAATTTTCTGTTAAATTTTCTATATTATAGCATCATTGATTTTAAAAAATATAGAGGTAGTTGTAGTCAAATTCAAGTAGTAGTCCACAAATAGATAGCCACCGCCTAATATTCCACTAAGGAGTCAATACACGCACTCGCACCCCTGGTGGAGACAAGGCGGCACCTTCTTTTGATTTGACATTTTTTTAAATCAATTTTTAATTTATTTTTCTATATATACATTTTTTTTCTCATCCCAGCTAATAAATCATTAACAAAAGTAAATATCCAGATTAAGACAAATAATTTGTCAACAAGGAATTCTTTTATGCTATTTTTTTTTTTTTTTTGGCGATTTCTTATGAAGACTAAGTATTAAAAGTATGTGTGAGCAAAGTGTGTAGAACGTTAAAATTAGATAATTAGGTAAGACACGTGTCATTTATAGAAGGCAACATTTGACAATTATCTCCGATTTTCCCGTAAAATTACTCATGAAATCAAAGTGACATTATGTGTACTCAACCTTTTCGCATTGTATCCTAATGATAATTTTACATGGTATAGTGCTTGGTTTGATGGTGACCAAGCATTTCTCGATGTACATTTTAGAATTAAGTCAAATGAACAGGGTAGGGATACACTCTCTCACATGAGGTGGATCCCGCGTCGTAAAATTACTTATGAAGTCAAAGTGACATTATGTGTACTCAACCTTTTCGCATTGTATCCTAGGGATAATTTTACATGGTACAGTGCTTGGTCTGATGGTGACCAAGCATTTCTCGAAGTACATTTTAGAATTACGTCAAATGTACAGGGTAAGGATACACTCTCTCACATGAGGTGGATCCCACGCGAGACCAACCTCAATAAAAAAAGTAAAAAAAAATTACTCACCCCCTATGTGTGTCATCGTGGGGTTCTATGAATCTTCACCTGTACATGAAGCATGATTGTACATTTTAGCACCAGGTGCTTCCTCGTGTGTTAGTATTGTCCAGCCAGTGCCGTAAATATAATTCATTAGATACTACATGGTATACTTAATTTTTGGGTTGTACCCAAGCACATCCTGCATCATGTACATAGACAGTGGCTAATGTACTTGTTATTTTGGGATGTGCTTCAATGTAGGCGCTTCTTCGTCTTAATTAATTATGGGTAAGCATTTTAACCGGAAATGTTTTTACCGAATCGAAATTGATGTTCCAGTTCGTTCCAATAAAAAAATTAGGAACAGAAAACGAAAACTAATCGAGTCCCGGATGGTTCTTGATTCTTGAGCTATAATCGTGATTATCGGACTCTTGGAATCGAATTTTCTTCATTATATATATATTTTTTTACAATTTATGTCACCTCCGACCCAATGACCATACCCAACAAGTAACAACTTTGCATGTCTCAAGAAGTAGCAAATTTGTAAGATCCAAATTGTAAGTACCATAATCAATCAAGATTCATTTATTTGAAAAATTGAATCATATCACTCTCGTTCATACCCACTTCTAACCTCACTTTCCTTTTTGTCCACCTTACAAATCATTCTTAAGGCGACATATGTAGAGCCATAGTCAAAATTTGATGATATTATGCTAGATATTATATGTTATTTAGTGATATATTTGTAGTGGATTAAGAAAATGTGAAATGTGTATTTGATGACATATTTTATTTCTTCTATCCTACAAGATATTAAAAGATCGTTTGTATTGTCAGTTCACGATTTTTTTAAAAGAATGTCGTGTAGAATCGAATTGGATCGGAATAGACAATTTGGGTTCGAATTCTATTCTAGTAATTACATGGATCACGAAAAGTTCCATTTATGAAATATTCAAAGCTTAATGAATGATTTCGAGTATTGAAATATTTGGACCGACCCACCCGCTGTCCAATCCTACCATTACTTCTCGGACACTTGTTCGAACAAAAATAATTTTACCCCATTAGGTTTAGGATGTCTTAATTATACGTCATTTTTTGAACAATTATAATTTTACCCCCACCAATTTTAGGACGTCTTTATGTTTAAGTAATTTTTTAACGAAAATACTTTTATCTCACCAATTTTAAGGCCTCTAGTCTGTGGATGATACGCCATTTTCGAATGAACATAATTTACTTCACCAGTATTAGGTAATTTACCCCCATCAGATTTTAGCAATTATAATGATTTGTCATTTCAAGTTTAAATCGAAAATTTTGAGGTCCGACCCGACCCGACCTTATTATATGGATGGTTTTTGGATGACTGAAGTCTTGCATGTCGCTAATTTTGAGGCTCCAATCAGCTTTTATACAATGAAATTTTTTAAATTTGACTAAAGTCAAGTGTATGTCGATAATTTTGAGGAGCGACTCAACCTTTATACGGTAAGTGTTATGCCTACATCTAATCAATTTTATGCTTAATTCATTTATTTTGACAAAATCTATTATTTATTTGAATTATCATTATAATAAATTATATTAAATAATAGAGTCCATAGATTTAAGACTTAGAGCATGTTTGGTCATGATTAAAATTCAATTTTAACCAAGTCAAAGTAAAAAAATCAATATTAATCGCATTATTCATGGGTCCCACAACTTTTTAACTACACATTTCAAAAACTTTTATCACAATTTACTAAAAAACCTAATTTTAATTTATACCAAATACCCTCTTTAGTAATTTGTTAATAAAAGAAGCTGTGATTGTGAGCTACAAATGACATATGATTGAATCTTAAATCATCCGTGGTCGTAAGTAATAACGAGATACATATAGACCATCACATATGGTATTTCTTACTTGTGAAGTAAGTAACTGATCTCACAAACTAAATTGTTGTGATACGTAAATGAATAAGTGAATGTTTTATTATAGAATAAAACATTGAAGATCTGCTGGAGAGATTCCACAAGAATTACTATCTGAGTGTCAGTAATTAATCTCTAAAATTCCATAGTGGAGTTGGTCCTTCGTCTTGAGGTCATCACAGTGCCTTATATGAGAACGATCATACTTGGATGATATTGGATGTTGCTTTGCCAATGGTCGTTAATACGACATCGTTCGGTATAACAAGAATCATATGAAAGTTGTGATTAATCAATAGATGATTCGTCACTTTTATATAGTAATAGATTATGATCTACGTTTCATTCCGTAACTTGACAACTAAATCCTTGATCAAGGTGTACTCATAAGTCGAAAAAGAGTTTTCGACTTACATTGACTTAATAGTGGGATGAAAAATATGATCGATAATTGGGATTGACACATATACATGTCTTGTAATTAATTGGATTATATTAACGAAATGATTATACTTTCAAGATAAACAAACACATTTGGTTTTGTCATACCACGTGACATTTCCCTTCACGTGTATTGCTTTGATGCATTGTTAGATGTCAATTTGAAGGCGACGATATGAATTGGTGATAAATTAAAAGATGGTATTTTAATTTATTGATTTTGATTAGATCAAAATAATAATTCATATTATTGGCGTCGTGATTGAGAATCTAACAGGTCACACAAAAAAAGAGAACTAGAAGAATAAAATTCAACAACTAATTAATTAATTGGGTTTCTTGTTAATATATTCGAATTAATTAATTAGATTAATTAATTCATAGAACAAATTTAATTGATTGAATTAATTAAATATTGAATCAAGTTAAATTTAAGAGGCGGGTCAAATCCACTTAAACTTATATTAATAAGCTATCAGAGTTTCAAATAAATAAATAAATTGGAACACGATTCATATTATTACTAGCATAAGAAAGGAGAAACTCTAATTCTTCTTCCTTGTGTTGATTTTTATTGGAGGTTAGATTATTGGACAGTTGTGGATTGCAGATCATGATTATTTTTGTACAAGACAAGTAAAAGGATTTGCAGAATTCAATAAATGTATATATTTTTATCACATTTTCTATCTAAACACAAAACAGATTTGTAGTGAAGACTGAAATTTGAATTATTTTTTGTTGTACATAATTAAGTATATTCCCAACATATACATCCGCTATTCTTTTACTTGACTAGGGTCAAGCATATGCTGATAATTTTGAGGTTTGTATTTGCCTTCATATATCAATAATTTCGATTACCTGTCTAAGGTCAGGTGTGTGGTGATAATTTAGAAGCTCGACTCGACCTTCATACTTCGAAAACTTGTAGACCCCAATAAAGATTGACAAGTATAACATTTTTTAGGTTGAAAATTAAACCAATTGAACACATCACACTTATTTTCTTTCCATATAAATTTCATACTTGCAATCAAACATAAGTGAAATTATTTGAATGGTGGTTTCCTGATGCACTTTGAATGTTAACTACTTTTCGAGTAACTTTTTTTTAACAACTATATATACGATACACATTCTATATTTCCCATTTACCTCCTTGATTGTGTCGCGGTTTAATAAGAGCTCGTTTGACATGACTTTTACTTTTATTTTTCTTCCTCAAGAAAAGATTCATGAAAAAGTTATCTTAATTTTTGTTTGAAAATTAATTTCTAAAATAACTTTTCTATTCCAAAAGTGTTTTTTAGAAGAAATCACATTGAATTAACTTTAAAAACTCTTCTAACTAGAATAAAGACTTTCATAAAATTAGTTAAATGAGTACAAAAACAACTTTTAGATTGTTTTCGAAAATGTATAATCAGAAATAAAAGAACAAACAAGTTTAGAGTGCTCGACTTGAAAACAAACAACTAAACACACAAGTGTTTGCTTAAATGTTTTAGCGTCTACGCATGAAAATCACTTTCAACCTTGGTATTTAGTTGTATCATAATTGATCGTGTTCCAAATTTAACAAAAATAAATTTTAAGTTTCAACATCAATTATTGTGCATAGGTGTCTTAATCGTAGGATTGAATAGCTAAGAAATGGACCTAATTCTTGGCTCTATCCTTAAAGATTTCGTGTCGAAAATCACTAAAAGTAAATATGAGAATATGTCGGGATCTTTAAGACACCAATTTCAAGAAAAATCCCTCTATTTTAGCAGAAAAATTTGACAAATTAAAAGCAAAACCTTATCCTTATATTTGGAAGAAATCTAATCCAGTTTCGGGATTTTAGGTAAATCTTATGTTAGTGATAATGACATTCTTAGAATCTTAATCTTGTGATCTTTGTCTTTTTGTGTTATGACATGAATCATGCCGTTGATTACGTACCTTTTTATTAGGCAGATGTCCCATCCCCTTGCAATCTCTATCTAGGTCGAAAAGTTGATTTTAGCTTTAAAAGTAGGCTCGACCTATTAAACTTGTGCAGATGAGTTTCTTATCAACAAATGAAAAAGCTATTTCTTTCTCTTTTACTTTTGCGTTTATTGATTTTATTCCTCAAACAGTCAAATGAATGAAAACAGTCCGTGTTCGTCTCCAAACGTACCTTAACCATGTCTGTTTTTCTGTTAGCCTTGGTCATTATTGGGCTAAAGGTCCGGAAAAAGTAAGTTTAAGCATGCTACAAAAATGGGCCTAGTGGATAAGTTTGGAATTCATGGATTTAGTTAGAGGCCCAACCTTGAGGCGAGGCAAATGAGGCCCGCACCTCAAGCCCAAATGTGGAGGGGCCCTCATTTTTTGCCCCCCCCCCCCCCTCCCTCTTTTAATTTTTTTTTTTTTTTTAATGAGACCTAGTCCAACACTGGAGGGCCTCTTAATTTTGACCCAATTCGTTTTTTTAGCCTAAACTAAACATCACAGATTCAACACTTCTGTCTCCTTCCAGCTCGCTCTCAACTCTGAAGTCTCAACAATTCATTCAACTCTCCAAGAATCCACAAATCCAAACCGTTCTTAATTCCTTTCCCTTCCGGCTTTCCCTAATCCCACTGCTACACTACATACTTTCTAAGTTTCTAACCGCGTCGCCCGTCCGCCAACTACTGCCGACTGCGATTCACGCTTCCTGCTTCTTGTCTGCTTCCAGCTGCCTGCTGGTAGTCTCAAGTATGGGTCCGTGTCATTGCGTCAGTGCGTCTCTGCGAGTGTGATACAGCAACTTGCGACTTGCTTTTTCTGTTCTGGACCTTCTGGTAAGTACTAACCGGCCTTGCGTAGACGATACTAGCAGGCTTTGGCTTTTGAAAACACTTTAAATTAGGATTTAGCCTTTAGGAATTCTTTCTTGTATCCTGGATCCAATTTTTGTAAATAATCATAAAGAAATTATTAATTTTGTGGTTTTTCTCTCATTTTCTGTATTCTGTAAAAATGAGCTATTATATTTATATGGACATTTCACACTTGTTCACTTCTGAGTTTTGAATACTGATTGGACTTGTTGTGATTTGTGAACGATTCAATTTCAACACTTAGGTCTAAGATTCTGTCATTCTGATATTCCAATTTCCATATGTTGTTTATCTCTGAATCATTGTGATTTGTGAATATGATTGTTGTGAATCTGACTATAATATAATAGCTTTCCTTATCTATGCATGATTGTGAATATGTTGT
This sequence comes from Fraxinus excelsior, assembly GCA_019097785.1. Classification (NCBI taxonomy): domain Eukaryota; kingdom Viridiplantae; phylum Streptophyta; class Magnoliopsida; order Lamiales; family Oleaceae; genus Fraxinus; species Fraxinus excelsior. The sequence continues at coordinate 24,909,230 of CM032629.1, read as the reverse complement.
TTATCTGTGAATGATTCAGTTTCAGGCTTGTAAGAATTGAGATGCAACACTGGAATAGGGCGTAATTCCACAATTTTCGTCACTTTTCTATTCTGTAATTGTCTTTTAGGCTAATTATTGGGTATTAGATATATACTTATACACCACACCTCTTAAATATGAGTCTGGAGCTATGAAGAGAAAAAGGAAACGAAATGAACTTTTGTTGACTCAAAGTCAAGCAGGTGATATAGACAAATACTTTAAAAGCAACAAAGTGAATAAGTTGAATGAGGATCAGGATAAAGAAGTGATGAAATGTTCTTGTGTTAATAAAGTAGATGAGAAGGATAAAGAAGTGATGAAACCTTCTTGCATTAATGAAGTAGATGATAAGAATAAAGATGTGATGAAACCTGTTTCTGTGAATGAAGTGGATGATAAGGAAGAAAAGGGCTCATTTTCTTTGAAAGTGAATGAAGTGGATGATAAGGAAGAAGATGACTCATTTTCTTTGAATTTGGATGATCCTGGGAATTGGAAAAATATTGATCAGAGAACGAGGGATTATTTAGTTGAAATAGGTCCAAAAAGAGTTGATGACATCGTGTTTCCCAAAGATAGTGCAAATAGACATTTCAATTCTTCACAATACAAGAGATTGCTACCAAATGGGCAAACAATTGATAGAAGATGGCTAGAGTATTCAGTATCTATGGACAAGATCTTTTGCTTTTGTTGCAAGTTGTTTAAAACACCAAAAATTGTCACCAAAATTGGCCAATTGGGTAATGATGGATTCAGAGATTGACATAATTTGCATCGGTCTATTAAAAGTCATGAAGGGAATGAGGAGCATTTACGTTGCATGACTAGTTGGATTGAATTGGAAAATAGAATTCAGTCGAAAACTACAATAGACAAAAGTGTTCAATTGGGGTTAGACGTAGAAAGAGAACATTGGAGAAATGTATTAATGAGGATAATTGCTATCGTGAAAAGACTCGCCAAAAACAGCTTGCCATTTTCGAGGAGATGATGAGAGGCTATATGTTGAGAACAATGGCCTGTTTTTACAAATGGTGGAAATGGTTGGCGAGTTTGATCCAATAATGTAAGAGGACATTCAACGGGCTAAAGCACGCGAGATTCAATATACATATCTTGGCAAAACAATTCAAAATGAGTTGATACATTTGTTGGCAAATTAGGTGAGAAGTGCAATTGTGAAGAAAGTTCAACATGCAAAATATTTCGCAGTTATACTTGATTGTATTCCAGATGCTAGTAACGATGATCAAATGTCTTTAGTAATATGATATGTTGACGATTCGGCAAACTTACCTACAGTAGAAGAATATTGGCTTGAGTTTTTGAAGGTAGATGACACAATAGGACTTGGATTTGCAACCGAGCTTCAACAGGTTTTGACCAAACTTAATCTTGATGTTGATGATATTAGAGGGCAAGAGTATGACAATAGATCTAACATGAGCGGGAAGCACAAAGGTATGCAAAACAGAGTCCTTGAGGTGAATCCCCGAGCTTTCTATACTCCATGTGGCACTCATAGTCTGAATTTAGCATTGTGCGATATGGTGACTTGTTGTTCTAAAGGTGTATCATTTTTTGGAGTAATAAAACGCATCTAAATATTCATCTACGCTTCTACCAAACGATGAGAAATTTCCAAAGATAATGTACAAGGCTTGACAGTGAAGCCATTGTCACAAACACGTTGGGAAAGTCATGTTGACAGTGTGAAGCCTATAATGGAGCAAATTACACAAATAAGAGATGCGTTACTTGATTTGACAGAAAGTAACGAAGAGGTTAAAGTAAGGAGTGAAGCCGAGTCATTAGCAACAAATGATCTTCAGAGTTTTGAGTTTTTGCTTGCATTGATTATCTGGTACATGTTGTTGCATGCATTCAATATTGTGAGTAAATTTCTTCAAACCAAAAATATGGATATTGATCGTGCTATCGACCTCTTGCAAGGGCTTGTTTCATTTCTTGAAGAACATAGAGAAACTAGATTTGCTATTGCCATGGATGAAGCGACAAAGAAAGCAAACGAAATGTAAATTGAAGCTGTATTTCGAGAAAAACGTATAGTTTGAAGGAAAAAACAATTTGATGAAAGCATAAATAATGAAATAAAGCAATCGGCTGAAGAATCTTTTAGAGTTGAATACTTTGTTTTTATAATAGATCAACCTCTATCTTTTATGAGGACTCAGTTTGAACAATTCAAACAATATGACGACACTTTTGCGTTTTTGTTCAATTTGAAGAGGTTAAGGGGCGAAACTCATTCAATTTTGATGAAATCTTGTATGAATCTTGAGAAACAATTAGAACATAACGGGCGTTTAGACATTAGTGGAGATGATTTATTTTCGGAGATACTAGTCTTGCGGTGCTATGTACCAAGTGAAGCAACGAGAGCAATTGAAGTGCTACAATATTTGAAGACATTGAATGCTTATTTTCTAAATGCTTATATTACTTATAAAATCTTGTTAACTATACCGGTTACAGTTGCATCTGCAGAAAGAAGTTTCTCCAAATTGAAGTTGATCAATATTTACCTCCGATCAACTATGTCATAAGAAAGATTGAATGGATTGACTATGTTATCAATATATCAAGATATGGTTGAACAGTTAAATTATTCAGATTTGATTAATGTTTTTGCCTCTAAAACAGCGAGACGAATAGTATTTAACTGATTGTTTGAACTCTTGTCGGTTTTGTTACTTTATAATATAAATCTTTTGTCATTTATATTTGTTTGTTGTTCTATTCTTCAGTGTTAAGTTAGCAAAACGTTGCATAATGTACTGTTGGATTTTGCATTTACGTTGAGCTTGAGGGGCGGGAGGCCCAATTTTGGGAGTTCGCCTCGGGCCCCGGAAATCACAGGACCGGCCCTGATTGGATTTGTTGTGATTTGCTAATGATTCAATTTCAACACTTAGGTCTAAGATTCTTTCATTCTAATTGTTTTGAATGATAGAATTTCTTGATTGTAATGTAATATTCCAATTTCCATATGTTGTTTATCTGTGAATGATTGTGATTTGTGAATATAATTGTTGTGAATCTGACTATAATATAATAGCTTTCCTTATCTGTGAATGATTGTGAATATGTTGTTTATCTGTGAATAATTTGTGAATGGTTCAATTTCAGGCTCGTGAGAATTGAGATGCAACGATGGAATATGGCGTAATTCCACAATTTTCGTCGATTTTCTAGTTCTCGAGTAAGCAATGTCTTGCTCTGACTTGATATTGAAAATGTTTGAAGCCTTGTTGGTTATATAATTGTGGCCTGGTCGATTTGTATGAATGTTCATTGTAGCGTGTAGGATCAATTGCACAGGCTTACATAGTCATTGTATTGAATACTTTAATTGTGAGATGATTGAGATATTTAGTAATTGTCTTTTAGGCTAATTATTGGGTATTCGATATATACTTATATGACATGCCTCCTAAATATGAGTTTGGAGCTATGAAGAGAAAAAGGAAACGAAATGAACTTTTGTTGACTCAAAGTCAAGTAGGTGATATGGACAAGTACTTTAAAAGCAGCAATGTGAATGAGTTGAATGAGGATCAGGATAAAGAAGTGATGAAACCTTCTTGTGTTAATGAAGTAGATGAGAAGGATAAAGAAGTGATGAAACCTTCTTGCGTTATTGAAGTAGATGATAAGGATAAAGAAGTGATGAAACCTGTTTCTGTAAATGAAGTGGATGACAAGGAAGAAGAGGGCTCCTTTTCTTTGAATGTGAATGAAGTGGATGATAAGGAAGAAGAACGCTCATTTTCTTTGAATTTGGATGATCCTGAGAATTGGAAAAATAGTGATAATAGAACGAGGGATTATTTAGTTGAAATGAGTCCGAAAAGAGTTAATGGCATCATGTTTCCCAAAGATAGTGAAAAGAGACATTTCGATTCTTCACAATACAAGCGATTTCTACCAAATGGGCAAACAATTGATAGAAGATGGCTAGTGTATTCGATATCAATGGACAAGATCTTCTGCTTTTGTTGCAAGTTGTTTAAAACACCAAAAAAATGTCACCAGAATTGGCCAACTGGGTAATGATGGATTCAGAGATTGACATAATTTGCATCGATATATTAAAAGTCATGAATGGAATGAGGAGCATTTACGTTGCATGAATAGTTGGATTGAATTGGAAAATAGGATTCAGTCGAAAACTACAATAGACAAAAGTGTTCAATTGGGAATAGACGCAGAAAGAGAACATTGGAGAAATGTATTAACGAGGATAATTGCTATTGTGAAAAGACTCGCCAAAAACAGCTTGCCATTTCGAGGAGATGATGAAAGGCTACATATTGAGAACAATGACCTATTTTTACAAATGGTGGAAATGGTTAGTGAGTTTGATTCAATAATGCAAGAGCACATTCGGCGGGCTAAACCACACGAGATTTAGTATCCATATCTTGGCAAAACAATTCAAAATGAGTTGATATAGTTGTTGGCAAATGAGGTGAGAAGTACAATTGTGAAGAAAGTTCAGCATGTAAAATATTTCGCAGTTATACTTGATTGTACTCCATATGCTAGTAACGATGAGCAAATATCTTTAGTAATATGATGTGTTGACGATTCGGAAAACTTACCTACAGTCGAAGATTATTGGCTTGAATTTTTGAAGGTAGATGACACAACAGGACTTGGACTTGCAACCGAGCTTCAATAGGTTTTGACCAAACTTAATCTTGATGTTGATGATATTAGAGGGCAAAGGTATGACAACGGATCTAACATGAGCGGGAAGCACAAAGGTGTGCAAAAAAGAGTCCTTGAGGTGAATCCTCGAGCTTTCTATACTCCATGTGGCACTCATAGTCTGAATGTAGCATTGTGCGTTATGGTGACTTGTTGCTCTAAAGGTGTATCCTTTTTTGGAGTGATACAACACATCTACACATTGTTCTCCACTTCTACCAAACGATGAAAACGTTTCAAAGATAATGTACAAGGCTTGACAGTGAAGCCATTGTCACAAACACATTGAGAAAGTCATGTTGACAGTGTAAAGCTTATAATGGAGCAAACTGCACAAATAAAAGATGCGTTACTTGATTTGGCAGAAAATAACGAAGAGATTAAAGTAAAGAGTGAAGCTGAGTCGTTAGCAACAAATGATCTTCAGAGTTTTGAGTTCTTACTTGCATTGATTATCTGGTACATGTTGTTGCATGCAGTCAATATTGTGAGTAAATTTTTTCAAACCAAAAATATGGATATTGATCATGCTATCGACCTCTTGCAAGGCTTGTTTCATTTCTTGAAGAATATAGAGAAATTGGATTTGATATTGCCATGGATGAAGCGACAAAGAAAGCAAACGAAATGGGAATTGAAGTTGTATTTCGAGAAAAACGTATAATTTGAAGGAAAAAACAATTTGATGAAAGCGGAAGTAATGAAATAAAGCAATCAGTTGAATAATCTTTTAGAGTTGAATACTTTGTTTTTATAATAGATCAAGCTCTATCTTCTATGAGGACTCGATTTGAACAATTTTTTGTTCAATTTGAAGAGGTCTAGGGGTGAAACTCATTCAATTTTGATGAAATCTTGTACGAATCTTGAGAAACAATTAGAACAAAACAAGCGTTTGGACATTAGTGGAGATGATTTATTTCGGAGATACTAGTCTTGCGGTGCTATATACCAGTGAAGCAATGAGAGTAATTGAAGTGCTACAATATTTGAAGACATTGAATGTTTGTTTTCCAATGCTGATATTGCTTATAAAATCTTGTTAACCTTATCGGTTACAATTGCATATGCAGAAAGAAGTTTCTCCAAATTGAAGTTGATCAAGACTTACCTCCGATCAACTATGTCATAAGAAAGATTGAATGGATTAGCTAAGTTATCAATAGAGAAAGATATGGTGGAACAGTTAAATTATTTAGATTTGATTAATGTTTTTGCCTCTAAAACAACGAGACGAATAGTATTTAATTGATTGTTTGAACTCTTGTCGGTTTTGTTACTTTATAATATAAATCTTTTGTTATTTATATTTGTTTGTTGTTCTACTCTTCAGAGTTAAGTGAGCAATACGTTGCATAATGCACTGTTGAATTTTGCATTTACGTTGATCTTGGAGAGGGGAGGGGGGGCCCCAATTTTGAGAGTTCGCCTCGGGCCTCCCGGAAATCACAGGGCCGGCCCTGTATAGGCCTAGGGCCTAAATATTAAGATTTGGATTATGTGAAGTTTAAAATGTTCAAAGGCTGTTTTATAGGGACAAATTTTTTTTTCTCTCTAAACTTTTAAATGCATGAACGTACAAATTCTTTTCATAACTCTTGCTTTGAAGTTCTCGTTCTTTCCTTAATATAATTGAAAATTTGATGTACAAGATTAGGATATTCAATTAAATTTTCATTTAAGGACTACAAGTTAATCAATACTAATCGTTGTTGTTGTTGGATTAAAGAAAGAGAATATTATGACCAATATCAAAATTTTTAAAGAAATTGAAATATACTGCCAATTGTTAGATTGTTACCACTTTATAAGTTTTATTGACTATTACGGTATAATATCATCTTATTCATTTTTTCTTTTTCATTAAATTCATATCAATTTCACAATTATAGGGATACGTATCAAGTATCTTCTAAAATCAAGGAAATTGAACCTCCTGGCCTGCATTGCTATTGTGACTTTGAGTTTGATGCCTTTTTTTAGACTAGTTCATTTTTTGATTTATTGTCTATGAATTATGAGTTATGATTTATGTTTTATGAGTTATGGCTGTTAGTATCAATGTGTCTATATTTGTTTAGTTCATGAGAGTTTACGTGTATTTTCGGGTTTAATTTTTGAGTAAAGTTGGCATGTTGGGTGGTGGAGATTTTTAGAAAATTTCTCTGTCATTTTCCAGATTTTAACAATAAAAAAATAAGATGGCTCGGAAATTGAGTAATTTTTACAGAGATGAAATGGAATTTTGAGTATGTCTATTTTAACCAACAACCAGAGTGCCACAATTTATTTTACTCACGAGTATATAGCTCAAAAGCTCCAATTTTCATTAACTATGTCTTGCATGAGTTTGTAGTCTTTATTTTATGGGTTTGTACAAAGATTTCAAATTGAAGTTAAAGGCCCTTTCTTTGAACATTTAATGGTGTCTTTTGGGAACATCATTTTTCTGTGTAATTTTGGATAGAAGTACTACTAAGATAGTTGTCATCCGTGAGTTATGAATTTTTAGTATTATTTAATTAACTATTAATAAACGATCTCGTTATTACAATGGTTGACTATTGAAGGTCAACGGTCGACAACCGCTCTAGTTGACCTCTAATCCTGAATCCACCACTAACTACAACTACCACCCCACTACCGAGGCAACCCCTCATTTCTCTTGTCTAATCCAAATAAATGCTACCTCACAGACATCTCTCAAGATAACCTCCCTTAATTTTCTTCATGGAAATCACAATTTCATTTCTTCCCTATCTAGATCTTCTTGGATATAGTGACTGCATATTCTCATGCCTATTTGAAAAAAAATCGCCATCGATGGTATATTTCTTTTTCCTTAATCTTGCTTAGCATCTACGAATGCATTAGGGTAAGATCATTCTTCATAATATCCTCATCTCTCTTTGAAACCATTATTCCGTTCGTGCCATATTCCTCTACTAGTCATGATGATGTCTAGGTCGTCTAGCACATATTTTCTCCAAATGCCAAATATTTTATTATTCATCTTGAGACAAATTAACCATCCAAAACTACAAGGGTGCTTCATAGTTGTATATTTTCTTCTCAGGACCTTACTACATATACATCAAGATTTACATAATGGTTTACATAATGTTATATGACACTTTGGACAATTGAAAATACAGTCAACTTTTTTATCCAATAATTTCCCTCCAACTCATCTTTTCGCACTGCTTCTGGATCGTCCTTTCTGTACAAATAGCATAATTGTTTCTTCTCAAGATTAAAAATCTCCCAGGGATGAATTAACCACCCATGGTGTCCTTATCCGTGATGACGACCACCTTATCTATTGCATTAAAGTCATAGACCCTACATATAAGGAAATCATCACTCCCCTCCACACTTGTAACTCTTGCATTACATTTTGAAGTGATATGAAAAACTTATGATTAATGCTATTTGTACATAATTATTTACAGATTGATGATATGCATTATATTAAAATTTTATTGATTCATTCTCTCCTTTCTTTCTCTCTCTCTTCCAAACTGTATTTTTTTTTCTCTTTTTCTATACACTAATATGTAAATAATTACGTATGCACAATTAGTCATGGTTTCACTTCTTAACCTCACTAGTTTTGATGCTCATACTGGATAAAAAAAGGGAAATAGCTATTTAAGAAGGAAATATTTGAATTGCATAAGCTTCTCTTCAAATGAGGGGGGTATTTATAGATTTTCTCCACACTTCGGTGTAGATTGGTCTATTTAGAATAATGACATATGGTGGTTTCTTGTTGGCTTGTGAGTAACTAAATTTGTTATAAGTGTCATGCTTTATTTGCATCTTATAGCCTATAGCAAATGTGGATGGAGAACGGTTTGCACATTACTTTATGCCAACCTTTCGTGCCTTCTTTTACTTTGCATATTGCTATATGCTTCGCATACCATGTGGTGGGTTCGCGAAGCGAATTTTTTGGAGCTGACAAATAGTCCTCGAAGTTCGGTTTTAATATTCATATTACTTCTAGTTCAGGGACTATTTTTGATGTGTTGCAAGCTTAATAATGTTTGTATATACTTTTCTTCGTTAGTGGTAGATGATGTGAGCCATTTTGAGGGCACATATGTATTTAATGTGCGTGTTAGATATGTTTTAATTGAGTTCGTTCCTTCTGAATTCTTAATCACGCATCTCTTAAATTCAATGGCCGTGATTACCTGTGTAATTTAGTTGACTGCAATTTACCTAATTATATAACTTAACGGTCCACATTTCTTTTTGAAACCTATAAATACGTTATTTCTCTTTGAAGTGTACTTTCCTACTTCTTTTGCTGTTCATCCCTCTTAGCGACTTCATACTTTCCTTTGCTATCATGTCTTCCGACAGTGACTCTAAAAATATTTCCCGAGGCTCTAAAATTGAAGGTTTTAAACTCAGGGATTCGTCCCTTGACGCACTTTTTTCTTCAGATGGATCTCAGCGGTTTAGCGAATATTTCATCTGGGTTATCCCAAAACTTTCTGACCAGGATGGTAGCTCCCAACTTAGGGTTGATGAGGCTCGTGAAGATTCGACTGCTAGCGATAAAGAGGCTTTTGAATTCTCAAAAATATTTTCAAATATTACTGAGAAAGATTTGGATAAAACTCAAGACCGCTTTGGTATCCCTAATACTTTAGAATTGATTTGTCTTGAATAGTTCCAATCTGCGGATTGTCCTCCTAATGATTATATAGCTATTCATAAGTATTCGATATATATGAGGCTCAGACTTCCTTTCCAACCTTTTTTCACATCATTTCCCCTTTTTAATGTTGCTCCTAGCCAACTTATCTCGAACGAATGGAGCCATATGGTTCGGTTGTTTTTGTTATGGAACATTGAGGGTTTGAGAAGAGAACTTTCTTCAAAAAAAATTCTTTCTATTTATCATCTGATGAAGGAGGGAATACAACGAACCTACAAAAAGGCTACTACAATTTTACTCATTACTTTCCCAAAACATGTTCGAAACTCATCACCACCCCCAATAAAATATATAATTGGAAGGTGATTGCCCCCATGACACATCTCCAAGTGGTAAAAGGGGAAGGTCGAAAAACTCCAACTTTGCTTGAGGCAGCCGTGTCAAGGGTTCGAATCCTGAAATATGGATTTGGCCCTTGGGTAAGTGTAAGTGTACAAGCAGCCTTCCACCCTATAACCTTGGAGGCATAACATGCAATTTACCCTTGTAAGTGCTGCAATACTTAGTGTGAATTCCTGCAAAGAAATCTTTAAAAGCCCTACTTATGAAGCAGGCCGAACTAAGGTTGTAAGTGTTGCAACACTTAGTGCGAATTCCTACAAAGGAATCTTTAAAACCCTGTTCATGAAGTAGACCGAACTAAGATTGTAAGTGCTGCAACACTTTGTTCGAATTCCTACAAAGAAATCCTTAAAACCCTGCTCATGAAGCAGGCCGAACTAAGGTTGTAAGTGCTGCAACACTTATAGCATGAATTCCTACAAAAGAATCCTTAAAGCCCTGCTCATGAAGCAGACCGAACTGAGATTGTAAGTGCTGCAACACTTAGTGCGAATTCCTATAAAGGAATCTTTAAGGCCCTGCTCTTCAAGCAGGCCGAACTGAGGTTGTAAGTGCTGCAACATTTAGTAGAAATTCCTACAAACGAATCTTTAAAGCTTTACTCATGAAGCAGGCCGAGCTAAGATTGTAAGTGCTACAACACATAGTGAAAATTCCTACAAAGGTATCATTAAAGCCCTACTCATGTACAGACTTGACTAAGGTTGCATGTGCTGCAAGACTTAGTGGAAATTCCTATGAGAAATTACTTAAGACTTGCTCATGTGCAGGCCACTTAGTGGAAATTCCTATATGGAGCTACTTAGGCCATGCTCATGTGCAGGACGAGCTACGATAGCATGTACTGCAAACACATATATGAATTTCCTAGCAAGGAAATCATTCAAGCATTGCTCATCATCAAGCCGACCTTGCTCATAAGCAAGCCGACCTTGCTTATCAGCAATCTGAACCGAGCTAAGGTTGTATGTGTTACAATACTTTGATAAATCCAATATATTACAAGGTCATGACAACTCATTTGCAAGTCAAAGCGTGACACCTATTCAAGACATTTATTTCTGTAATAATTGTAAAAATGGAAAAATGAGCCAAATTGTATTCAAGGTCAGTTCGTCACCAAGGCGAGCACTGACCTGGGGGTAGTAACTGTTGACATCTGACTTCCGACCTCACCAAGGCGAGTTCCGACCTGGGGGTAATCCGAGCTTATTAAATATAGTTTATTATATACATTAAGCTCATGCTGATATAAGTAATCCGAGCTTATTAAATACAGTTTATTATATACATTAAGCTCATGCTGATATAAGGTTTGGTATTTGAGGCCAGTTCGTACTAATGACCGTCGTTATTTAGGAAATATAATGATTATAGATTCTTTACACACTGTCAAACATCCAATCAATGAATTACATTTGGATATACTCATGACAACACCTCCTAATTCCACTAATCATATGCCTTATTTTTCTTCCCTAAGTAATTCATTAATTGTTGGGGACCACATGTAAGATAAACTCATGATGACCTGACAAGCCGAGCTCATTAAACCAATCTAAACGTGCCAATGATGTACTTTCTCAGCTCGGTATTGTAGCTAATAAGACAAGAAAATAATGTATACATGCTTATCTCTCCCTATAAAAAGGATGAAAATATTCTCAAGAAAGGGGGATTCAAGAAACATTTGATATTTCAAATATCTCATTTGGCAAAAACAAAGGAAAACACTTGTAGTTTACTCTTGTAATTTACAAGTCATGATCGGTAAAAATCCTCATTTACACTCTAAGTTGGCTTGAATTTTGTTCATACAATTTTCGACGTCAACAGTCTACAACATAAGTAGAATACATGGTCATTACAGAGGCATGTAAGAAGGCTATGTGGCTGAGAGAATTGATTGGTGAATTCAATGAGGACTTGCAAATGTGTACAATATTTTGTGATAGTTGGAGTCCAATTTTCTTGACTAATGATCAGATGTTTCACGAGAGGACTAATCACATTGATGTGAGGTATCATTTAGTGGGTGATGTGATTGTTCGTGGTGATATTGTAGTGAGTAATATCGATACCAAGGATAATCCTGCTAATATGATGAAAAAACTACTTTACATTGCTAAACTTGAACATTGCTTGAACTTAGTGGGTGTTTGTCATTAATTTAGTCCAATGGGGCTTGTTTGGAAGATGATGAGTGGTTTTAATTGATGAAGTTATGACTTAGAATTTCTTCTATTGAAATTTGGTTCAAGGAGAAAATTTGTTGTGGTTTGACCCAAATTGTAGTGAGTATTGGAGTCTAAATTGGAATGGTCTTGAAAAGACCAAAATTTATGGATCGGAAGAAAAAGTCGCCACATATTCGCTAGATTGGCGCGAGCTGAACGCTTGAGTGAGCCCGGTAAAAAAAAAACCCAAGACTTGGCAGTTCGTCTGGTTGATTATAATGAATTTCTCCTTCGCACGTGGTTTTTTCCCTGTATTGGGTTTCCACGTAAACCTTGATATTTATTTTCTTCTTGTTTATTTCGTTATCGTCATTATCTTGTGATCCAAACTCTAACACCCACATCTCCGTCCATCTAGACGCCGTGTTAACCATGTCATCACTCTACTAGAGAATAGTTAACTGACTCGAGTACGTCCAATCATATCACCTCCAATCTCAATCATTTATATTCATCAAGATTATAAAGGTCCATTTGATAATTTTCTCAGTGATACGAATGTTAGCCAATTACACATATATGTTCTTCTCATCTCTACCTTTAGTTTATGCTTTTTAAAATTCTTATGATTATGTTATCAAAAAAACATAATATATGCTTCTCAATTTTTTTAAATCTAATCGTGCATCTACTAAATTCTTTCCATCTCATTTTGTAAAGGATCTGTGTACAAGGGTTGTTCGTGGATCGAACAAGTTTGATCCTTAAGAGTGGACATCTTTCGTGATTAATAGTCACACTCGACCTTTACCTTCCCTCGCATACATAAGTATGGCAGACTTTTTGGCTCAGTGGCATGGTCGTGTTGGTCATCCATTCATCAAGACAACTAAATTTTAGGTAATTTTCATCTATTGTCACTGTGTTCTAGTTTAAATTCTCATTTATTTAGTTAGTCCTATTAATAAATAAAATCTGTCACTTACCATTTGTCATGTCTAGTCTTCAAAGTTGTGCTCCTTTAAACCTTATATATACTAATGATTGGGGATTACAGTCCGATTAAATGACTTCATGATTTTCAATATTATGTTATCTTCATTGACCACAACACTTACGCATATGTTATGTTTCAACAATTTAAATCACTTGTTGAAAATTACTTCAAGATAAAAATTAGAACTATCTATTCGATGGTGGGAGAGAGTAAACGACATTCAAACACCTATTTATCGTAGTCAGCATTTTAAAAAACTTCCACATACCCTGCAACACAATGGCTCCGTTGAATATCACCATAAACAAAGTTATCGAAATGTGGCTATCCCATTAAAATAGACTTTCAGATAGTAATTTACCAAAAATTGACCACGCGCACCAATTCTCCAATGATCCCATTTGTAGTTGGTGACAATACGTTGCATCCCATGCGACAACTTGTTATTTGAGATATTAATTTCATATAATTTTGTTGTCTCAAATAACAAGCTAATGTCTCAATAACAAATTGACACATAGGATGATCACTGCAGTGGCTGACTATGAATAACAATACTCTTCTCCAAAATGCTTTTATGAACACGTGTTCAATTCCAACCAAATTATAACAAACTTCGTATCTTTATTCATTTTTGCTTTTAGTGGATCAAGGTTTATAGTCACAACAAACTTGAACCTAAGTCTGCACAATGTCTACTCTGTTAGGTTCAATATTGTAATTGGCGATTCTGTGAACAAAAATAACTTAATTGAACATGTGTAAAAGTAAAGTACAGTTTTGTATAGTTCAGTTAGGTAGCCTAGGGTTTGAGTTCGAGTTTGGAAATAAAGAAGAAGCGGCGCCAAAATCTTGCTAGCTTCATGCCTGGCCATCGCCCTAGCTACAGAAACAGAACCATTGTAGATCGCTTATCACCCAGTCATCGCTCGAGCGACAAGTCCCTCTCGGTTAAGTGACAGTGTTACACGGCTAACACTAGTTCTCGATTTTGAAGAGTTTTACATGACCCATACTACTCATACGTCTCCAACTATAAATACAGATGCTCTTGCATGAAAACAGGTGGTTGTCTCATTGTGCCTTATTGGTATAACATATTCATATCATCTTTTGAGAGATCTAAGAACACAATTCATTAGTGGAATCATTCATATCATTCTTGAGATCTGACAACCAAGTTTTGGGAAAATATCAATGTTCATGAATCCAAAACACCTGATTTCCTTTACACTTTGAGGAATATACTCTTTCGATCGGAAATTGGGATAGGTGGACTGCAAGCACAGGAAAAACACAAAATTGGAGATTCTTGGAATTCCACTTGGAAGAGACAATTGTAAAAGATCGAAAAACAGGTGAGTACAACAAATCTTAAAGATTACAAGAATTACAATAGCAGGAACTAGTGGAATTTGTTAGGCGAAAAACATACTGTAATCCATATTCTCTATAGTGGAAGTAACTGGCTTCGTCCCGAAGTTTTTCCCACATTGGGTTTTTCCGTCAATAATTATTGGTGTTCTTTATTGCTTTTCAAGTCACAAACTGCGGTATTCAAACATAGAAAAATTTGATGTGTATGTTTAATCATTTAAAAACTATTAAAAAGTGACTTCTTGCTTTTAATAAAATAATTCGCACATTGGGTCAAAACTAAAAATGGATAATTATAACCATTCGGTAACTTAGTAGCCATTAATTTGGTAGTCTGTAACTTTCAATTGGTATCAGAGCCCAAATTCTTTACTTGACCCATATTATCTAGATGACTATTTCATTATCCCTCCTACCTTATTTTGACGGCAGTAATTATGCCTACTGAAATGATTAGGATGTGAGCCTTTTTGAAATCTATAGATGAGCGTATATGATTGAATGTTGTGAATGGTTTGCCTGCACCTAGTTCTATTATTAATAATGAAGTAATCCTCACTCTCATTGCTAATTAGACTAAGACGAACTTAGATGAATGTAACTAGAACAGTAAAGCCTTACATGCCTTATTTATGGAGATATCCCCAGAAGAGTTTATGAGAGTGTCTATGTGTGAAGTAACTAAAGAGGTTTGGGATATTCTATAGACCACACATGAGGGAACTTAGGCTATTAACAACTCGAAATTGCAAATGCTGACCACTAGGTTTGAAGAGATTAGGATGAAAGAGAATGAAACTTTTGATGAGTTTTATGCAAGCTTGAACGACACGGTGAATTCTAGTTTCAACCTAGGTGAGAAAATCCTGGAGCCTAAAATTGTAAGAAAAATTTTTAGATCCTTATCTGAAAGGTTTAGACCTAAAGTCATGGCTATAGAGGAGAGCAAAGACTTAGATTCAATTAAGATTGAAGAGTTGGTTGGATCTCTCTAGACTTATGAGCTGACATTTGATAAACCGGCAAACGATAAGTCATTGACCTTAAAAACTATGAGGAATAGTCATAAAGAGTCCTCGGATTCTGATTCTCCTAATGAAGATGAGTTAGCATACTTTGCTAAAAAAATCAAAAAATGTTTAGGAATAAACAAAAACCTCAAGAGAAGCACAAAAGTGGTCCAAGTGAGTCTAGGATAAGTTCTAAATATGTGAGATATCATAATTATTGAGATTTTAGTCATGTTAGGAGTGAGTGCCCTAGCAGTAGGAGAAATTCGGATAAGGCTATGAATGCTACTCTCATTGGTGACGAGTCTAACTCGGACAATCAGAGTGAGAAATCTACTCGTTAGGAAAGTGGAAGATATATTGTCTTTACTGCTAGAATTAGGAATGATTCTGATAAGGAGAGTGAGAAGGCTGAGAACGTAAGTAGTGGTGAGTATTCAAAAGAAGATTCTGATAGTGATGAGGATTCTGATAAAGAGTATGTGAGTAAGATATCTAAGAGGCTTATGATAAGATGCATAAGGAAAGTCTTAAGATTCTTACTAAAAACAAAGCATTGAGTGCGAATAATAAGGAACTTGAATTGGAGAATGAGAAGTTAGTATCGCACATTAAGGAATCTACCTCGATTCTAACTGAAGTGAGATCCATGAATGAAGCTTTAGAGATTCAGGTTAAGAACCTCACCAGTCAGCTTGAGAGTTATCTAGGAGAGTCAGTGAGTTGACCATTGAGAAAGAGACCTTAGAAATCCAGGTTAAGAACCTTCCGAGCGATCTAGAATATTCTAAGTCTCAACTGCTTGCCTTTTCTAGTAGTTCTGAAAAGTTAGATAACATTTTAGTAATGGGGAAGTCGGCCAGAAATAAGGGAGGTCTAGGTTTTAAGGAAAATAGTACTAGTATTTCTAAGACCACGTTTGTCCCTACCACTGACCAGCCCAAACATGTGCCTAACCTCGATTTTAAGGATAAGGGATTTGTTAGACAGAGGCCTACTAGACAGTGTAGGACCCGTGGACCTAGGAATAGACGTTAGCGTCCACATATCATTGGTTCTAGGTTTGTCCCGACCTGCTTTCACTACGATGAGTTAGGACAGATATACCCTAGATGTCATCAATTCCTGAGTAGACAAAGAATTAAGAGATTAAATAGGAATAAAAGTCAAGAGTTTGTTGGTCAAATTTGATTCCTTACTAATCAAGTGAGTCGTTTGAACAAGTTGGTGACACAATTGTCTGGGAATCGTTCGTACTAGGCAAGTCTAGGTGAAAAGGGTAATCTTAAAAACTTTGATATAAATCACGATGCTCTTAAAGGTAAAGGCACTCATATACCTAGCTGATTAGTGTGTGTGCTTAAGTGTTATGTGTTATTGACTTTTGCGTATATCACATTTATTTGTTTGTTTGTTTTTTTTTTTATTTGGTTTCATGCATGTGCATTTTTGGTTATGTTTGCAATGGCACATACACGTTTTGTTTTGATTTTGTGTGTGGCATATTCATTTTTTAAAAAGAAAAACACAAAAAATTTAAAAAAATAGGAATGGTAACTTTATTACAGCATAATATATGATATTCTTAAACCTGCATGTAATGATCATGTATGGACATAATTTATAAGCTGTAGCATAGTTTCCATTACTTGCTTGGGTTGACATGGAGTAATTATAAGTTTCTTCATGTACTGTCTGCACTGCACTGCACACACTATGATATTGTAAATGGCACTTAACCACATAATGAGATTTGGGATGACAGTCACTTGTTGGTACGTTGACTTTGAACATGAATTGACCACTTTTAGTAGACCTAAGCCTAAGTATATCCCCTAATAAGGTCAATATATTAAATGTTCTTCTTTGAGACTATTTGACTTGAGCAATTCAGTTTGAGGGGTGTCTCAAAACCTAGTGCATATGGTCACGACTTGGGTTACCCAACCTAGAGTTCGCTACATGGGTCATATTAGTTGCTCAATGGAGGAGGGCCCTCGCTTAAGATGAAAATTTAATGAGTTTGAAATATGTGAAAAATTATATTTTCTCAATTTTTTTAAAAAAATATATAAATTGATATATGAAAAAAAGAGCATTAATTTATAAGTCCTACTATATTTTATGGTTTGCTTTTCATTACTAGGAAAATACACTTATTAGCAGTGATGTTTAACATGTCCCTTCTCACAAAACATTAGTTTGGAGTCCTGTTTGTCTTGGATTAGTGACACTTTACACACACGAGTCACTTATACAATTTACTCTATTTTGACCTAAACTGAGTATGTAGGGAAGGTTTACTACTTATTAATTATGCTTGTGCATGCTATCAAATGTTTTGGACTATTGTATATACAAAGTTAAAATTGAATTTGAAATTGCACCCTTCGTCATTTGTGACAAAATGGGAGAGATTGGGGCGAAAATATACACAGAGGGATACATAGGGGGAGCTTTGAATGAATACACAGGGGGAGCTTTGAATGAAATTAGATTTTCATTTTATATCTGAGGAGCTTTCAATGAAATTAGATTTGCATTTTATGTTTGAGCAGTCGTTGGGGAGAGATCTACATAAAAATATTGAGAGTTTACGGTAAGAGAAAGAATGTGCATTGCATATCACTTGCATAGCTATTTGAGTTTTGATGTTTTGTGATGTTAATATTTTGGTTGGTGTTTTGATTGATATTAATATCACGTCTCAAACTAACATTCTTATTTGTGTTCATGAGTTTTTGATTTCTTGTATCACATGGTTTTACATTATGTATTGAGTTTTTGATTTCAGGAAATGGGTATAGTAAGGAATGCAAGAAGTATATGAATTTGAGTAACTTGGTTAGTATAGATTAGATAGTTTGATTTATTTTACTACCCTAACTTATTTTGTATAGTTTTGTCACAGAATGTCAAATGAGGAAATTGTTAGGTTCAATATTGTAATTGGTGATTCTGCGAACAAAAATGACTTAATTGAACATGTGTAATAGTTAATGAGCGAAGTACAGTTTTGTATAGTTTAGTTAGGTAGCCTAATGTTTGAGTTTAAGTTTGAAAACAATGAAGAAGCGGCGCCGAAATTTCACTAGCTTTACTCCTGGCCATCACTCAAGGGACAGAAACAAAACTATTGTCGCTCGAGCGACAAGTCCCCCTCGCTCCAGCGACAATGTTACACGGCTAACCTTAGTTCGCGATTTTGGAGAGTTTTACACGGCCCATACTACTCATACACTTTCAACTATAAGTACAGATGCTCTTGCATGAAAATATGTGGTTTTCTCATTGTGCCTCATTGTATAACATATTCATATCATCTTTTGAGAGATCCAAGAACACAATTCATTGGTGGAATCATTCATATCATTCTTAAGATCCGGCAACCAAATTTTGGGAAAATATCAAGGTTCGTAAATCTAAAATACCTGACTTCCTTAACACTTTGAGGAAGGTACTCTCTCGATCAGGAATTGGGAGAGGTGGACTCAAGCACAGGAAAAGTACAAGAATTGGAGATTCTTGAAATTTTACTTAGAAGAGACAATTGTAGAAGATCGAAAAGTTGGTGGGTACAGCAGATCTTAGAAATTACATGAATTACAATAGCGGGAACTAGTAGAATTTGCTAAGCTGGAAACGGAATGTAATCCATATTCTCTGTAGTGGAGGTAACGGCTTGGTCCCGAAATGTTTCCCACATCGAGTTTCTCTATCAACAAGTATTGGTGTACTTATTGCTTTCCATATTACAAACCGCGGTATTTAAGCATAGGGAAATTGGACTTGTATGCTTAATCATTTAGAAACTATTAAAAAGTGACTTGTTATTTTTAATAAAATGATCCCGCATGTTGGGTCAAAACTAAAAACGAATAATTATAACCATTCGATAACTTAGTAGCCGTTAATTTGGTAGTCCGTAACTTTCATACTCCTAGAATACTCCCCAAAACAAAAAGCATATCATTGTTTGGATCTTTGCACTTCTCAGGTTTACCACTCTAGGCATGCTCGATTTATAGAAACTAAGGGGCTGTTTGGTTTGTGTTTCAGTTTTGAATTCAATTTTGGTTTTCCATTTTGAGGATCTCTTTTGATATTGTTAAAAATGTCTTTGGTTTGTCATTTTGAAAAGTATTTTCTCAAAACACAAAATTAGAAAACATATTTGGTTTGAAATCTTGAAAAATTGGTTTATGATATTCTATTCCAAGAAATTTAATTATTCAGTAAAAAAAAAAAAACTTTATGTTAACATATTATTAGATAATATAAATATTTTAAAGTTGGTGAACTTTACAATATTTTTTATACCACAAAAGTAAAATAAAAATAAACAATAATTTGAGTTCAAAATATAGAAAATAAAAATAAAAATAAAAATTAATGACATGGGCTAAGAATATTTTTTTATGTGTTCATTATACCTCTTTAGAATTTTTATGTAAATAATCATTAAGAGTTTGAACTATTTTTATTATTTATTTTTTAATTTTGAGTTTTGTATTTTATTTCTCAAAATATTTTTTTGGTAATATTTATTTTAAAAAAAAATTATTTGTTAGAGTTTTATATTTCTAATTTTTAAACTTTTATTTAAATAATATTTTTTAAACACTTATTTTTCAGTTTTGAATATTTTCAGAATTTTCATTAAAAATACTCAATACATCAAAAATGCATTTTGAATTTTATGTTATAAGTTTAACCTTATTTTCGAAAATAAATTTTTAAAAATTATTAGACTAAACACGTTTTCAATATTTTGTAAAACTGAAAACAATTTGAAAGTAGCAAACAAAGCACCGCCTTACTCATTTACCTTGAAATAAACTTATTTATAGGTTAACTTTTTAAGATTGGCCTAACATGCTAGATTATCACCAAGAATACGAAAAAACATAAGAAGCATTGGAGAAAAATAATTAGCTAATGCAAAATCATGGTCAAAATCTATATTTATTTGCATTAATTCTCCACTACGTTATACGTACCAACCTTCAAAACTTGGCAAGACAAACTCTCGGAGTCATTTTGTCCAAGTAAATCATCCAATATACCCATGACTATTTTAGGTGTGGAGATACTTTACATGCCTAATGAACAACGGTAGTCCCAATTTCCCATAGAAAACAATTAAAGCGTTAAAACAAGATATGAAGTAGTGAGATTTCGCCTCAAAATTAATAGAATTTGGAAAGGAAATGTAATTGGAGGACTATGGAAGGAGTTCTTAGTTATAGCTAAATGAACAAAGTACAAATTTATCGAAAGTCTCCAATAAATTGTGTGTTTTGGTAAAATTATAAGGTGTTAAAATTGAAGCATGATAGATATGAGTGCTGAATTGGTGAATAGTAATATTTGACTTTGAAAAATAAATTATAAGTATTCATAATAATTCCCTGAACATAGAGAAAAGAGGAGAGAATGAGAAACAAATAATATATTTCTTTTTTATTTGCACTTAGAAGAAGCAAAGCAAGCCTATAACAACAATCTATGACTTTTAGGTCCATTTGATATGCAAAAAGTGGATACAAATGCATTACAAATTCCTTTTTGGGCATGCCACTCCTGTAGCAACGAGCGAGAAAATAAAATAAAATTTTGCAAATGTTGTGGTATAACCTAAATTCCTTGTAATTTGGTATTTGATTGGATAAAGGAAGTTTAAGGAGTTTTGGTTTGATAGTTCTAATTGATAAAGATCAAATTTCATCAAGGATTGAGAATTTGACTTGAAAAAAAAAATACTTTAAGGCACTATTTACCGAAAGTGGGCATCTCGTAGGAGAAAGAATAGACAGGGGCCCGACGTCACAACGTCGGGCATGGAGCGCCATGGTGCCAATGCCCCTATGAAGAATTTGCCCTCGGTGCTGGGGTGACAAGGCACTAGGTTGATGGCGTCAAGGCACCACTGTGACGAGGACATTTCGATTGTTTTGGATTTTATGTTTTTTTCTTCATCTAGAACTCCAAAAAGAGGCTCTTATATATATTGCACATGGTTGTATCTCTATATTACATTCAACAATATCTTGAGAGTTATAGAGCTTAGATTTCATTTGAGAGGGGTGATATCTTGATATTGTAAACACAATTACTATTGATTGTAGTGAATTTCTCCTCATCTACCAGTGATTTTTTTCCATTTTGTGTTTCTACATAAATCTTGGTGTTCTCGTTTTGTTCTTGTTTATTTCATTATTATCATTATCTTGCATTCAATTCTCACCAAATTGGTATCAGAGTAAGATTGATTTTCTGAATGGCAACAATGAAATATAATATTCCGTTATTGGATTAAAATAAGAATTTTACTTTATGGCAAGTGAAGTGGGAGTGATTCTTACGCATATGGATTTGGAAGAAGCCTTTCTTGGCTTAGATAAGATGTCTTCAACTTGGACGCAAGATGAAAAGTAGCGTAGGGATTGAAAACCCAATCTCAACTTCATCTACATCTATCAAATCAAATTCCTCAAGATGTTCTAAATGAGAGAAGTGCCGCTACGTTGTGGTTGAAGTTAAAGCAACTTTGCATGACAAAGAGCTTGACCAGCAAGCTACACTTGAAACAATGCTTGTATTCTTACCGGATGTTCCAAAGTGTGTTATTGGATGATTACTTAACTATCTTCAAAGAAATCGTGGCCGATTTGAAGATATTGGAAGTTAAGTACAAGAATTGGAGATTCTCTTATATTTATTTTTTATATTATCCCGCAAGTAGACGATATAGTGTGTGTAATAAAGTGCTTATTAACTGTAATTAAGACTAGTTATAATTACAGAAAATTAATTATCTGAGAATTATTTTCATTTTATTTAATTAACTACTAAAATAAGCAATTAAAAAAAAACAAATCATGGAAATTAACTAGTTCAAGAAAGGCACTAGATCCCGAAACCTACTTTAATCTTCAATTACTCATTATTAACCAGTTCTTGTTTTAAATTGACAATCTATATTTCTTATATTTTAATTTCTCTGTCGAGATAAATTAAACCAATTTTTATTTATGATCCAACCATATCTCTATGAAGGATAAAAAAAAAAAAAATAAGCAAGACAAAACGAAAATATCACAAAATATTGCATTAAGAATAGAAATATATCTCTGTTTGACCTAGTATTGTTTGTTATTTAATCTAGAAACACGCATTACCTCTTACTATAATCACTAATCTAAAAATATTAAAATTTACCAAATAGTAGGATGTTAATCAAAACTATATTGAACAATCAACTCAATAAGAATTCAAATTGAAACGAACAATCAACCAATCAAATTGTTAATAATTTCATGGTAATCGTAGCAACTAGAAGTTTAGCCTAGCAGGTTGAAATGCAAAAACATATATTTGAATGAGAATATATCACAAGATTTCGAAATAATTGAAGAAAAAGAGAGAAAATATATTGAATCCTTGAATATCTTAAATGAATTTGAATGATCTCTATTGGGAGATAAGTTTTAAACATACTTTTATTGGCTTAATTAATTAAATTAATTAATCTATATAGAAATAATTAGGAAACTCAACGTATAGTCCTAGTTGAGTCAGTGGGTTCGTGCGCAATTTGAAGAAATAAGTGATTTAAAGATATAGTGCTTAATGCAATCAATCTTAAGATTTAAAGCAAAGAAAGAAGAAGAGGAGAAATTAGGGTTCACAGTAAATTTTTAAGAATGAAGACGAAATGGTGAATGAAATTAGGTTAGGGCTTTTGTTAGGTTTATATTTTATATTGCCGATTTTGTGAACAAATTGACCAACTTGAACAATTATAAAAGTTTATGATTGAATTGTAAAGTTTCATAGTTGGTAGGTTAGCTTAGGGTTCGGGGCTCCATGTTTGGAACAAAAAGGATTCACGTCGATTTTTCACTAGCTACTCGTCGGAGTGTTGCTCGAGCGGATGGAACAGAGATTACCTCGCTCGACCTTCGCCCTAGTGTCGCTCGAGCAATATATTTTACGGCCAGACCTAATTTCTATTTCCGAGATTTTTACTTGGCCCATGCAACCTAACAATTATAAAGGTTTAGGAACTGAATTGTAAAGTTTCATAGTTGATAGGTTAGCTTCGGGTTCGGGGTTCCATGTTTGGAACAAAAAGGATTCACGCTGATCTTTCACTAGCTACTCGTCGGAGTGCTGCTTGAGCGGATGAAACAGAGACTACCTCGCTTGACCTTCGCCCCACTGTCGCTCAAGCGACGTATTTTACGGCCAGGCATAATTTCTATTTCCGAGATTTTTACTTGGCCCATACAACCAATTTCGTCCAACATATAAATTCTGGCGCCACGTTTTCTACGGTGAGGATGTTGAACAAATTACATTCTTGAAAGAATTCATGTTTCATCATATTCAAAATTCAACCCTTCTATTGTTTATGCGTCAACCTTGTGAAAACATCAAAGAGGCAAATCAAACACTAGATTGTATTCTTCGCTTGGATCTGCTGCTAGATTGTGTCATCAACTGTACTGCATTGAAGATCAAGGAAGAACTGAAGGACGAGGAGTTCGTTGGGAAGATCAATAGGAGATAAACTGTGTAAAGAGTCATGATTGGAGTTCGTGTGCTCATTCTAGGAGGACTGCTTTATAAAGAAGAGCCGAGATTGGTGTTCGTGTACACATTCTAGGAGGGCTGCTTCGCACCTCAGACAGGAGATCAGAAAGCTTGTGTCGTCAACTTTGCTCGTGGTCTATAAGTTAATCGACAGTTTATTGTAAATCTTTGACCGGCAAAGCGCCTGGAGTTTTTTCCACGTTGGGTTTCTCCGTGAATAATTCTGTATTGTTTACTGCTTTATTTATTGTTTTAATATTGTTGTAGTATTCAAAGATAGGGTTAATTGGATTGTTTGACTAATCACCTAAACATAATTAACTTGTGCTATTTAATTAGTTTTGTTTATTTCGCATTTACACCTAATCACCCACCTCTAGCTGTAGTTGGGTCGAATCTCACGTTTCTCAATTGGTATCAAAGTCTAATCTTGTGTCCTGACACCGTATTTTAATTGTCTAGATGAGTAGTTCTTTGTCCGTGCCTCTATTTTTTGATAGAAGCAACTATGCCTATTGAAAAGTTAGAATGAGGGTTCTTCTTAAGGCGTTGGATGAGTGCATATGGTTAAGTGTGCAGAATGGATAAACTCCGTCTTCAACAACTGTTGATGGTGCTGGGTACACTCACTGATATTTCATTGTGGTCTAAAACTAATCTTGATGAGTGTAATTGGAATAGTAAAGGCCTGCATGCTTTGTTTATAGCTGTTTCTCTTGAGAAATTTAGAAGAGTGTCTATGTGTGAGACTACTAAGGAGGTTTGAGATATCTTGGAGACTATCCACGAGGGTACTAAGATTGTGAAAAACTCCAAATTGCAAATGTTGACTTCTAGGTTTGACGAACTTAGGATGAATGATGAAGTGAGGTTTGATGAGTTCTATGCTAAACTGAACGATATTGTGAACTCTAGTTTCAATTTAGGTGAACGGATCACCAAGTCAAAAATCATTTGTATGGTTATTAGATCCCTACCTGAGAAGTTTAGACCTAAGGTAACTGCTATTGAAAAAAATAAGGACTTTGACATTGTTAAGATAGAAGAACTTGTAGGATCCTTTCAAACCTATAAACTGACTTTAGCACGGCCTAAGAAATTGAAATCCATCGCCATGAATATTGTTAGGGAAAATGAGAGCGAGTCCACTGACACTGAGAGTCTTATGGACGATGAAATTACGTATTTTGTTAAAAAAATTCAGAAGGTGATGAAGAATAGGAGAAGGCTTCAGGAATGGAATAATGTTGTCCCTAATCAACTCTCGAGAGACATACATGAGAAGAACACCTCTAGGACTCCTGCTAGGAAATCTGAGTATGTCCAATACCATGAATGCAAGAGATTTGGTCACATTTGGAGTGAATGTTATAATCTGAAGAAGAGTTCAAGAAGAGAAAGGCGTAAGGTTTTAGCTGTGACAAAGGATGATGAGGAGTCGGATTCTAATGATGAGACATCTGGGGTGAGGATGACCAAGGTTATATGGTATTCACCTCGATTGCTGAAATCAAATCTAACTGTGAGATTGAGATAAGGGGAAGGAAGGTTGAGAGTGAACGATCTGGAGATTAGCTAAATTGTCGTGTTGCTTATCTTGCCTTTAAAGCTAGAACAATTTCATGTGGTATCTTGACAGTGCATACTCAAGATACACGTGTGGTGATATAGCCCTGTTTTCATCCCTTGATGAATGTAATGGCGGTGTAGTTACATTTGGTGATGGAGCTATTGCACCGATTCTTGGTAAAGGTGTTGTGAGTATAGCTGGACTATATGCCATCTCTGATGTGCTGTATGTGAAAGGTCTAAAGTCCAACTTATTGAGCATTAGTCAAATTTGTGATGCTAATTTTGAGGTGACCTTTGTTCAGATAAGGTGTTTTGTGTATGACTCGATAGATAACATTGTTCTTGAAGGTGTTAGAACGTCTGAAAATTGTTATGGAGTCTTACCGAATTCAAACTATCTTTGTAGTAGTACCATGGTCGACGTCACTGAGTTGTTGCATCAATGACTAGGTCATATGAATCATATCAGTCTGTCTAAACTGGCCAAGAAGGAGATTGTCAATGGCCTGCCTAAGCTGGATATTACTGATACCACTGTTTGTGGTCCGTGTCAACAAGGTAAATAGCTTACGGTACCTCACAAACAGACTTCTAAGATCTTGACGAGCAAGCCTCTTGAATTACTACATATGGATCTTATAGGACCATCGAGGACCGACAGTCTTGGTGGTAAAAGGTATATTTTGGTTGTGGTGGATGACTTTTCTTGCTTCACATGGATTAAGTTGTTGAAAGATAAAACTGAAGTGGTCAGTCTTATCATTTCGTTGTGTAAAAGGCTTAGAAATGAGAATGGTTATTCAGTTTCCAGAATTTGCAGTGATCATGGCAAAGAGTTCGAAAACTCGAATCTTGAGAACTTTTGTTTGGAAGAGGGGATTTAGCATGAGTTCTCCTCGCCGATCACTCCACAACAGAATGGTGTAGTTGAGAGAAAAAATCGTCTGCTTCAAGAAATACCAAAAGCTATGCTTCACGGTAAAGATCTAGCTATGCATTCCTGGGGAGAAGCTGTCAATACTGTATGTCACATTATTAATAGAGTTTATCTCAGACCTAAGACTGACATGACACCCTATGAGATCTGGAAAGGTAAACAGTCCACTGTCAAGTACTTTCGTGTGTTTGGCAGTAAGTGCTACGTTTTGAGAGATAGGGAGAATTTGGAAAAGTTTGATTCCAAGAGTGATGAAGGTATATTCTTAGGGTATTCCAAGAATAGTTGGGCTTATCGGGTGTACAACAATCGTACACGTGTTGTGATAGAATCTATAAATGTGGTGGTTGATGATGCTTGTTGTGAGGGGGAGACCGGTGGAGAGTGTGTTGAGCTGGAATAGTTGAATGTTGAACCAGTTGAGATAACTAAACCTAAGGAAGCTTCAGTTCATGATCCTCCACGGACATCTAACGAGTTGGTAGTTTCTACTAAGGATATTACATCTGATAATGAAGCTAAACCACCTAAAAAGCCTTCGTCTAGAGTGAAATTGAATCATCCTAAGGACAATGTGATTAGAGAGATCGAAGAAGGTATGAGACTTCGCAGAAAGGTTCTGAACAACCTGTCTTATGTGAGCTATGTATCTTAGATTGAACCGAATAAGGTTAAGAAAGCCCTTCGGGATGAATGCTAGGTGAATGCCATGCATGAAGAGTTAAAGCAGTTTGTTAGAAACAGAGTTTAGGATTTAGTACCTAGGCCAGATGATTGCAATGTTATTGGTACCAAATCGATATTTAAGAATAAAACTGATGATCAAGGTACCATTACGAGAAATAAGACTAGGCTGGTTGCTCAGGGATACACTCAAGTTGAAGGTATTGATTTTGATGTGATATTTGCCCATGTTGCTAGGCTTGAATGCATTAAAACTCTTCTAGCTGTTGCCTACACTTTAGGTTTCAAATTGTACCAAATGGATGCCAAGAGTGCATTCCTGAATGGTGTTCTTCAAGAAGAAGCTTATGTGGAACAACCTAAAGGGTTTGTTGATCCTAAATACCCTCATTGTGTATAGCCTGAGTAAAGCCTTATATGGGCTAAAACAAGATCCAAGAGCTTGGTATGATCGGCTTACTGCATACCTCCTAGATCATGGCTTCACGAGAGATGGTGCTGACAGAACTTTGTTCATAAGACGTGTTGAGGATACCATTACCATAGTTCAGATCTATGTGGATGACATTGTCTTTGGTTCTCCTGTTGATTTTCTAGTTCATGAGTTTGCAGAGTGTATGAAACAAGAATATGAGATGAGCATGATTGGTGAATTAACATATTTTCTTGGTCTTCAAGTCAAGCAGACTGATGAGGGGTTATTCATTTCACAATCAAAATATGCTAAGAATCTTGTCAAGCGATTTAGGTTGGATAGTAAGAAACACACTAGAATCCCTATGAGCACCAATATCAGGTTATGTCTAGATCCTACATGTAAGAGTGTTGATCAAACACTTTATAGGAGCATGATAGGTAGTCTGCTTTATCTTACTACTAGTAAACCTGACATTGCATTTAGCGTAGGAGTCTGTGCGTGTTTTCAGGTTGATCCTAAGGAGTCTCACTAGAGTGTTGTACGACGTATTATTAGATATGTCAATGGAATTGTTGATTATGGCATTTTGTACTCTAGAGACTCTACTTTTGATCTTGCTGGATATTCTGACGCCGATTGGGCTAGTAATGCCGATGATAGAAAGAGTACCTCATGTAGTTGTTTTTATATTGGTGCTAATCTCGTGGCTTAGATGAGTAAGAAACAAAATTATATCTCATTGTCCACAGCCGATACTAAGTACATTACTGCTAGTATTTGTTGCACTCAACTGCTTTGGATAAAGTAGATGTTTTATAGGATTGAACATGGTACTATGACTGTGTTTTGTGATAATAAAAGTACTATGAATATTTCAAAAATCAAGTTCAACACTTTCGAACTAAACACATTGACATTATATATCATTTCATTTGAGAGCTTGTGGAAACTCAAATTGTGACTCTTGAACATGTTTCCATTGAAACCCAATTAGCAGATTTATTTACTAAACCGTTGGATGATCTTCAGTTTGAGTCTCTTCATACAACTATTGGTATTTGTATTCCTCACTGATTGAGGTTATTTGATGCATGCGAGTATGCTGCTTCTGATTATTATTATTATGATATGCATGGATCATATTTATTTACTTGTTCCCGTGCATTTTATTTTCTACTTTGTGTTTTGATTGAATGTTCATTCATATAGTTTATCCAAAAACAAACAAAAACATTTTTTTGCATTTATTTTGTTTTGGTTTTATTTTGAGAAAAGAAAAAATGAGAACAAAAAGAGTTTGATATGCAAATTTGTTGTACAGCATGTTGCATGATACACTTGTTTTTGGTATTAATCAAGCATGAGTTTATTTGGTAGGCTGTAACATAATTTTCATTGCTAGCTTATGATGCTTGTGGATTATTTAATATAAGTTTCTTTATATACCATTTGCACTGCACACACTATGACCTTGTTAGTGGGACTCTACCGGGTTTGTAAGATTTAGGATGTCAGTCATATGTTAGTAGGGTAACTTTAAACATGAATTGACCATTTTTATTAGACCTAAGTTTGATATTACCCCTGTATGTTTAATATATGATTGAAAAATGAAAATTTAAAGGGGCTCAATATCTTAATGCTACTTTTCGAAGCCTACTTGACTCGAGTGATTAAGCCTACGTGGTTTCTCATAACCTGGTGCCTATGGTAATCTGACTTGGGTTAACCGGCCTAAAGTTCGTTATAGGGTCCTGTTAGTCGCTTAATGGAAAGCAGTCTGCATTTAAAATTGAAAAATATATTTGAGCATTCCTGTTGCAAGTAATACAGAATGAAAGATAGTTTGTGCTGCAAGTTTGGGAGAGAAAAAAATACTTTGATTATTGAAATGAGTTTTCATATGTAGGTCCTAATGTGCTTTAATGTTTGACTTTCATAAGTATATGAATAAACTTATTAGCAGTAATGTTTAGCATGTCCTTTCTCACAAAATTAAGGTATGGAGTCCTATTGCCTGAGGATTAGTGACACTTAACACATTTATATCATTTACTCCACTGGTCAATTAAGTTGGTATTGTGGGAAAAGTTTACTGTTCACTGTGTATACTTGTGATTACTTATAGCTACATTTTTTTGTATTATTGTGTGATATTACTCCATCCATTCGACATTTGTGACAAAAAGGGAGAGATGATTTTATAGTAAGTAGGGGATCTAATTATACATATTTATTTATTTAGAGCAGCTTGATACATATTGATACATATCATATGTCTTTTTAGAGGTTGTTGGTGTGAGACATAGATACTGTATAGACATATTATGCTTTAAACTTAGTTTGATCTTTTGCATATGTCTTTATCTTTAGGGGTCGATGGGGTGAGACACAGATACATTTTTTACATTTGACTCTGATATACATTTGCATTGATTATTGTTATGTCATATGTTTGAGGGGTCATAGGGGTTAGACATAGATACATTTCCTACTGCTTTAACACTTAGAGTTTGCAATAGTAGCATTACATTTGCCTTGCATATCATGCACTGAGAGGGAACATGTGCATTGCAATTGTGTTCTATTTCATGCATGACTGTTTGAGTTTTTCTTGATCTTTTGTGGTATTAATGTGGTTATGATGTCTTGGTTAACATTAATACTTCATCTCAAACTAGCTTGGTTATTTAATTGATTATGCTTCTAAGTACTTTATTACTTATTTCCTGTATCACGTGCTTTTACACTGGTATGTGAGTTTTTTATTTCAGGATATAGGTTTAACAGAGTGGAAGCTGCATTCAGTTGGTTTAGTTGGACTTGGGTAGTTTTGATAGGTTGTTGTTTGTTTTGTAATGTGTTTTGTCACAAAATGTCAAATGGGGAGTTTGTTAGGTTTATATTTTCTATTGGCGATTATGTGAACAAATTGACCAACTTGAACAATTATAAAAGTTTAGGGACTGAATTGTAAAATTTCATAGTTGGTAGGTTAGCTTAAGGTTCGGGGTTCCATATTTGGAATAAGAGGGATTCGCGTTGATTTTTCACTAGCTACTCGCCTGAATGCTACTCGAGTGGATAGAACGGAGACTACCTCGCTCGACCTTTACCCCACTGTCGCTCAAACGAAGCTACATTCTCGCTCAAGCGAAGTATTTTACGGCCATACCTAATTTCTATTTCCGAGATTTTTACTTAGCCCATACAACCTATTTCGTCCAACATATAAATTATGGCGCCGCATTTTCTATGATGAAGAGGTTAAACACATTACATTCTTGAGAGAATTCATGCTTTATCATATTCAAAGTTCAATCCTTCCATTGTTTATGGGTCAAACCTTGTGAAAACTTCAATGAGCCAAATAAAACACTGGATTGTATTCTTCCCTTGGATCTGCTGCTAGATTATGTTGTCAACTGTGTTTCATTGAAGATCAAGGAAGAATTGAGGGACGAGGAGTTAGTTGGGAAGATCTACATGAGATAAACTGCGTAAAGAGTCAAGATTGGAGCTCATGTGCTCATTCTAGGAGAACTGTTTTACAAAGAAGAGCCGGGATTAGTGTTCGTGTGCACATTCCCGGAGGGTTGCTTCGCATTTCAAACAGGAGATCAGAAAGCTTGTGTTTTCAACTTTACTGGTGGTCTGTAAGTTAATTGATAGTTTTTAGTGGATCTTTGACTGGCAAAGCGCCTGGAGTTTTTCCCAAGTTGGGTTTCTCTGTGAATAATTCTTTGTTGTTTACTGCTTTATTTATTGTTTTGATATTGCTGTGGTATTCAAAAATAGGGTTAATTAGATTGTTTGACTAATCATCTAGACATAATTAACTTGTGACATGTTGCTAGTTAATTAGTTTTGTTTATTCTGCATTTACACCTAATCAACCCCTCTAGGTGTAGTTGGATCGAATCTCGCGTTTCTCAGCTTTCAATAATGAATTTTGGACAATTCAAATAAAGGGCAATTAGAATCTTTAACATATAATGATTATAGGCATTTTGTCTGTGATAAATATGCCCTTTTGAATTGTATTCCCCTTGAACGACATATTTATTATGGTCTCATGCACCTTTGTTCCAAGCTAGTGGCAAGCTTTGCATTTTTTTTATTGTCAGGTTAAAAATTAAGTAATTTTTTAAACAACCCGACGTTGACGAAAATATTAGAATACATAACTGCAAATGTTGTCTACTCATTTTCAATATACACAATTAGACCATCATTCAATCATGGATCTTCAATCCAATTACATAGTTGATTATTGACAATCTTCTTTTCAGAAAATACTATCTACATTGTAATAGCAACTAGAAAATTTAAAGCTAATGTTGCGTGTTAAGTGATGAATACACTTTATTGTTTTATTCAACCAACTTTTGTGCAAAATCACCAAAGATCTACAATTCTTCAAAAAAATTCATGGTGAACATATCAATAAGTTGTTCATAAAGTGTCTAGATCTCTATTGGTGTAAAATCTTAGGCTATCATTCACACAATTGAAATAATTTGTTTTCATAGAAAAACGAATTAGTTAGAGCAACACAAATTCAGTAAGTCATTATTTACCTTCAAAAATCTATCATTAAACTCTTGAAGTTTAATATCAATAACATAAATGAATTACACACAGAAGTGATGTAAATTTTTCCTTCATTGATTGTTACTTCATGAACTATCTAGAGGTATTATAAGTGTAGTTTCTACACTTATTCGAGGTCCTAAATTATGATATTTTATTGTTCTTTGGATACAATTCTACCTAATTTATGTTATATTACATTTTGTAGGTAAAAATTTATGTTAATGAAAAGTTGGAGAAAAGAATGCAGAATAAAGAAAAATGGCAAAATCCAAAGTACGGGGACTAAATTGACCATTGGATGCAAAGTTTGGAGATCAAATTTCATACTTTGTAAACTGAAGGACTTGAATTGAATCCAAGAAGACATGGGCTGAACAAATAAATTTGTCTCAAGGATTAAATTTCAGTATCTCGAAAGACTAAAGATTGGAAGAATAATATAGCATAAATATTTTTTTAATTGGAGGCCTATGATTAAACATATATATACACTATATTATATACATATACATGGAGGAAAAAGATACAGAAAGAGAAGAGAGAAAAGGAGAAAAAGAAAACGGCGACCAGAAAGAAGAGAAAAATAAGCGAAATAGTATAGAAAAAGAGAGAAGAAAGGGGATAGAAAGCAAGAAAGAAAAAGAGGAAAATTGGAGTTTTTCCTGGAAGTCAAAAACAACGGCTTTTGGGAGAGGAATATACATATACATGCACTAGGAAAAGAAATTGGAGGCTGCTTTGGAAATTAGATAGGATTAAGAATTGCGACAGGGACAATTAAAAAGGCAGATTGGTGGCTAAGTGGAAAACATATACGCGCGCGCGCAAAGCTGACAGCTGTTGAGGGGGACGAACACAAAACGGATAAAAAGGTAGACACGAGAAAAAGATAGGCATACGCATAGGAAGATTTATTACGTTTCGTTGATTTTTGGTAATGTCTTTTGGCTGAAGAATAAATACAAACAGAAACATAAGCGCAAAAAGGAGGATTTGCTCAAACAGTTCGGTGATGTATTCAAAGACAATTTTTTTATTGTATTTAGTCTTACATTATGAGTAACTAATTTTCATATTAGGGCAAACAATGCAGTCGAATTGTGATCCTTTATTTCTTTTATTCAAGCTTTTTATGATTTATTCTTATATATATTGGTTTTACTATGAGTTTAATGCAATAAATTAATTGATCAGTAATTTGATGATTATGTGAGTCTCTTACGAATCGAGATGTGACTTTGAGATTTAAACCATATAGTAAAATTCGATAAGTCAGTATAACGAGTAAAGATACATATACTAATTATTGCAGTTATAATATCAATTCTTTGAATTAGTGTTTCGTTCAACTAAGGTTGATTATATAGAGATATGAAATTAAATTATTTAAATAGAATCAATGAATACTCGAGATGGGTAAATTGAATACAATCGAAAAATTCGATCGAACACTACATTATGTTATGAATCTTGAATTAAGAATAATGCGATCAATAGATGAAATTATTATGCTCTAATATTTATCCCATATGTGAATCTTCAATCAACCGTTGTTTGCAAGATTTTGATATTTTCAAGTAGTTAAAAGTAGTTAGAAAAAAAATTACAACTATCATAATTCTTTATTTGCTTTTATCTTAGAAAAATTAGATCAAGTCCTGAAGTATAGTTTTCGTGGGAACAATATTCAGACTCAAATGTCCACTATATTGCTTGTTACGATATCGCACACTTGCGATATAAAAAATGCAACATGCTTTTGTCGTTGTTGTCGGGGACTATTTATTGGTAGTCTTAGTTTATTTTATTTTTAACTGTTATTTGATTTTTTTTTTTACTTTCTTTTATTTTCAGAAAAAGATGTTTGATGTGTGCTCCATATCCAAAGTGACGATCTTGAATCGTTTGATTAAGAAATAGAATGTACTTTTAGACAAAGATGCAATGAACACAAAGAAAAACAACATCAAATGACTGACGATCAAAATATTATAATTCCTATTCAATCAATTGAACAAGTGGCCGCAAGATTAGCAGCACCGCCGAATCAGCAGCAGTAGTGAAGGGGAAATAAATTAAGGAGGCTTGCCAATTTCAATGTTCTTGACGTTCATAGCCACGCCTACGCACTCTAGTATTGTGTATCCAGATTTCGGGGTAAATAATTTTCAGATAAGCGCAGAGTGGATCAATTTGATAAACAACACTTTTAAATTCTACGGGTTACCTCATGAAAATCTGAACACACATATTTCCAGATTTCTAAAAAATTATCAAAACTTCCATGCTCCGAGGGTTAATGAAGCTATTAAGTTACGATTATTTCCAACATTGAGAGATGCTACACCGGAGTGGTTAAATGTCAAACTTCATGGAAACATTACTACATGGGAAGAACTGACCAAACAATTCTGTGACAAATTCTTCCCATCGGCGAAAGTAGCTAAAATCATATTGAAAATTCAAACTTTCCAACATAAAGATGGAGAGAGTTATCACAAGCCATGAAACAAATTCAAAGAGCTGAAGTGAAAGTGTCCAAATCATGGAATCACAATAGGTAATCAAGTGCAGTACTTCTACACCGAACTCTCACTACTATCAAAATCATAGGTGGATTCTTCTGCTGGTGGATCAATCATAGGAAAGTCAGTACAACAAATCATGGATTTCTTTGATTTAATTGCCACTACACATTCAATATTTTTCATCAGAAAGAGTGGTACCACCAAGAGCACCTAGGATGTATGAATTAGATAGCATAGCATCTACGAACACGCAAATAGCAGCATTGACAAAGCAGGTAGAGCAATTGGTGAAATTACAAACGAGAGGAGCGCATGCAATGATAGGTGGTCCATCATGCGAAAACCATGGAGCTAACCATTTGACAAAAAACTCTATGTCCATGGGCTTTCTCGAGGAACAAGTCAACTTCATTCAGAATGGCTTCCGCAATTTTAACCTATATTCACAAATATATACTCAGGATGGAGATAGTATCCGAACTTCAGATGGTCAGATAATCAACAAGAGAATGGTTCAAATAATGCCCAGTAGGAAAACCAAACAAGTTTATGATAGATGCTCAATCAGTATATGCAAAAAACAAACAAGGCGTTCTAGCAAATTGACACAAATTTTCAAAATCAGCAGGCATCGATCAAGAAGTTGGAGACACAACTTGGTCAGATAGCTCAATAGCTTGTAGAATGCCCACAATGGACGTTTCTAGGCAATACAATGATAAATCTAAAAGAGCAAGTGCAAGCTATTAC
Source organism: Fraxinus excelsior (assembly GCA_019097785.1). Lineage (NCBI taxonomy): Eukaryota > Viridiplantae > Streptophyta > Magnoliopsida > Lamiales > Oleaceae > Fraxinus > Fraxinus excelsior. Next base: position 24,873,751 of record CM032629.1, on the reverse strand, counting down.
AACTAAGAGTGGAGTACAATTACCAGAGTTATATGTAAAGAAACCATACAGAAAAGACAAAGAGATAGAAGTTGAAGAGGAAAAAGCTGCAACAATTGTAAAAGAGGAGGAAGAGAGAAAAGAAAAATCTATAGTAAGAGCACCAAGTCCCAACAAAGCTTATGTGCCACCAATTCCCTTTCCTCAACGGTTGTAGAAAAAGAAGTTAAACAAGTAATTTGCCAAATTTGTGGAAATTTTCAAGAAATTGCACCAGAAAGTTTTACTATACCGTGCACTCATCATCAAAAACATCATGCATCCTCTCGGATGTGTGCTGTCGGTGTGGAAATTGGGATGCTAATGTGGTCTCACCCATCCAGCAATCATGCTAAAAGAAAATCTAACCTACACCAAGGTGCCATGCAATGTATGGCTCTGTGTGGGGCCCAACTAATTTCAGCCTCTTCCAGACAGGAGAAGCTGAGTAAGGAACAACTGCAAATAAAGGGTATGTCCTCGTATAATACTTACCTCGTAAGAACTGGACCCAAAGAGATCTCTAAGAGGGAAACAACCACCAGAGCTTCATGGAGAAGATGTCCACTACATCCTGTAATCTCTTAAAGCATAGACCACCTTCATCAGTAGGGAGACAAATATCCTTCCAGCTCCGCCAATGTAAACGTCGCACCTGTTCTTTGGAATCCCACAAAAATCGCTCAAAGATGCCCTCAAGTTTCTTCAGGATAATCTTAGGGGGTTGTATGATCTGAAGAAGGTGTAATGGCATAGAGGAGAGCACAGACCTCAACAAAGTAATATGTCTCCCATATGATAGAAGTTGTGAAGCCCAACCCAAGATCTTGTTCCTGACCTTCTAAATGAACCTCCTCTTAGCCCTCTAGAATATGGGGACTCCCAGATAAGTGAACGACTACTGTTGGTGTCGAAAACCATTCAAAATCTCCAATCGTCTGATTTGACTAATAGATGTTCATTTGGGTAGTATGAGTCTGCTTTTGTCGGTGTTCACCAACTGGCCAGAGACCCCCTCATAATGCTCTAGACAACTAAGAATCCTCCTAATAGACTGCTTCTGACCATTAGCGAATATGATCATATCATCCATAAAAGAAAGGTGTGAGACAAGAGTATTACCTCCATGTCGATAACACATACTAGGATACTCTTGAAATTTCTGGATGAGCAGGCATGAGAAGTAATCTACAGCTATAATGAACAAGGATGGAGAGATAGGATCTCCTTGTTGAGCCCTTGTGAGAATGGAAAAAAACCACATGGGCGGCCATTTAAGAGTACATAAAAATGACACTACAAGATGCAACACTTAATCCTATCGATCCAAAGATCCAAATCCGATCAAATCCAACTACCTCTAAAACATAATAAATGAAGCTCCAATCTATGCGATCACATGCTTTAGTCATGTCAAGCTTCGTCATAGCTTTACCTCATCGTATTCTATCATCTAAAGTATGGAGAAGCTCTCGAACCAATAGAACATTGTCCCCAATTAAGCGATCAGGAATGAACCCACTCTGTTGTGGAAAGATAATGCGTGGTAGCAATGTACTCAATCTAGTGTTCAAAAGCTTAGTAATAAGCTTATTGAATACATTACATAAACTGATAGGTCTGATATCGGTCCATCTACAAGCACTATCCCTCTTAGGGAGCAAAACTATAATAGCAGCAGCAAAACCCCATAGAAGATGCAATTGGGTAAAAATCTCAAGCTAGATGTCGTTTTACTTGAATTGGTGTTAAATGAGGGATATTGCTCTAATCAAAGCATAAAAATACTTTATTTAAAAATTTCTCTTCATAACTTTTATGGCTCGAGCAACTAAACTTGCGAAGGTCTTTAAAACATAGTACCCTATTGTCATCTGACTTGAAAATCATCGATAGAAAGTTTGTTACGTGGGTCATTTAGAAAGTTAAAGGGAGATAATAGTTTAAATAAAGAAAAAAATTAATATTCATATAAAAAAATTTAGCAAAACAAGTGCATGAAACAAAAGACGCACCAAATATCTTAATTAAGTCTCAAACACTTGTTTAAAAAATAATTTTACGGGTGTTGAAAGAACATATTTGACTATTGAGGGTCAGGAATTGAAACAACTTATGAATTTATAAATCTATGCTTAATTCTTCGCACCCACGCACTTTGATTTTACAATGGAAAAGTAGATTTTAATTTCTATATTGTGATTTTGAAGCTGTGCATAGATTTAATTCTATGATTTCAATCTTGAGACAATAAGCTAGATTATCTAGCTATATTTTATTTTATTTTTCCTTTACTTGATTGACTAACCACCAATTAGGTAATTAACATGGTATGTTTGTGTATTTGTTAGATTTTAGTTTTGTTTGAGGACAAACAAAGATTCAAATTTGAGGGTGTGATAAGTGTAGTTTCTAAACCTATTCGAATCCTTAAATGATGATATTTTATTGTCCTTTGGATAAAATTCCACTTAATGTTATATTACATTTTGTAGGTAAAACTTTATGTTTGATGGATAATTGGAGAAAAGAATACAGAATAGAGAAAACTTGGCAAAATCCAAAGTACATGAATTAAATTGACTATTGGATGTAAAGTTTGGAGATCAAATTTCATAATTTGGAAAGTAAAGGACTTGAATTGAATCAAAGAAGACATAGGCTAAACAAATAAATTTGTCTCAAGGACTGAATTTCAATATCTCGAAAGACTAAGTATTAGAAGAATAATATAGGATTAATATTTTCTTAGTTGGAGGCCTATGATTAAATCTATATATATACTAAATTATATTATATACATATACATGCAGGAAAAAGAGACAGAAAAAGAAGAAAAAAAATAGAAAATGACGTCTGGAAAGAAGAGAAAAATACTAGAAAAAGATAGGAGAATGAGACAGGAAGCAAGAAAGAAAAGGAGGAAAAATTAGAGTTTGTCTTGGAAGTCAAAAATGACGGTTGTGTGGAGAGGAATATGCACATACACGCACAGGGAAAAGAAATTGGAGGCTGCTTTGAAAATTAGATAGAATTGGATATTGCAGCAGGAACAATTAAAAAGGCAGATTGGAGGCTGAGTGGAAAACATACACACACAAAGCCGACAGCTGATGAAGGTGACAGACACGAAACAGAAAAAAGTCAAACACGAGAAGAAGATAGGCATACACATAAGAAGATTAATTGCGTTCCGTCGATTTTTAGTGATGTCTTTTGGCTGAAGAATATATACAAATAGAAAACATACATGCAGAAAAGAGGATTTATTCAAATAATTCGGTGATGTATTGAAAGACAAATTTTTTTATTGTGTTTATTCTTACATTATGAGTAACTAATTTTCATATTAGTGGAAACAATGTAGTCGACTTGTAATCATTTATTCTTTTATTCAAAATTTCTGTGATTTATTCTCATATGTGTTAGTTTTACTATGCTTTCGTAAAAAAACGGAGGCACAGATGGAGACCGACTCGTCTAGATTAATTTATGGGGCTAAGAATCAAAATGTGGCTCTGTTACCAATTGAAATAATGATTCAAATTACACCTGGAGAGAGGTGAGTGAATAGGTGATTAAGCGGAATTAAAATTAATAATTAAATAGCAACAAATTAATTTTAATTATTTCTAGATAATTAATCAAACAGTCTAATTTTCTTATATTGAATTACCGCAATTATATGAAAACACTAACAATACACAGAATGATCACGGAGAAACCCCAATTGGGTAAAAACTTTGGGCACTTTGTCAGTAAAAAATACACTATAAACGAATTATGAACTTAAAATTCGCCAAACGCGACTACTACTAGTATTTTCTGACCTCCTGACTGCAATTCCCACAGCCCTCCTAGATTGCGTGCCCCTATACGAACTCCCAGTTGCAATTTTCAAAGCCAACATGGATTGCGTGCTCATGTACCAACTCCAAGCTTTATGAACTCGTCTATCTCATGTGAATCATCGAAGAACTCGGTGCTCTCCAAAAACTAGAACTCCAATGACCTTCCCTTGATTTTCAGAAACTCTAACAAATGTTTAGGAAGTAGAAGCTTGGTATTTAGATTATATGTATTTGGTGTTTTCACCGCCAAGAATCAATCAAATTGTGAAGGTTGAAAAGCTTATTGATGATTTTGATGGAAATGATATGAAGCAATCTATGTTTTCTCAATGTTCAGTCTTCTCATAAACCATTCAAAGCCTTTCTGGTATTTATACTATAAGTTTTAGGATTGAATTAGCCAAACAAAAAGCTTTAAAGACGCGAATTAAAATTCGCCGAATAACGATGTCGCTCGAGTGAGAATTTAACGACAGGCGAGCAACATGTTGTCGCTCAGGCGAAGGCAAAGCGGTAGGCAGGCAACAATGTTTCTATTTCTGCCGTGTGAGTAAAGTTATAGCAACAGCTTAACGAAATTGTGTGTCGTTTTTTCTTTCTTTCCATTCTCGAACTCTAGACCTAATACAATTCAATTTATAATATTTGCAACTTACTCCTTGACTTTTACTACCTATTATTTCTAGTTCTATTTGTTCACAGACTTATCAATTACATTAAAAACCTAACAGCATGTTATATGTTCTGTATTGAAATGGCTTGAAGTTTCCTTTCCCCCGTGTTTCTGGAATCATCATTTCATGTTAAGGCCAAATTGAAATATTTTGTAATGATGTAGGTTCCTTATATTCCAGAAGGACTTGAAATTTTTACGGCTAATGGTGACATGAGACAGTTCTTGAACAACTTGCAAGCGACAAACAATGGATTTGGTTTCGTCAACCAAGAAAATGTTTTCAAGGTCTCTAGGCAGGAATTTCAGCATTATCTTAGCGTTAATCTTCAAACTCCCTTGCATGTGAAGAACATGGTATGCAACGTAATCGAAGGGAAATTCGATGATGCTTGTGCTTGTTTGAAGCAGCTCTACGATTTTGGCTTTTCTCCCACCGATATAATCACTACCCTATTTCGAATTATAAAGAACAATGATATGACAAAATATCTGAAATTGGAATTCATGAAGGTTTGTTGAACCTATTGTATCTCAGTATCTTTTTCTTTCAAGCCTCTCTTCTGGTGGATACTCAGGACACTGGATTTGCCCACCTGAGGATTTGTGATGGAGTCGGTGCATGTTTTCAGTTGTGCAGTCCGCTGGCTAAGCTTACATTGTCTTCCAAGAAATAGAATGTTGCATAAGATGATAGCAGCTCTACTCAGGGAAGCACTCAGGTTTTAATTAATGTATTTATATAGTTAATATCGACGTATTTGAAGTCTTTTTGTGAGATTCAAGTCATAATCTAATGACATTTTGAACCATCTTCATCACTATGATTGATTGTGCAATTATGATAAAAATTGGTTACCAACTTGTTCATTTTTTAAAAAGACATAATTTCTAGCATATGCCCGTGACAGCTAAGTTTTGTTCTATGGCTGTTTAAACTAACACCAATTTCTGATCATCATGTTGCTCGATTCTAATTCCATAAGAAAAGATGTTGAGTCCTAAATATATCAAGAGTATCTCTATAGCATATCCATTTAGAGATCGAGCCCCTATAGAAGTTAATTCGCTAATGCAACAATAGAATATGACCAATGGTGCAACTTTTCCATTAATGAATTTGTGGATAGTGATGCAAACGGGCCCGATGGCCATCCTTGTTCCTGTCATGCTAGGGATTTTCAGATAGGGCAAATATTTCCATTTGTTCCGTTGATCTCATTTATTATTATTATTATTATTATTTATTTAATATTAATTTAATATATAATTTAAAATTAAAATTATAAAATAAAAAATTATTCGAGTGGGTTCGGAGATGAGATGGAGCATTTTGCCATCATTCGTGGAGCCTAATTTTGATTGGGCTTTAACGGGTTGGAGCCGAAAAAGGTGTTAGTAAATTGAGCCCACCAACAATATTATCTCTAAGAGCCCATGAATGGAAGGTCCAGAATCAAACTTTTGCATAGCTGTTCCAACACATATCGCTCACCAAGAATTAGGGTTTCTGCATTTCCAGGAGTAAACGAAGCGCGGCGAGCTCGGCTACTGTAACAATGGTTCTCAAGTGAGTTTCTCTCTCTTTCTTCCGATGCGTATTCCAATTCTTCACTTAGAAGCGATCTAGTATATATTTCGTGTCACTTTTAAGGATCGGTTTTACTATTTTGATGTGGCTAGAAATTGCGCGTTAATGTTGAACTTTAAATTATTTATTGGATGTCGGAAATATTGGAATTTTACGGGCTCGTTATTTTAGTATGATATTAGATTTTTGTTGGGGGATTTACGAAATTTTGTGGCATACTGTGTTCTAATAGATGCTCCAATCTGGAAGTTGTTTGTTTTACATTTGACAAATAGAAGTTATTAGACAGTAGCATACGGTGTTCTAATAGAATGCACTCGTCTTATTTTTAGACTATTCTTTGTTGTTTGATGTGTCTCATACAGTTCATGCGATGTCAGAGGTGATATTGCACCTCATTTTGCTGGTCGAGCTATAATATATGCCTCATGATTCTTCCTACTCCATTTTCCTTGAAGCATTCTCAATTACCGCCTGTCAAAGAGCATGGAATGATATATTTTTATGATTACTGGACAATGCTATTTTTGCACATATTCCTTGTATTGTAATCTGGTATTGTAGTTGGGAGTGAAGGGGTTTGGTTTGGATAAGTTTTGGATCTATTCCATTTAAATTTTACCATTTTATTTCATAGTTAATTTACTTCTGTTTGACTCACCTGTTAATTGTGGGGGTAATCAGGACAGAGCTTTGCCGCTTCAGTGGTGCCAAGATATACCCAGGGAAGGGTATCAGATTTATTCGCTCGGATTCCCAGGTGGATTAAGACTTTGGTGTTGATTAATTCAATTTCTGCTACATTATTACCTTTTGCCTGGTTTCTTCACTCATCAAGTTTCACTATTTTTTGGACAATTCTATTCATTTTTATGTTTTTCCTATTTCATTATATCATTTGGTGAAGGTGCATAGTCAGTTTTCACTTTTCACCCAAGTTTTTTTCTTGGTTTTTTTTTTTTTTTTGGTGATGAAGGTCTTCCTTTTTGCCAATTCAAAATGCAAGAGGTATTTTCACAACCGCCTGAGGCCTGCAAAGCTTACCTGGACTGCTGTGTACCGGAAACAACATAAGAAGGTGAAATTTAGTAGATAATTCCTTTTCATTTAACTTTCTTTTGTGTCTGAAATGAACTGGCTTCCTTAATTATCCTGTTGTCACCGATAGTTTGACTGATCCACAGGACATTGCTGCTGAAACTGTGAAGAAGAGGCGCCGAACCACCAAGAAGCCCTACTCAAGATCAATTGTTGGTGCAACCTTGGAAGTCATACAGAAGAAAAGAGCTGAAAAGCCAGAAGTTCGTGATGCTGCACGTGAAGCAGCTTTACGGTATGTTAGGGGTTCAAATGTTTGATGTTTTTATGAATATAGAAGAGCTTGAATATGCTTTCAGCAATATATTAGAGCATGTTTGGCTGTGTTTATAAGATACTCTTGGTAAAGTAAGGGAAGACTTTTTGAAAAGTATAAGTTTTGTTATGAAAATATCGAAATTATGTTTTGGCAAAATCAATAAACTTTAAAGTAGGTTTGACTTCAAGCATAGCAAAACATGCTCTTAATAGAACACATTATGACTTGTAGTACTTGTTCTCAGTGAAATCAAGGAGAGAATAAAGAAGACCAAGGACGAGAAGAAGGCGAAGAAGGCTGAGTCGATGTCCAAGTCACAGAAGGCCTCCAAGAGCAACGTGCCCAAGGGTGCTATACCCAAGGGTCCTAAACTTGGAGGTGGTGGTGGCAAGCGTTAATTTTTTTAGTATTTTGAATGTTGTCGCAGGTTCATCATGAATGATATTGCAAGACTGTTGACATTCTATTTCAATATTTTTTGTATGTTTTTTGGGCTTTGGCCTTTGTTCATTTTGAGCATTTAGCTTGTAAGACTTATTCCAGAGTTTTTTTCTTTTCTTTTGAGAGCAATAGCATAATACCTTATTAGATCTCCTACTGAAACCCGAAAGATCTTTATAACTAATGGTCGTTTTCTGAGTTAACAAAAATGTTAGAAAATTTTATATTCTTGATTGTTTTGCCTTGCGCTTCCCTCTCAAGCATATGGATTATCTTGTTAGTATTCCTAGTTAAGCTAGTATTCCTAGTTAAGCAAGTTTGAGGGGATTCCCTGTGACCATATTTTGGTGTATGTATGGTGAGTCGAACAAGAAGTTCAGCTCCCTTGTGTATACATTTGACTAGATTGGTTTGATATGCAACATTACATGGTATCATTATCAAATTACCTTGTGTTATGGTTAAACATATAATGACCAACAATGGTGTCTTGAAAGGACTCAATAGTCAGGCTGTGAACAACCTACCACCAAATGATAAACTTTCTAGTTTTTGCCTCCAACCCAAAAACCTATGTTCTAAAAGCGCGCCTAAGTGTGAAGTGGGATGAAAACGTCTCGCTTTGAGGCTAAGCGATAATTAAGCAGTCAACGGACAATGTTGATCGCTTAATGTGCGATTAAGTGTGTCTAGGCGTGTTAGGTGCGCTTTCTTCTTGGAGGCCCAATTTTTCTCGCATAGCGCACTGTAAACGACTCATTTCTTTTGGCCAATGAATAATTAATTAAATATGCTATGCTCCATTAAATGTACATTTTTTCTTTGTTTATAGATAAAGAAGAAGACATTAAATTGGAGTCCGATAAAGAGTTAGATTAGATTAGATTTAAACTACAAGTTATCTACGTTATGTAATTATGATTTTGAAACTTATCTTTATGAATGAATTATTAAGTAAATGCAGTATTTTATAATTTTAGATGTTTGGTATGTATTATTTGAATTGTTAAATTTTTTTACAATGATTAAAAATTAAAAAAAAAATGTTTTTTTACGCTTAAACTTCGCCTAGACTCCTAAGGCTTGAAACTTGACCTCCACGCCTAGTCACGTTTTATGCTTTTTAGAACACTGTAAAAAACACATGGCCAAGTTGGGTAGAGGAAAAAGGGACTAAAAGAAGCGATTCATTAAACACGGCATGAGCATGGACGTACTTTTCTCTTTGATTTGAGATACTTATCCCCTGTTTAACACCCATTAATTTCTCTTTCTCTTTCTTTTTATCTTTCTCATTCTTCATTTCAACCATACATTCTCCAAATAAAATAATATTACACAAATCAAAAACTTTTCATCACTTTTTCACCACATATTCTTACATCAATCACCATTCCAAAATTTCTATTTCTCTCAAAATGGGTTTCAAACAGGGGCTTAATCTCTGTTTACAATCATTTCCTTTTATGCAGTTCCCTAAAGCACCTTTTATTAAGATCTACATAATTGTGTAAAAGTTCAAGAGGGTTGAGTTTTCATCACTAATTTTAGTTATTATGTTTAATTTTAGTCTTTAACTAGAATTAGTCTTGATGAAGATTGAGTCTTCCTCATTACTTTTAGTGATTATTTTTATTATTAATCTTTATCTAGTTTTTAGTTGTTGCTTTAAATAAGGGTTGTAAGCCTTAATGGGAAAAAGGAAATTTTGAATTGAAATAAAAATATTTTGGAGTTTTTCAATCTCTTAAATTATTTGTTACTTGATACTTAAAATCAAATAGTCAAAATTCTCGGTATTCGTAGACGAATCAAAGAGTTTTATGCCTCGAGTTATGATATTTTTAGGAATCAACCGAAATTAAAAGGTGATCATGTTACACTATTCCTTTGAAAGCAATGAAAATTTGATAACATGTTCGTTTTATCATTCTATCGCTATTGTCAACCCACATTAAAATGTGATACAATCCCTCAAATTTGCCAATAAAGAAACCAAAGTAGTGTCGATTCTATCCTACCTCAGGCTTCATAACACATAAATAGTAGGTGGTGTTAGACCCATAGGTTGGGTAAGATAATGTTGTATTTGTTCAAAATCAATTGGATAGTATGTATAAAAATATGAATGAATTGATGCAATCAAAAGAAGGAAAAAAAAAAATTGGAGGCAAAATGCATGGCCATTGTTTGCAAGTACTGAGGCGTCAGGACTCAGGCCATGTGTGGGCATGGTTATACCCATGCATGGGTATAGAGCAAAAATATAGTTATTGGCTGATTTTATTTTATTTTTGTTTAATTTTAGGCAACTTTTCATGAAAAAGCTCAATTCTTCATGAATGATTAGTACTATTTCGTAGATGGTGAATTGAAATATATAAATAGGTGATAAATTTCAATTATATAAACAATAAATTAACAATCAAAACCATATTATAGTGCCTTTAAATCAAATTTATTTACATATTCAAATATTCAAAAGTGTTCTTCAAATCTTAGAAAATAAATATAAGTGCCTAAGTATTTTCTTCGTTAAGGCTTGATCAATTCTACAAATCATTTGTCAAGAGTCCCTTGAGCGCCAATTAAATCTTAGGGACACAAATATCATTTGAGGACAACTATCTCGTGTTTGAGCATTTCTACCTTATTTTGATGTTCTTGATTCTTCCTTTTTTTCTCTTCTTCATTCAAGTTGAAAGATAATATTCCAATAATTTCAAACAATATCTCTAATGGAGAATGAAACTACCATGGCCACTATCAAACTCATGAATCAAGACCTTGTTTGCTTGGATCAATTCGATCGAAAAAAAGTTCACTCAATAGCAAGACAAGTTGAAGTTCTTTCTCAGGGCATTGAAGATTTTTACATCCTTGATCCAGAGTTGGCATCACTACCGGAACCAACAAATGGAGATACTGATGTTGTAAGAGCCAAAAGGTAAAAGCGTTGGGAAGATGAATTAATTTGCCACAGTCACGTACTCAACACACATCTGACCTGTTGTATGATAAATACACCAACACATTATTAGTAAAAGCTATTTGGGATGCATTACAGAACAAATACAGGTCGAAGAAGAAGGTACAAAGAAATCCTTAATATCGAGGTATTTCGATTTTAAGTTCCTTTAAAACATTCATTTTCTCCCCCAAAGTGCATGAATTACAAGTACTCATCAACAAGCTAAAGACAGTCAAGATTGAACTTCTAAAATCTTTCCAAGTGCGAGCAATTATTACTAAACTCCCAAGGATTTGAAAAGGATATAGAAAGAAGATCCTTTATAGTTCTGAAGATTACTCTTTGAAACAAGTTCAGAATTATCTCTGAATTGAGAAAAAAATGAAGGCAAGGGATAAGAGTTTTCTGAATGCACATCAAAAGCCAATGCCCTTGAAAAGACCGAGCCTTTAACAAATCAAATACAAAAAAATCTTTTAAAAACTTGGACAAGTTTAAGAAGTCCAAGAGGGATTGTTTTGTATGTAGAAAACTCGGACCTTTTGCAAAGGAACGTTGACATAGAAAACAAAACAAGAAAGAGGAAAAAGTTAAGTCCTTTGATGAAGATAGTATTGTGGCTACTGTGAGTGAAATCAATACTATCAAGGGCAAAGTCCCTGTTTGGTGGTATGATACATGTATATTCATGTATCATATGATAAGTCACTCTTCAAGGCTTATCATGAATCAAGTGGAGAGTAGGAGATACAAATGGGTAATGAGGGCCGTTCCAAAGTGGTTGGAAAAATAAATGTGCACATTTTCATTTTCGAAAAAATCGTTACCTTGATAAATGTACTACATGTTCTAGAAATGAATAAGAAATTAGTGGAGATCTCTTGGGAAAAATTGGCAAAAATGTGTTTATGAATCCAAAAAATTGTATTATGCCGAAATGGAAATTTTGTTAGAAAGGGCTATTCAAGTGAAGGAATGATCAAATTGTGTATTGTTGACAATATTAATAATAATAAAGTTGATTTTGCTTACTTGATTGATTCATTTACTTTATGTCATGCTATATTAGATCACATAGGCGCTAGTACAATGAAACGAATGCTTAAATGTGATATAATTTCATACAATGTGAATGATACTTATAAATTTAAAACATGTATAGAATCTAAAATGGTTAAGAAGCTTTATCAAAGTGTGAATAAGACTTATCAAATTTTAGAACTTATTCATTTGAAAATATGCGAACTTAATGGCATGTTAATTAGAGGTGGAAAATAGATATTTCACTACCTTTATAGATGATCGCTCAAGGTAGACTTATTTTTATTTAATGAAACATAAACATGATGCAATTGACATGTTTAAGACTTCTAAAATGAAGTTGAAAATCACTTAAATAATAAATAAAAACACTTAGAAGTGATAGAGGAAGAGAATACTCCTTTAATGATTTTAATTCATTTTGTGAACAACAATGTATAGTATATCAATGTTCTACACCCATGACACTCGAAAAAAATGTCCCTTTGTTGTATATGCTAGTAATAGCAAATTATATACATTACTAAATTTGGAGACTGTGATATTTGAATCAAATGATGTTGAGTTCTTTGAGAATACACAATCTTCGGATAATGAATTAAAAGAAACTCATAAAGAGGTTCCTAACTCTAGTGGAACACAAGATGAAACATCTTTTAAAGATGTTAATGAATCTGGTAAATCTCAAAGAAACAAAAGAATTCAGATAGAAAAGACTTTAGGATCAGATGAAACTGATTCTCTAGTTATTTCACTTTATCTAGTAAAGGGAAATGAGATGAATGTTGTAAGAGCAATACTTTTTTGCTCTGGAAGTAGAAACTGATCCTAAAACCTATAGAAATGCTATTGATTCTCGTGAAAGTGTCTTTTGGAAAGGCAATTAAAGATAAAATGGATTCAATTATGTCAAGCGATATGTGGGAACTTGTGGATTTACCACTCAGGTCTAAACCTATTGGTTGTAAATGAGTGTTTAGGAGAAAATATAATATAGATGATTCTCGTAATACCTTTAAAGCTAGATTAGTACCTAAAAGTTATCAACAAAAGGAATGAATAAATTATTTCGATATATATGTACCGGTGGCTAGAATAACATCAATTAGGATATTATTCGCATTAGCATCCTTATATGACTTGCATGTTCATCAAATAAATGTCAAAATAGCATTCTTAAATGAGAATCTCGATGATGAGGTTTATAGAATGATCTAAAGAGTTTATTTTACCCAAAAATGAATACACGATGTGCAAGTTAGTAAAATCATTATATTATTTAAAGCACGCTCTTAAGAAATGGTAGAAAATTGACTTAGCGGTTGTTTCATTTGGTTTCAAACATAATATTATAGATAAATACTTGTATCCCAAATTATGTAATAATTGCGTAATATTTATTTGTTTATACGTTGATGGCATATTGATTTTGAGTAATCACATGGATATAATAAAAGAAACGAAGAGATTTCTATCTTTCACATACAAAATGAAGGCTATTGGACAAGTGGATACCATTTTGGATATCAAAGTTATTAAAACTATCGGGGTAAATTTGAATCAATCGCATTATATATCGAGAATGTGACAAATAAGTTCAAATATTTGAATATAAAAGAGTATAGTACCCTTCTTGATTTAAGTTCTAAACTTATAAAGAATAATGGAAGAGTTATTGCTCAATTGGAATATGCAAGTGCTATAGGAAGTCTTATGTATACTATTCAATGCACAAGACCGAACATAGTATTTGAAATTAGTAAACTTAATAGGTTTATTGGTAACCCAAGCAAGGAATATTGGAAGGCCATTAGGATAGTTCTTGGTTACTTAAAGAAAACCAAAAATTTAGGTCTATATATTCCAAATTCTCGACTGTAATGGAAGGACTTACTGATGCTAGTAGGATATTTAGCACTAATGAAAGTAAATCTACTTCGGGTTGGGTATTTACTCTTAGAAAAGGTGTAGTTTCTTGGAAATCTAAGAAACAAACATGCATAACACATTCAACCATGGAATCTGAATTTGTGACATTATCAGACACCAAGAAACAAGCTGAGTGGCTTAAGGATCTACTATATGAGATACTTTTGGAACCGAAAAATATATCTTCGATACCTATCATATGTGATAGTCAAGCTACATTAGCAAATGCATACAATGAGGTATTCAATAGGATGTCTAGACATATGAGTCTATAACATGACTACATGAGATGGGATTGAAACTCTTAAACTAAAAAGATCCACCAATGATGGCAACCCTACATGTCATTAATAAAACAATAATCCACGAGTTCAAAGGGTTGGATAAGAGGACAGTTTCAGCATTATAATTTCCGTAAGAACCCTATCTAAATTATTTAATACTAGTTGTTATTTAAAGGAGGGTTGAACTTTAAACCTTTTAATGAGTTTAGTACTAAGTACAAGTATCTTTAAAAGTAACAAAGATATTGAAAGAACTTCATTTAGATGAACTTCAAGATGATGCCGCTTCAATAGAGAGTTGGAGTTTCTTTTTTAGAAGTTTAACAAATAGGATAAATGCAAGATAATATTAGAGCTAAGCAAGTTTGAGGAACTTGTGGACACGTGACATTTGTGTGTGTGTTTTCATTGATATTATCACAAGGAATAGCTAGTTCAAAATTTTCATGCTACCTTTAATTTCGATGATACTTTGTGAGAATTATACTATAGTTAGATTCAAATTGAAAGATATCTAATCCTTATGTATAAATATTGTTATTTTGAGTATGTGATCCATATAATTTTGAACAAGTGAGGGATTGTTGTATTTGTTCAAAATCAAATGAAAATACGATTTCAGATGGTATATGAGATCGCTAATTATACTCAAGAATCTTTCCCATTTGATTTATTTCTCAAGGTTCTAGAAATTATGGCCCAACTTTGCTGAGATTATTTATTCAAAGGTGTCAGTGAATCTCTCTCCGCTATTTAGGAGGTTCATAAACATAGCAAGAGAGATCAGTTTCTAATTGAATTATGGCATATATTCAAAGCAACTTGCTCCAGTTTGATGAATATCCTTCTCCGAATTTAGATGTTTGTTTTAGGGCATTACTCCATGAAGAGCAATGAGTTGCAACGTAATCATGGGAGATGAAATAGTAGAGATACGTGAAAGGTTTAACGCTTCAACTATAAAGAATATGGACAAATTAATATCTATTAATGCAAAAGAAATCCAGCAATTACTGTAAAAAGACATGACATATTTCTATTCGTCAAGCTATTGCCTATCTGGCCATAGGTAGCTTTTCCTCTTCCATTTGTTCTTCCACAACTATAGACCAATCAGTTCTTACTCCTAAAATTGCACATAAGATTATTATTTTGGCTTTATCAACCTCAGGACTTCACTGTAATGGACTCTACCATCTGTATATTGACCTGTTGATTCTGGTGCATTTGATCATATAACTAGTTTCTCCAATACTCAGAGCAATTTCGACCACATGATAGCTCCTCATACATTTAAATTTCTAATGACAATTAGTTACCTATTCATGTTATAGAAAATATTAATTCTTTTGTTAAATATGTCATTGTATCTCCTGATTTTCTACTAGTCTCGTTTCACTAGTACAATTGATTGGTAAACACTATGATGTTTGTCTTCTGTTGGATCATATATTGGCTAAGATTAGAGGCGAACCCAGGCAATTTGTCTTGTGGGGTCAAAAATGAGAATTCAAAAATAATTAGATATACATATCATTAACAAAAATAAGTCAATACGTTATTACAATTATAGCCTACACATTTTCATTCTCTGAAAACGTAGTACAATTACATCGTTATCAATTTTGTTAAATACATCGTTTTCAATATATGCAACCAAACTATCACTTAACCACTGATCTCCCATCCGACTACACAGTCGATTCTTGACAATCTTCATTACAGTAAATACTCTCTCTACAGTAACAGTAGCAACTGGAAGAATAACGCCAATGTTACAAGCTGGTAAACTAATGAATACACTTCATTTTTTTTTTCGTTTCAACCAGCTTTTCTGCAATATGATTAAGACCTTGTAAGCCTTGAAAATCTTCGATTGTGCGTATATCAATAATATATGTCTGAATTTGCTCTTCCACTGGTGTAAAATCCTTGAGATAATACTCACGCAACTGAATTAACTTGTCCTTGTTGAAAGCCGAAAATGAATTATCTAGACACAAGCATGCAACACAAAGGAGTAAATTACTATTTACCACAGAGAAACAATCATTCAATTCTTGAATTTGCATATCGATGATAGCATAGAAGAAATCCACACGAAAGTGATGCAAATTTGTCATTCCTTGCATGTTACGTCGTGAACGACCTAGAGGTATAAAAATATCATCCATGTTGGGAACATCAATGTTGTACCTTTCGCAAAAACAAGAAACTGTTCTTAAAAATGATTCTCATTCATTGTCCATCATTGCTTGGAGTCGTTCTTTGCATATTTTGACTAATTTCATTGTAATGATTTTGACAATTCATCTGAAATACTCAATACCTTTTTCATGAGATGCAAAATGAATACAAAGTCAAATGTCAACATAGATCCCAACAAAATACGCGCATTCCCTCGCTTTCCACGACTATTATCATCAGTAGTAGTCATCTCAATGACATCAACTGTAGCAGAAAACATAAGAATCAAGTTAAGTAAATAGCTATAATGAGAGCCCCAACGAGTATCATCAGGTCGCTGAATGGTAGTTTCTTGATTAAGGCCTTTTCCACTTGATATTTCACCAATATTTAACGATTCAACAACTTCAAGCCTCTTTTTCTCTCGAAGAAGATCACATCGCTTAGCCGATCCGCCAACGACATTTACCACTTTATTCACTAAAGTAAATAATGTTTTAATATCTGCATGCTTGTTTGCCACAGCTACAAGAGCTAGTTGCAACTGATGAGCAAATCAATGAATATAGAAAGCACTTGAATTCTCTTTCAAAATAAGTGCTTTGAGACCATTGTACTCACCTCGCATATTGCTTACGCCATCATATCCCTGACCTCTTAAACTAGATATACTTAAGTTAAACCTAGAGAATAAGTGATCGATAGAATCCTTCAATGAGAGAGCTGTGGTACTAGAGATATGTTCAACATCGATAAAACGTTCCATAACTTGTTCTTTCTGATTCACATAACGTAGAACAACTGATATTTGCTCCTTAACTGATACATCTCGAGATTCATCAACCAGAATAGAAAACAGCCATCTCCAATATCTTTCATAATAACATCAAGTGTCTAAAATGCAATAGCACTCACAATATCCTTTTGAATTTTAGGTGATGTTAACTTCAGATTTTCGGGAGCATTCTTAAAAAAAAAAAACCCTTAATCTCCTTATTATGATCACATAACCACTGCAAAGTTCAAGAAAATTTCCTTAATTTCTTAAATCTTCATATTCATCATGCCCACAAAATGCAAGCCCTTGTTGTAAAATCAATCGAACGCAATCAATTGATGCATTCAGACGAATTCGATACTCATCTTTCGTTCTTTTCGACTTCTTAAAGAGAACACAATCAATATTTTGTTTCTGATTTACAAAAGCCTCATACTTAATCCGCACTTGGTTGTGTGCACTGCCACTTTTCCCAACATGAGTTTGAAGCTTTCCTTTCTTTTTCCAGTTTGAAAACCCTCTATCAACAAAAGAATCACCCCAACCATGTTCTTTATGATTTGGATTGAAAAGGTAACAATAAAAGTAAAATAGGGCATCTTTTGCTATAATGTATTCCAACCTATCAGAAAAGTCATTAAACCAAGAAGTTTTAAATCGTCTTGATGACAAATCTACAAATTCTTTTTGTGGACACAAGTGATTTCAATGCTGACATGGACCCCCTTTGTACATATGCTCTTCTAATTTCATCCTGAACATTAACATTATAACTCACAATCGGAGTTCTTGATCCCAGATTCGAAGGCAGTTGTGCTAAATCAATTTTATACTGAACATCTCTTTTTCTTCCATTATCTGATTCTTCGCGACCATCTTTTTCTTTTTGAACACTCGTTTCAACAATAATTTCCTCTACACTCGAACATACGGATTTTCGTTTAAAATATTTCTCCATGCCTATTTAAAAACAAATTCAATACAAATATAGCTAAAATTCTCAATTTCCCATTAACAAAAATTAGCAACTAAAAGGGTATGGTTATTTAACTTAGAGTGAGCATGTATGTATAGACATTTGTAAAAGGGAGGGATTCAAGGGGTTTGAACATGTACTTAACTCCTTTGAACTTGAGAATAGCTAATCCAAAATCTTAAAGGAAAGAGAGATACACTATTAAATAACTAACTTGATGAAAAGCACTCTTAAAAGGTCAATCCAGGGGAAATAAAATTATTATTAGTAAGAAATCGAAAACATTCAGACGCAAATTCTTTATTTCTCCAATCCTACTCCAAGATGCTGCAAGACACTTCATTAAGTGGACAAAATACAAAAATCAAATTAAAATATCATCTATGACTAAGCAAATAAAATGATTAATATATTAGACAAAATTACATGCTTAACGTGTTAACCAGTTAACCTAATCATTCATCGTCGGTTTCTTACTTTCTTTAATACTACATTGGCTAAATTAATTTCCTCCTTCAAATGCCAAATCATTACCCGAGAACCCAATCTACATTTCCTTTTCCTCTTTAATTTCCATTGACTTAGGCTAAAAATTCAACATTTATAAATTATATACATATAAACAGATTAACAGAAAATGCATACATGATAGTATCAATAAACTGCAAGAAAGAAACAAGAAAGTAGTATAATCCACACTCCACAGTCCAATGTCCATATACCCCGAATGAATAGAAAAAGCAATTCGAGTAAATTTGATAACACACCTAAAAGGGAGAATGGCGGACTCGAGACTTCGGCAATTCGACGGATGCAGGGGCGGACATGGACTAATTGAAGAAGAACAGGTTACATGGCGGACTTCAGCGAAATAAATTGAACACTTCGGCGGTAAACAATTTCGGTAGGGACTCGGGCGAATTCAAATTGGAACTTGGAAGAGAATCTGAAATGAAGAAAGAAAGAAAGAAAGAAACCATGCACAGGTATTAGGTATAGGTTTTGGGAATTGGGTTTAATTTTGTCTAAATATCAAAGTGGGTTTGGCCGTAGCAAATGGGCTATTGGGATGGAGCTTGGTGGGTTTTCAATTGGGCTACTGGGTTGGAGGCTTTTGACATGGGCTAAGTATAAGATTAAAAAAAAAATACTCAAAAAAAAAAAATGTGGGGTCATTTGACCCCATTGGGTCTGCCCCTGGCTAAGATACTCTCAAAGGGGTCTAAAGTTGGACGATTGTTTCCATCTGCACTTCTCAATTCCTAATTTTCTTTCTTTATTTTGTACTACGATAAATAATGAGGGAGAAGTTTTGCACAAATTTTTGAGTCATCCCAACTCTTTTGTTTTTCTCTCATTTAGTTAATTATGGGTTTTAAGATCAATTATCATGTCACATTTCTTTTCATTGCTCCACATTTAAATTAAGTGTAAGTCTCTTTCATCTTCTTCTCATGGTGGTCATATTGAAAGTTACTTTAATTTGATTTCTAGTGATGCGTGAGGTACTCCTGTTATATCTCATGCTAGTTATAAATAGTTTATAACATATATTGATTATTACGCTAAATATACCTGAATTATTTTCTTCGTTCTAAATTTGAAGTGTTTTCCATCTTCAAAATATTTTGTGGCCTATGTTTGAGACTTAAATTTCTTTAGGCATCAAAGTGTTACTATCTGATTCTAGTGACGAATATATCACTATAACAAAATGGTGTTGTTGAATGTAAGAATTGCCACCTCTTAGATGTCGTTCACTCTTTATTGCTTGATTATTCCATTCAATCAAAAATTTTGGTTTATTCTTTGTCGATGATAATTTATTTATTTAATCGATTATCCTTCCAAATCTTGAACTTTAAGTCTCTTCACTATCTTATTTATCATCGGCATCCTCACTATTTTGATATGAATACATTTGGTCACAAACTCTCTGCTCAATCCGGTAAATGCTCTTTCATAGGTTATATCACCTCGTTCAATGGCTATGTTTCCTTCGATCCATGTGCTAATAGATTTCATATTTTCCATCATGCTGTCTTCTTTAAAAATCACCATTTCTTTTCTACTCATGATGAGTCGTTGCCTAAGACACATGTTCTACATGCTTTTGGTGAATTGACCACAACTCTTGACCAATTCAAGCTTGGAATTATGTATGAATGAAGATGACCCACTTTTCCATTTCTCGAGCCAACCCATCACTTGAGCCTGTTCAAATTGTCCCCATCTACCAGACTTTTCGTCCTCTTGATCGATATGACTTTTCTTATACATATTTCTTTGTTTCTTTAACCTTTATTCCCATTCCTTCATGTTATTATGGGGTTGTTAAATATGAATGTTGGCTTGCGGCAATGTCCCACATAGGATATTGCTCCTGGTAATGTTAAAACTATTGGTTGTAAATGAGACTACTTGACAAAGCTACGTTATGATGGTGCTTTATATTACTACAAGGCACGATTAGTGGCCCTTGGTAATCGACATCAGTGAGAGGTAGTCTATGAGGATTGATAAATGTAATTTTTTACACTTATTCGGGATCTAAAATAACTACATTTGATAGTTCTTTTAACAAAATATATTCTAAATTGTTGTATTTTATGTTTAATAGATAAAATTCTTTGAATGGAAAAGGAATTGAAGAAAGGAAACAAAAGATTACGAAAAATGGCAAAATTCAAAATACAAGGACTGACTTCGTTCTGCGAAAGAGCTGGGGATTTGGGAAGTAAACATTAATTGATTGGGCTTCAATTTGGGTGGACTTTTGTTGGATTAAAAACAATTATGTTATATATATAAAAACGGCTGAAAACAGAGAGGTCGAAGAGAGAAGAAAAAATAATAATAACAGCGACTGAAGCAGAATTATAGAGCAAGAAGAGAACGAATACACACGGCTTAAATATATATATACACTAGTGAGCGCACGTGCAATGCACGTGCTGTAGTATAGTTGGCTATATAATAGCGTTGACTAATTTTTGGTTATTTTTGGAGACTACTAATTAAGGCCCCGTTCGGTTGGGATTAAAATTCAATTAAAATTGAAAATATGGCCGGTATTGGGTCCCACTCGTCTAATAAAAGTCAACAATAACGACTACTTTTTCAATTTTAATCTGATTTTAATCCCTACCGAACGGGCCTTAAATCTTATTTTGCAAAACTTCTTCAATAGAAACTTGAAAGTTATAACTAAAAATAAAACTTGATTGCTAAAACTTCAAACCAATAAAATTTGGTAGTTAGCATAACCCTTATCTGGACATCATGAAAGTTCAAACCAATAAAACTCGATTGCTTGCTCAATTTCAAAGTCAATCAATGCGCATCTTATATATTACTATCTTAACTACATGATAATCATCATTTCAAGTTCAACCACAACTTATAGCTAACATTTATCTCATGGCTTCTGGGCAACACCCCCAACTGTGATCGACTTAGCTCGTGGGGTCCAGGGGAAACACCCCCAGCGGTGATTGACCTGACTGATCAAGTCGTGGGGTCGACAGGCAGCGCCACTCGTGGCAAAAAAAATAAATGAAATTCAGTATTTGGCAAAAAAATAATTTAGTAATAATTGCGAAAATTCAGTAATAATTCCGAAAATCGCGACATGTCATACCAAGTGTGTTTTGCCCTTTTATATTGTAATAACCGATTTTTTTTAAAAGAGAGAGAGAGAGAGAGAGAGAGAGAGAAAGAAGAAAAAATCACTATTGAATTTACTCATCTTATTTCATTTCATTTCTCTAGGACAATTTTAGGCTAAATGTATCTCAATGTAAAAATAAAAAATAAAAATAAATAAATTGGGTTCGTACGGAGACACTGTGTCTCCGTGCCGCACGGTTGCCACATGGAGACACCGTGCGTGCCTCGGCACGGAGACACCCGACACCATGTCTCCGTGTGGCACGTAGACATGGTTCGTGTCTCTGTGCCTAACGGAGACGCGGACCTTTTAGTTTTTACATTTTGAACCCGATTTCCATTCAATCAATTCAATTCAAATAATTCTTGAAAATTCATCATCAATATCATATTTCATTCATATCAATTCACAATACTAAATATGTTACTCACAAATCAATCAGTTCGAATATAAACATATATAGATAAGTATACACACTCATAATCGTCGTCATCATCATCGCCCATTTAAGAAAGTTGTGAAGTTTCTGGTTTTGAATTTGATGTTGAGTGATTTTTGGTTAATGCATCATAAAAGATTTGAAGTGCAAATAGAAACAAAATCAGTGGCATATCTTCCGATTTCAACCTCACCCCACTTTCTCTTACTCAAAACATCCTTTTCTTTCTCAAAATTTCCGGCCAACTCTCCCCTACGATTCACCGTCGAAGAATAGCGCATCCACAATCTTCCTAAGAATGAAACAAATCTAGAAAATATGGATGAAAAGAAATAGGGAAATGTTAAACGACGCCGTTTTGGTTGACGACAAGAGAATTTGACACCTGTAAAAAAAACTCACTCTTTTATATTGTTAGGATATATTGGCACAGAATTGGAAGGGGATTGTTTTTTTTTTTTGTAGATACACGAAAATCGAGACAGGTTAATAGATATTCACGCACTCAGCCGGGCAGAAATCAGAAATTTGTTCACATTTCGTCAATTTTCGGTGATGTCATTCCACTTTTGCTTATTTAATTTCAATTTTATGTTAGGCTAGATTTTTACATTGCTAAAGATTTAGATGAACCCTTGTTTTGAAATTTTTAGTATTAATTAATTATTTTGATGTTAATTTATTTGAATGTGTGGATGTTTATTATGTTTTTAGTTTTCTTTTCAATTAATTGGCCACTAGTTGAATTGTTTGTAGATTTTCTTATTATTGGGGGAGGTAATAGAATAGATAGCACATAGTAATAAATATTGTGAAATTCGATAGAGGATAGAGGTATGTCTTTATGTCTTGCATGCTTTTTTTAGATGTTCTAATTCGTTTAATACTTTCTTATATATTGATATCTTTTATAGAGATATAAAAATGTCACATATATGCTTAGATTTTATTGCTATCGAGAGAAGCTTTTAAATAAATTTGAAATTTCGACCAACTTGCATGATAACAAATTGTCAATTTAATTGTTACACTAAAAATGGATTAACAACGGGGATTCTATATCTTAGCAATGCATCTCAAAAATTTGATAAACTTTTACTTTGATTTATAGTACGTTGATAAATTAGACGTAGATTTATTACAAATTATTATTACTATTCGATTAAGGCTACTATTAACTTTACTTCGATTAAACACGTAGTTCTCGTGGGTTCAACACTTTACACATTACTATATTACTTGATCACGATCCCATTCATTTGCGGGTTTTCAAACGGTCAAGTTTTTGGCATCGTTATCGGGGACTACTATTTTTGATAATTTACTTAAATTTAACTTTAATATGAATTTTACTGTTTTTCTTTAGTTTAGTTTTTAAAAAAATTATTATTATTGTGTTTCCGCTTACTTTCTTGAGAATGTGTATGTGAAGTTCGAGAACTGGTGATCTTGCACAATTAAACCCGGAGATGAAACGAACATTCAACATTCAAAAAAGACAACAGTTGGAAATACACCAAAAATATAAAGAGAAAGATATGGAAGAAGAAAATCTAAATCAAAGAGCCATCGGGGCTAACTTAAGAGTAAAGCAACCACATGAAGTTGCAGCCAACGAAAATGCTAGGTTGATGGGGGAGTACATGGTTCCATTGGTCGGGGAAGCCAATCCAGTATTGTATATCTGGTGTTTGGTTAAGCAAACTTCCACCTAAGGACGAATGTGATCAACATGTTCCAGAACGCGCTACAATTTCTTGGGAGAGTTTCGGAGAATCCCAACGCTCATGTATCAAGATTTCTAGACATGTGTGCAACTATCGAATATCCAAGAGTGTCCAGTGAAGCAATCAGGCTGAAGCTTTTCCCATACACTTTGAGAGACTTAGCCAGAGAGTGGTTGGACACTTGTTCACCTCAGAGCATCACTACATGGAACCAATTGAGTCAAAAATTCCTTAGTAAATATTTCCTGCCAAAAGGATTGCAAGACGAGATTACAACATTCTAACAACTGGACTCGGAATGTTATTCAGATGCTTGGGAACGATATAAGGGTATACTCCGCCCATGTTACAACACGAATTGTAAAAATGGCTCCAAGTACAAAATTTCTACATTGGTCTGAATCTGATAAACAGGGCTAACGTAGACTCTGCATACGATGGTTCTATCACAAAAAGAACCGCAGATCACGTCTACTAAATCATGGAGGATCTGGCATTTACCAATGCACTTTAGCCTACTGAAAGGATGAATGGTAAAAGAGCTATTGGGGTATTCGAAGTTGATTCTTTGACATCAATTTCAACACAATTGGCATCATTGGCACAGAAGGGGGATCGGATGACCGTAGCCCAGGCAATAGGACCGAAATGTAAACATTGTGGAGGGAACCACAAGAGTGTTGATTGCAACGTAGGATCTCCTTTTGTTCAGACAATCAAGGATGTGAACTACACTCCAAATTTTCAAAGGCAACAACACAATCCAAATCCTAATACCTATTACCCAGGCTAGATAAACCACCCAGGTTTTCAGTGGAGCAATAACGAGGGTGCTCAGATTGTACCACAGCAAACTGCACCACCAGGTTTTCAGCTGAATAAGAAGAAGTCTTCATTAGAAGATCTTGTAACTAAGTTGGCAGAAATATCTACTCAACACGTGCAATGTACGGATAAGAGCTTGCAAGTTCAGGGAGCTGCCATAAAAAATTTGGAAAATCAGATGGGGTAAATAGTGAAAGCACTTTTAGAGAGACCACCAGGAGCACTGCCTAATGATACTAAGATAAATCATAAATAGTAGGTAATGACAGTGAAGGTCTTAGAGGAAGAACAGATTGAGGCAATAACTACCCGTAGTGGAGTTCAACTGCCAAAGATTAATGTAAAGCGACCAGTTGCTACAAACGAAAAGGTACATACCACGAATGAGTAGCAATTGGATGAATCTGAGCAGAACAAAGAAGCAGAGACACAAAGAGCATCAAATGATATAAAGGTTAAGGAAATTGCTCCTGCTAAAGAATTTGTGCCACCACTACCTTTTCCACAAAGATTACAAAGAGAAAACTTGATGATCAATTCAAGAAGTTCTTGAATATGCTGAAAAAGCTCGACGTCAACATCCCATTCATCGATGTAATTCGTCAGATCCTGATGTATGCAAAGTTCCTGAAGGATATGATATCTAATAAAATAAAGCTTTCAAATTAGGAAGAAGTGGCATTAACTGAGGAGAGCAGTGCAAGGCTGCATAATAAATTGCCACCAAAACTCAAGGACCCAGGGAATTTCACTTTACCTATTTCACTAGACAAAGAATTTCATTTTAATGCTTCATGTGATACAGATGCAAGTGTAAATTTAATACCTTTGTCTACTTTGAGGAGACTGGGAGTTGGGAAAGTCAAATGATCTAATGTAATTATGCAACTGGTAGATAGGAGCATCAGATACCCATGGGGCAAGGTTAAGATGTGCTCATCAAAGTTGGAAAGCTGATATTCTCGGCGTACTTCCTTGTTATGGACCTCGAAGACGACCACGATATGCCAATTATCATAGATCGACCCTTTTTAGCAACAAGTCAAACGTTGATTGACATAGAGAATTGTGAGCTGATTGTAAGGGTGGAGGACGCATGTGAGATCTTTAAATTATATAATCCACCAAAACAACCATTAGTCCTGGATGAAGCCAAATCTATTGCTAAAGAAGTTCAACAGGTGTCAAATGAGATAAAACCTAAACGTCTAGGTAGCTGTGCACGAGATGAGAATGGAGAGTTTAAAGTATGGAGGGCAAAAAAAGGATGCAAGACTGAAAATTGCAAAGAGTATAAGGTTGCAAAATTCCAGTATGAGCCGCCATGATCAAACTGCCAAGTCTAGCTAAAAACTATAAATTCAAAGCAACCTAATTTCCTAATCCTTTTATTTATTTATTTATTTATTTTCTTTTTTTTCGTATTGCATTGCACATAGTTTTATTCTTGATTAATAAGTTGCATTAGTTATAGGCATGTTTCAATTTCCAGCGCATCACCATCCTATCTTGTTTTCCCTTAGGCCATTGCATTTATTGTTGATTATTTCGAGTGTTTGAGCTAAATAACACATATTTTAGGTTATTTGATCTTTATTATTTGATTTGACCGTTTTACGCAGGAATATGACGTCGCAGAATACTCAAACTAACACAAACCAAGGGGAAAGCATGATAGAATAGATTGTATAGCCGTTACACATAATACCTCATGCCTTCAACAGATAAATTCGGGGAGTACCTTCTTCCTTTTCTTTCCCGTCCCCTTATATTCTTATTTATATTTTATGACATTGAGGACAAAGTCGGTTTTAAGTTTGGGGGTGGGAAAAAAAAATTTATGTGTTTGTTTTTCGTGTGTTTTTTAGTGTTTGTGTATGTTTTTCAATATTACTTTAGTATATAATAGAAAAATAAAAAAAAAAACAAAAAAATTTTGAAAATTTTCAACACCAAAATAAAAAAAAACAAAAAAATTTATATTTTTTGTTTTAGGTTGTTTGCTTGTGTGGGTTAGATAGTTTGGTTAACAATGATGATTAAATTTGAGATTTGGAATTGATTTATGAACTATGGATAGGATGCATGCTAGACTGATTGAGACTTAACCTTACAAAATTTGATATTATATGTGCACTAGAATTAAGTTGGACACCGTGATGCTATGAGTTAATTCATATGTTGGATATATTGATAGATTGAACATAGATGTTTTACCCAACCCATAATAAATTATTTATCCTTGACCAAATTTAACACAGTTTGGGGGTGATTTTGCTGTTGTAGGAAGATATGGATGTGGACAGTGATTTCACGTGTGAATACTTTTGGCGAGAATCTTAAGTTGGAGGTCAGTTTGCTTGAATGTGTTTGATAATGAGCATTGCACTAATCAATGCATAAATTTTTAAATGTGAAAATTATCTTCGAAACCTTTTTAATTTGGGTTATTAAGTATGTATGTGTGTTTAAAACCTGGTGCGCTAAAGTCAGCTAGATGATGCATTGTGGGCTTATCGAACAGCATTCAAAACACCTTTGGGAATATCTCCTTATTGGTTAGTCTATGGAAAAGCATGCCACCTTCCTGTAGAGCTCGAGCATAAAGCCTATTGGGCGATGAAACATCTAAACATGGATCTTCAAGCAGCTGGTGAAAAGCGTTGTTTGCAAATCAATGAGATGGATGAGTTCCGTAATGAAGCTTATGAGAATGCAAAGATTTATAAGGAGCGGACCAAGGTTTGGCATGATAAGCACATCTCAAAGAAGGAGTTTCTACCTGGACAACAAGTTTTACTTTACAATTCAAGGCTTCGCCTATTTCCAGGAAAACTCAAATCGCGATGGTCAGGCCCTTTCACAGTTGTTAAAGTTTTCCCCCATGGAGCTGTAGAAGTTTCTCATGATGAGAAGGGGACATTTAAAGTGAATGGGCAATGCTTGAAGCCTTATTTAAGTGATGAATTTAACAGCAAGAAGACCACCACTCTTCTTGATCCAGTCTAGAAGAAGAGCAATAGTCAAGCCACTGACTATAACTAAGCGCTTCTTGGGAGGCAACACAAACACTCTAAACCTTTGTTTTTCATTTTTTTATTTTCAATAAACTTTGCAATTTGTTTAGTTCTCTACATTCTTCTTTTCCTCAATTAGTTTGTGTGTATTCCAATTTCAATTTTTTTTAGGAGTGGCAATGGTACAATATTCCACCTCCTTGCTCATGCGTCTGAATGCTTTGATGAAGATGCTGAGAGAGAGGAAGCTTAGTCCATCTCCGCCAATGAACAAGGAAGTTTTCATGTTACCTCGCTTACAATTTGCTTTGCCGCACATTGAGGGCAATGTCGGGTTCCAGTTGGGGGGTGCTGAACATGAACATGTGCATTCCTATTTATTTGCATGAATGAATTCGGCATATGCATTTCTATTTATTTGCATGAATTCAGCTTTGGTATTCTAGCCTGACTACAAAGTATTTTTGCTTAAGTCAATTTTGCTATCTTAGTAAGGTATAGAAGCCACCTCAGAATTTTTTTCATGCACGTAAGCTAAGCTCCTGTGGTTTGATGGATGTAGAACACATGCAATTAGAGAACACTCAGATTTAAGTTGCAACCTTCTACACTTGTGAGCGATTGGGCCGTTCTCAGTTTTGAGAGAGAAGTTATCATATTCTTAATCTTTCAGAAGTTATTGTATTCCTAATCTTTCAATTATATTCTTAATCTTTCCACATTATCTCATACATGATCTCATTCTCCTTCAATTTTGGTTGACTATTGGGAATGCCATTACATGGTTTGTGGTATGTTGGTTTGATTACACTCAGGAAATGACGAAGGTCAATTAGGAAGCAGTTTAAGCCTTTCAAGCCAACCCATGTTTTATCCAACAAAAGCCACTTTGAGCTAAAATCTCTTTTAGTCAATAGAAACCACTTTGAGCTAAAATCTCAGCCATTTCTTTGTTAAGCCACACTCACTCTACATTGGAGGTTGAGCCTAAGTTGAACATCTCATTTACCTACAAATCTCAAATATGTAGTACGGGGAGTATATAATTTCCGGTTCCAAAAAAAAAAAAAAAAAAAAAAAAGGAAAATGAATGAAGAGAATGTATGAAAAATATTTTGAAGCGAGTTGTATTGTTGCAACACAAAAAAAAAAGGTTTTTGAATCAAGAAGAAGTCTGAAAAGTCCAAAAAGAATAACATAATGTCGTGGGAAGTCATGTTGAGTACACAAGTTGGTGAATACCCTCACTATATACTTGAAAGTTGATCATTTTTCAATTTTCTTATCCTTCCTTTCAATTTGACCTTGGTCCCATTACAACTTTCTTATTGACCTTTTGATCCTAAGTGGGTTAGTGGTAAGAATGGTTGAGTTCCCATTAGTTGGCATCCTCTCATGAGATCAATTCTGTTATTTCACACTTTTGCTCACAAGCAATTATTATTTCCATATAATTGAGTGACAATGTTTCTCAACCTTTAATACTTCCATTGGCAATAGATTTATTGTTGAATATTACACCAATTATTTGCAAACAAAACTTTTGTTTGGGATGTTCTCGACATTGTATGTGTTTGGGTTTGATGGAAAGATGGTTAGGGGCTTATCACACACACACATAAGTTATGGGAGTGTGTTTTGATAGACGAATTTTGATAGCAATATTGATATTTGTTGAATGCTTTGTTTGATGTGCTTGAATATGTTTTGCTTAATTTGTGTAAATGATTTTTACTTGGGACTGGTTGTAATGCTCTTTATTCGCTTGACTTGCTAGGGACTAGCAATAAGCTAGTCGGGGGTTGTGATAGAGTATATAAGAGTACATTTTTAATGTTGATTGTTCATGATTATTTGCTAATACATAAGCATATTTGGGATTATTAATGATATTTTTTCTATAGTTGAACAATGGTCAATCCTAATGGTGGTTTTGATAATTTTATTGTAGAAATGAAGCAAGACATAATGAAGCCCAAGGCCCAAAAGATCTCATTTCAAGTGGGCTTGGCCCAGCTGAAGAAGAAGAAAAGAGAGACGGAAAAGGAAGGGAGGAAATCAACAAAGAATTTTGGGGTTAAAAATCAATCCCGAAACTGAAGCTTCTCGGCGCTGTCTTCAGTATTATCACCATATCTCCCTCATCCGACATCGTATTGAGCTGATTAAAAAGGCTGTAGAAAGCTGATTTAACGGGCTACAATTTATCCTGAAATATAAATTTTGAGATTTCCACGTTTTCCTAGCGAAAAACGGCCCACAATAGAAGGCGGAAAATCTGTAGAAATGACGAGGCAGATTCTGGATTGATTGGTTTTTCCTTGTTTTGTTGGCTGGAGAGATAGAAACGAGGGGAGTTCTTACAGCAGAGAGGAGGCACGAACAGAGGCAGAGAGTAGGCACGAACAAAGGCTGAGAGGAGGCACGAACAGAGGAGGAAAGGCACACGAGAGGAAGGGAGGCTGAAAGGCAACTACCAAATATAGGAAGCAGATTTATTCTGAGTTTTTACTTACAACTCTTTCCATTTCTTAATGTCAAACTATTTTATGGAGTTTTTCTTGAATTTTAGCATGAACTAATTTCTATTTTCTAGAGTTTGAGATGTAGCCTTACTATGATTATGTGAATCTTTCTTACTTGAATTAATTAGTATTGGTTCTGATTGTTGAGTATCTCATTCTGAACTAAATGCTTGTGAATGACTAATCACCATTTACATGAGTTGGGATTCAATTTGTGACTGAGAAGTAATAATTGTTTCAGCCTTTGTTTGAGATACCACAGGGACTCCATAGGATAGAGATATCTATGGACTTGTGTAATCTTTATGGGTTTCTTTCTGTTCGTAATGAATTTTGATTGGGTTTGAATTTTCACAGAGATGTAGAAAATTGCCTTGTTGAGATATTTAGTTAATGTTTGAGAAAGATTAATGAATAAATTTGAGAGACTCGATTATCAACATTAGGGAACACTTATAATTAATTCAATTAGGATATTCGAATATGATTAGTTATGGTGAATCGAAAACTCTAGAATCTTGTTTTTCTGATCTTAATCTGCTTGTTTAAATCTTGTCATTTTTTTTTACTTATTGGTCCAACAATTCATCCATATTCGAGTTGTCAAATAGATCATCATTTAATAAATTTTGATACTTATTTGTAATTTTTCATTCCTCGTGGGAGGATACTCTTACTCATTCACTTTATTACTTGTTATGACTCATGCACTTGCGATATCCACCAACATCTAGCTCGAATAATCAAAGTGAGATGTCTACACATGAGAAGAGTGGGAAGTTTATGGCCTTCACTGCTAAGATTAAAAGTGAATCTGATAAGGACGATGAGAAGGTTAAGGAAGTAGATAGTTGTGATCGAAGGAAGATTCTGAAGATGAAGATGAGATTCGTGAGGCTTATAAAAAATTATTTGAAGAGGGTCTTAAGATTAAGAATGTGAATAAAATTGTGCTCAAGAAGGTTAATGAACTTGAGCTAATCAAAGTGAAACTTGTAGTTGACCTTTATGAGTCTACCTTGTGCCTCAACAAATTAGATATAGTAAATCTATCCTTAGAATCTAAGATTAAAGATCTTATAGGTGAACTTGAGAAGCCCTCTAGGAGATTTTGTGAGTTGACCGTTGAGAATGAGAAATTAGAAATCCAAGTTAAAAACCTTTTGTGCGAACTTGAAGATCCCAAGTCTCAACTTCTTGCTTTTCTAGAGGATCTCAAAAACTAGACAATCTTTTGGGCTTGAACAAGTAGGCTAAGAACAAGGGAGGTCTAGGATATAATCAAACCAATCACAATAGAGCTAGTACTTTCAAAATCATTTTTATCCCTGCCACCAACCAGCATATGCATGTTCCTAATCCTGAACTCAAGAACAAGGGTATAGTAGGACCGAAGCCTACTAGAGGACGTAAGACCTACCAACCTAAAAATAGATATCAACGACCATATAACTTTGGACCTAGGTTTATCCCAACTTGTTT
This sequence comes from Fraxinus excelsior, assembly GCA_019097785.1. NCBI lineage: Eukaryota > Viridiplantae > Streptophyta > Magnoliopsida > Lamiales > Oleaceae > Fraxinus > Fraxinus excelsior. The sequence continues at coordinate 24,841,969 of CM032629.1, read as the reverse complement.
CAATTGTGGTGAGTTAGGATATTTAAGGATTTGGTACCATAAATTCTTAAATAGAAATAGAAATCATAATTTCACTAGAATTAGAAATCAAGAATTTTGATGGCCAGGTTGACTTCCTTACTAATCAAGTGAGTCATTTGACAAATTTAATGATGACGTTGGCTTGGGATAAGTCTTCCACAGTCAAGTTTGGGTGAAAAAAAGTAATCTAAAAAATTTAAAAATTGATCACGGTACTCTTAAAGATAAGGGTGTTTGTATACCTAATTGATTAGGTATTTTTGATCCATACTTTTACTTATTAATTATGATTCATTCATTATTGCACGTATCTCATTTTTTTGTTTGATTTTTTTTTGAAAAATTGCGAAAAAAAAAATAGGGAAAAAAAATTCTTAACTACACCATGATATATGATTTACATGAACATGTATGTTGTAATCAAGTATGAGTTTAATTAATGTGATGTGCCATATTTTCCATTACTTTATTTAGGTTAATGTGAAGTATTTAGTATAAATTTCTTCATGTATCATCTACACTGCATATACTATGATCTTGTGAGAAAGTTTTCGGATGACCGTCATCTGTTGGTAAGGTGACCTTGAACAGGATTGTTCTTAATTTAGTAGACCTAAACTCGAGTATATCTTCTTAAATAATATAAAAATGTTTCATCTTATACTTCTTTGAAGCTTATTTAATTTTGAGTAGTTAAGTTCGAGGGGTTTCTCATAACCTGATGCTCTATGGTCAACTGACTCGGAGTCATCGGCCTAAAGCTTGTTATACGGGTCATCTTAGTTACTTAATGGAGAAGAGTCTGCATATAAAATGTGAAAATTGAAGAGAAAAATGATGAGTTTAAAAAGAAAAATATAAATTGTGTGAAAATGTATATATGCTCAAAGAAAGAGGGAGAAAAGAATAATATACATGAAAAATAAGCTTTATTTATAGGTCCTAATATACATTATTGGTTTGACTTTCATTAGTAAGGGAATAAATTTATTTAACAGTGATGTTTAGCATGTCATTTCTCACAAATTTAAGATTTACGGTCTTGATCACAAAGAATTAGTGGCATTTAACACACATGAGTCACTTATACAATTTACTCCATTTAGACTTGAACTAAGTATTTGAAAAGTTTACTGATCATTGATTATGCTTGTGCATGCTATCAAATGCATTATTGAGTTATTATATATTGTTATTACCTTTGTCATTTGTGACAAAAATGAGGAGAGATTATGGGAGATGCATTTAAATTTTAGTTTATTTTGTAGTAAGGGGAAGATGGTTATGAGATGATTTTTTAATGCTTAGCTTTTCTGAGTTTTGATGTTTTATGGTATTAATGTTTTAGTTGGTGTTTTGATTAATATTAGTATAACTTCTTAATCTAGCTAGCATATAATAGTCTATTTCAATCATTATATTTCTTGTATCACGTGCTTTTATACTTGGTATTTTAGTTATTGATCTCACAAAACAAGTTTCAAGAAATGCAAGAGATAGACATACACATAAAATTTGAGCTTGGGTAGATCAGTTTTGTTTTTACATCCTTAACTTGAATTGTATAGTTTTCTCTTAGAATGCTAAAGGGAGAGGTTGTTAGGTTTTAGAGGGTTAATTACCCCAAAAGTCACTGAACTTTACCAAAAGTCTCCACCGGGTCACTGAATTTTAAAAATTACGTGGCTAGTCACTGAACTTTCGAAACTGCAACCCCATTAGTCACTGAACTTTAAAAATCACTCAATTAGTCACTGAACTTTGCAAAAAAAAAATTACGGGGTCACTGAACTTTGCAAAAGTTTCCCAAATGGTCACTGCATTTGGGAAACTTTTGCAAAGTTCAGTGATTAATGGGGTGATTTTTAAAGTTCAGTGACTAATGATGTTGCAGTTTCGAAAGTTCAGTGATTAACCACGTAGTTTTTAAAGTTCAGTGACTTGGTGGAAACTTTTGGTAAAGTTCAGTGACTTTTAAGGTAATTAACCCGGTTTTAGATGTATTGACAATTCTCTAGACAAAAAGATTATTGTAAAAGAATAGGATTGTTACATTGTAAAAGTTAATGAGTCTTTTGTAAGGTAATATAGATAAATTAGGAGTCTTTAGGTTTGAGTATTGAACAAGAAGAAAGATTCGCCAAATTTATGCTAGCATGTCGCCTAGCTGATGCTCAACCATCCAAAGCAGAATCATTGTCGCCCGCTTCTCGCTCAAGCGACGCACCTCTCGCTCGCCTATCGCTAACCTGACGCTGGACCGATGATATTTTTTGAGAAAACCTAGTTTGCATTTTTTAAGAGTTCTATCTATCATATACTACCTAAACATCTCATATTATTAATACCCAATGATCAATATGTTTTTTATGGTGGTTGATCAGTGTTTTACATCCTTATATCATTATTCCAAGATCCAGGAACACATCCAAATATTGAGATTAACCTTTTGATTCTTGATATCAATCAACAAGAAGTTTGGGAAAAATATCGAATTCTTATAATCTAAAACACTCACTTCCTAGATATCCTCAGAAATGTATTTTCTCGATAGTTTTCAATGGTTGCTTAAGATTGAGGAATGTTGGACCAGAAGTACAGGAAGAGTACAAGAACGAGGCGTTTTTGGTGTTCCACATGAGAGACAATTCTAGAAGATTGGGAGTATGTACGAGTGAAGCACGTTTCAGCTAGTCTTAGAGATTGCATGAATTAGATTAGCGAATCTAGTGAGTTTTCTAGGCTTAATCACACTGTAACTTTTTATTATCTACAGTGAAGACTATTGGCTCGGTCCCGGAGTTTTTACCCGGTTAAGAGTTTTCTTCATCATCAAATCTTGTGTTATTTATTATTTTATTTATTATCGTGGCAATTCAACATAAAATAATTTGACTTAATTAACTAAACATGTAGAAGAATTAAAAAGTGACTTGTAACTTTTAATGGGTTAATTTAACAAACGGTCATTGAACTTATCTAAAAATTACAAAACAGTCATTAAAGTTTAAAACTTAAAGAAACGGTCACTGAAATTTCATACGCTTTCACAAACGGTCATTGAAGTTTTAATTTGTTTTACAAACGGTCACTAAAGGACCGTTATAATTTTAATTCAAATTTAAGGGACCAAAACACGTGGACATAGAAGATTGACCACCCCAAGTACAAAATCAAAATACTACGTTATGTTTATGACAATCTGATCTAGCTTCGTGGGCTTCTAGCTCAGTCTAGATCTTATTGATTTTTTCTTTGTTTACTTTTCAATGTACTTTGCTTTTCTTAATTTTAATAATATGTTGGGATGGATAAATGATGAGGGTGCCATGAAAAAAATCAACGTAGATGGGATGTTATGGTGCACCTACTAATTCTTTCCACCTAGAATCTTATACATCATCTGTAAAATATTTTTAGATCTAAAAAAAGCTATAGAGATATAGTCTTTTATAATATCAAGATAACCATAACAATGTTCTGTCAACGATTCTCCAATAAGGCCAATATGATCCATAATTCTCAATCAATCAATGATTTTCAATATGATGAAATTGTCTGGAAAGTACTCATTCGGAGAGTGAGGGGGGGAAAAAGATCTCTTTTATGAAATTATATGATCAAAACTCTCATTTTCTAGGTCGTCCCTTTTTCTTCTACAATCCTTGCCGAAACTATTGAATCTTTCTTCCCCAAAACTTACAGTAGGGGTGGAATAGAATGGTTCAATGCGAACAACTGCCCCCACTGAATTTTGAGTTACAAAATATTAGAGACATATCTATCAAAGCTGTAAGTGTTATGCCTTAGGTCCAATCCACTTTGGACATAAGCACTTTTAATGTATATATAACCGATGCATATTTATGGCAATATCTATTATTTATGTCAATTAATATTCTAATTAATTAAATAGTAGAATCCGTAGATTCAAGTCTTGATGATTTGTTAATCACAAGGAGTTGTGATTGTAAGATACGAATTACATATGACTGAATCTTAAATCGTCCGTGGTCGTATGTAATAACGGGATACGGATATCGTTATTACGGATAGACCATCACGTGTGGCATTTCTTACTTATGAAGTAAGTAGTTGATCTTACAAATTAAAGTGTGGAGACACTTGAATGAACACATGAATGTTTTGTTATAGAACAAAACATTGGAGACCCACTGAGAGATTCCACATCGAAAACTATCTGAGTGTCAGTGGTTAATCTCTAACGTTCGGTAGTGGAATTGGTCCTTTGACTTGAGGTCATCATAGTGCCTTATGTGAGGACAGTCATGCTTTGGTGATGTCGGATGTTGCTCTGTCAATGGTCGCTAATACGGAATCGTTCGGGTATGTCAAGAATCATATGAAGGTTGTAAATGATCAATAGAGGATTCGTCACTCTTAGATAGTAAGAGATTATGATCTACATTTCATTCAGTTAAGTTGATAATGAAATCCTTGGCCAATGTGAACTCATAAGTCGGAAAATAGTTTTCGACTTATATTGACTTAACAGTAGGATAAAAGATATGATCGATAATTTAGATTGACACACGTCCATATCTCATAATTGATCGGATCATATTGACGAAGGGATTATAGTTTCACGATAAACGAACAAGTTTGGTTTTGTCATGTCACGTGACATTTCCCGTCACATGTATTGCCCTGACACATTGCTAGATGTCAATCTGGGACAACGAATGTAAATTGATGATAAATTAAAATGGGTATTTTAATTTATCAGTTTTGATTAGATCAAAATAATAATTCACGTCGTCAGACATCGTGATCGGGAACCTAATGGGTCACACACAAAAGAGAATCAGAAGAATGAGATTTACCAATTAATTAATTGACAAGTGTTGGATAATTAATTAATTGGGTTGCTTATTAATAGACCCGAATTAATTAATTGGATTAATTAATTCATGGACCGGATTTAATTAATTTGATTAATTAAATGTTGGATCGGGTTAAGTTAAGAGATGGGTCAGCCCGTTTGGACTTATATTAATAGGCTGCTAGGGTTTGAAAAACCTAATGAATAATTCATTATTCTTGCTAGCACGAGAAAAGAAAACCCTGGCCATCATTCTTGTTTTCTGTGTGGATCACCATTGGAGGCTGGACAATTAGACAGCTTGGATTGTAGATCGTGATCATTGGAGTTCGTGAATCAGCAAAAGAGTTTGCAGAATTCATCAAAGGAATTATTTCTATCACAGTTTCTATCTAAACATAAAGCAAATCCTGTTTGGGAATCGAAATTGCTTTACTTCCGCTGCGCATGGTTAAATAGGTTCCCAACAGTGGTATCAGAGCCTACTTTGTGTTTGTTAGAAATTGATTTGCATGATTAAACAGTCAAAAGTTAATTGTTTAATTTTTCTTGAATCTAGCAATTCAAAAAATTATTTTTCATCTTCGAAAATCTGTTTTGGAACGGAAAATAATTTTTTGGTTGAATATTGGATCTGAAAAAAGAAAAAAAAAGGGCGGAAGGCGACGGCGCAGTGGTAGCACGCACCACCGCGCGCGAAGGAGGTGCAGCAACGTGCGGCTCGCTGCAGCACGCTGCTGCACGATCTGCAGCAGTAGCAGGCGCCGCTTCGCAGCGGCGCCTGCTGTCCAGTTGCAGCGGCTAACGCTGCCGCTGAAATCGCAGCGGTAGCGTCGCCACTGCGCTGCAGCTCATTTGAGCTGCTGCGGGCGGTGGTACCCACCGCAGACGGTGTTCCCTGTGGAGGCGGACTCCAAGAAAATGGGGGCGTTTTTGATTCTAGGGTTTCGGTTGAGTTTTGGGTGAATGGAGGCGGGGGCCTCTCCTGCAATTTGTAAGGTTGCAAGCCCCCGCCTGCAATTATGAAAAAAGGGGTCATTTTGCAATATTTAAATTGAGTCCCTGTCATGCAATTTTCGAAATTGAAGGGCTTGTATTTAATTTTAAACTTGGGGTCAATTTGCAATTTTCAAAAGGGTTTTGAATATAAATATTAAAATGGTTTTAAATTAATTTTTAAAATGGTTTGACCTTAAAATTTTCAATTTTGACCCGTTTAAAATTTTATTTAAAATTGACGACCTTTTATATTTTCGTTAAAATTAGATTTTAACTTAAATATTAAATTTGACCCTAAATTGAATTTTATTTTATTTAAGAGTTTTATCCTAAATTAAAATGTTAATTCAATTGCAATTAGAGTTGGACTCTAATATTGTATTTAATTAAAATTTGACTTTAATTAAATTATCTCACCCTAATATGTTCTTGGAATTAAAGTTGGACTCTAATTTGACATTTAATTGAAATTTGATTTTAATTAAATTGTCACACCCTATAATTTTTCTTAGCATTATAGTTGGACTCTAATTTTGTATTTAATTAAAATTTGATTTTAATTAAATAAGTTCGCCATAATATCTTGGAATTGGAGTTTGACTCTAATTCTTCTATTTAATTAAAATTTGATTTTAATTAAATTCATCCGCCTTAAGTTTTGAAATTAGAGTTGAGCTCTTATTTGATATTTAATTAGAATTTGATTTTAATTAAATTATCTTATTTTGAAATTTTGAAATTAGAGTTGGACTTTAATTTGATATTTAATTAAAATTTGATTTTAATTAAATAGTTCCGCCCTATAATAGTGGAATTAGAATGAGATTCTAATTTGGTATATAAAATTAAAATTTGATTTTAATTAAATATACCCGCTAATTAAATTAATTGATTAATTGATTATTTAATTGTTCCGATCCATTTGTCTAAATTAGTTTAGACGGATTTAATTGCTAGAAACTTGAAACATGTTTGCACATAATATTAGATATTATATAGGAATGTATTTATATGATGAATGTTTTACTAGTGGATGATTATGGACTCGACCATGTGGATGTGTTGAATGGTTAGTTTTATTCTTGTTGTTATTATGGGCCTGCGAGCTCTAATTTATTTTAGACCTGCGAGTCCGTTATTATCATGGGCCTGCGCGTCCAATATTGTTTAGGCCTGCGTACCAACTAGTATAGGATACAAGTTGCAGCTGGACTAATTGAAGATACAAGAAGAGGAGGAGACCATATAGATGGAGCATTGCATGAATAAATGCTATACCCCCTAGGAGCTGACCAACTAGTCTTCCTTATGGCTCGGGAAGACTAGATAGTATAAGTCCATAATCGTCCACACTATTATATGTATGTTTATTTGCATGTTAGATGTATAATAAAATATATGTAATTATTACGATGAGGCCTTTGCATGCAAAATCCCTCGTTGAAAATATTAAGTCATTTTCTTATTCGTCTTCCATCATTATAGTGAAAAACGAGAATCCTAAATCGATCTCAGCTTGTTGAGTACACTCAAGGCTGGTCTATTATGGATATGTTTGACACTATGAAATATTAGATATTTCTGAATGATGGGTTTGACTTAACTAAAATTTATCTTTTGTTGAGTACACTCAAGGAGATGAATTTTGGAGGCATGTTAAGCTAACACATAAGATGTGTGAAGACAAAGAGTTGTCAGTTTAATGATCTGGGAGTTGTATGGAGATACAATTGATAATGGTATCTACCCAAATGTTTTATTAAGGTTTGTTGAGTACACTCAAGGTTTTAATATAACAAATGGGATCCCAGCCCACTGGGAATCAAGTATGGATTCCGTAAATTTATGTGAGAGGGTCATAAATTTGAGTTAAACAGTGGGAGTGAAATTAATTTAATAAAAGACCATGTTAAATTAATCGATGCATTTTATATATTATTCTTTTACTTTTTGTCATTTACATTTATTGAATCTTGAGTAACCATATGTATTTGAGCGGCATACTGCATGCCAACAACAAAACCAAATTTTCTTAATTGACACCGCAATCTGAGAATTGTTCTCATGCATGATAATTGATTATGTCCTTGAGTAGCCCTTTCCAGAGACACTCGTTGATGACTCAATAAAGAAAGAGGTGGCTGCTATAATAAACACAGTGATGACGATAGTACTGCAACATGTGTGATATTTGCAACTATGTCACCTGCGTTACAAAAGCAACATAAGAGTATAGATGCTAACACATGATTTTCATCTCAAAGTGTTGAATGATAAATAATCACGTGTGGAAAGATATGAGATTTCTTAGCAACTATACCAGTGTATAATGGCAGAAAAGTCTCCGGCCAGTTCTGGTGTGCTGAAGACGTTGACTACTTTGAGAAGTTGTCTCAATTGAGTTCAATCATGAACAATGAACTAAGTATGACTTGGTTCTACAATCTTTGCCAGTAGGTTATTCGTGACTAATTATGAATTTAACATGAAAAAATTCAAATGCACACTTATTGAGTTGCTGAACGTGCTTAAGACCGTTTTGCCCAATATCTATGTTTGTAATGGGCAAATCTTAGTCATAGATTCCTGTATGGAAGTCTAAAGGATGTTTTGGGAAAACAACCAAGATGGCTAAGACAGTTAAAACAAATAAGGACAATATCAAATCTAATGACCATTATTATCATTTTGGAATGATAGGTCATTCGAAAAGAAATTGCAAGGCTTATATCTACTTCATTAGTTTCGTGAGTATTTGATACTAGATATGGATCTCATATTTGTATAAATATGTAGAAACTAAACAGAAGTAGATCACTGCAAAAAGGGAAGAAGTTGACATGTACGTTGAATATGAGCAAATATTGCTGCATTGCCTATATGAGTTACTTCTTACCTTTGCCTTTAGGCTTAATATTAGAATTAGAGAAATATTGTTTTGTTCTTGCCATTACCAAGAGCATTAAATAAATTTCATGTTTGGACATGAATTATTTTAATGTTAAGGTCAATTGTTGTTCCTTTTTCTTGATAAGATCTTAATGGTTATGGTAAATTACAAAATGACATTTATATTCTAAACATTGAGTATTCTATAATGAGTATAGATACCGAAAGGCATAAAAATGATAATCTGAATAACACATATATCTGGCATTGCAGATTTGGTCATGTAATTCCAAATTTACATGGAGATGTACATCTGGGTCAAATGATTTTGAATTATTTGACAAATGCAAAATATGTCTGTTAGGCATAATGACCATATCTCCTTTTACTTGAAAAGGAGAAAAATCTGCATAATTACTGAGTCTAATACATAGTGATGTATGTGGACACATATCAATCAATGCTAGATAAAGTTTCTCTTATCTCATCACATTTACTAGACGGCTATTTCAGAAATGGTCATGTATATTTGATGAAATTCAAGTATGAAACTTTTGAAATGTTCAAGGGATTCAAACTAGAAATTGAGAAACAAATAGGTAAATAAATTTTCACACTAAGATTTGATCGATGTGGAGAATATCTAAAATGTAGAATCTTAGATTATCTAAAAGAGAATGTGATTCTCTCGCAGTAGATTCCTCTACATACATTGCAACATAATGATGTGTCTGCAATAAGGAATCATACACTACTAGATATAGTGCAACTAAAGACAAGCCATGCAAACACTTTAAAATCGTTTTGAGGTCATGCACTGATTGCCACGTGCCACGCACCAATCGTGTCCCATCTAAATCGGTTAACAAAACTCCATACGAGTTATGGAAAGACAGAATGCCCCACTTTTCTCATATGAAAGATTGGGGCTGTGACGCTTATGTGAAGCGCACTGAATCGGATAAGTTTGAAACTAAATTCGATAAACATATATTTGTGGGATATTCAAGAGACAATTGGATATCAATTCTATAATCTCATTGAGAAGAAGGAGTTCATCTCAAGACATGTCATACTCCTAGAGAAAATGTTTGTTTTAGGAGAGGACAGTGGGAGTAGAGTAAATCTTGAAAGAGTTCAAAGATTCACAAATATAGTTAACCAAGTAGATAACCCGAGTCTGATCCCAAAGTGTTGATGGACATACTCTTGATCAGGAAGTGGACTCCTGCGGACACGACAGCTCCATGTAAATCTTGTAGGATCATTCGACCTTCTGGAAGATAAGAATCCATGATTACTAATCGATGATGATGAAATGCATAAACAAAGTCAAGTGTTGACTCGCTGACATTGTATAAGGTTATGATATCCGATATGAACTTAATGTTACCAAGGTTTGGACCTTGGTCAACCCGCCTAATGGATTGAACCCATAGGTTGTAAATGAGTTTACAAGAAAAGTTCAATATGGATTAAAATAAGCCTTTTGGAGCTGAAATATTCGATTTGATATAAAAGTCAAAAAAATGAATTGTGTGTTTAAAAGAAGATAGTGGGAGCAATGTCGTATTCCTAATATTATATGTATGAGACATATTAACAGGAAACGACGTCTTTATATTTCAATTGTTGAAATTATGGTTGTTAAATAATTTCTTCATAATAGATATGTGAGAAATAGCTTGATCTATAGAGATAGATCTATAAGATTGCTTAACTCATCCAGATCTATATAGATAAAATCTTAAAAAGATTTTATATGGAGAAAATGAACTGGGAGTTCATGGATACATTGATGCTAACTTCTAGTCGGACTAGAATGATAGCATATTTCAATTAGGATATTGGTTTACTCTTAAGCGATATGTTGGAAATGTTCCAAATCGAAAATCATCGTTGATTCAATAATAGAAGCCTTATACATCAATGCTTTAGAAAGCAACAAAAGTTGTTGTCTGGGTCAAAGTGTTCATTAATGAACTTGGAGTAGTTCCTAACATTGTTGATCACATGCTTCTGTATTGTGATAATAGTGGAGCCATCGTGCAAACGAGGGAACTAAGGTCTCATCACTGATCCAAACATGTGTTAAGGTAGTATTATCTCATTGGAAAGATAATACAATGAAATGACGTAAAGAAAGAATGAATTCCCACGAGTTATTAAATTGCAGATCCATTGACAAAGAGTTGTCGCAGTATAAACATGATTGTCATGTAGACTCTTATGACATAAGATACATAAGGGATTGGATCTAGTGCAAGTGGGAGTTTGTAAGTGTTATACCCTAGGTCCAATCAACTTTGGACATAAGCACTTTTAATGTATATATATAACCTGTTGACACCGACCTCCGAGGTCGTTGAGCTCGGACTGTCATGTCCCTATGAGGACGAGGAAAAGGGAGTTCGGTTATGCGAGATCAGGTCGGCAAGAGCGTAGCTTCCCCAACAAGCCATTGTAGTCTTCCAAGACGCTACAGTGGCTAATCATTACGGATCACTGACAAGATCTTCTGGCATCAAACCAAAGAGATACACGTGGAAAGGTCCTGTGTCAGCGCCCACCTATTCCGCCAATCAGAAACCTTAGCCTGCTTTAGTAGACAATGCATTTACTGCCTGGATCAACAAGTCCCATCGTCCTCAGTCAACAGTACAACGTTAAGGTCGGGCGCAAATCCCGTTAGGACAACACCCCCAATCAGCTCGGCTCAGTCCCTGGGTTGATAAGACATAAGGATTAGACGTTGTTATGTTCCTACTATAAAAGGCTCAGAAAACAAAGATGGCAAAGGAGGCAGACAGAAAGTCTAAAAGAATACATTAAGGAGAAAAACCCCAGCAAACCCTTTTGAATATTCAAAACCATCCACAAAAGAGAAGTAATCGTTTCAGAGACAATCTAACATTCTTCTTCATTGTGTCTTTTAGACTACTTTCTGCACTCTTAGTTGGCCTTAATCTTGTTCATGCAATTTTGAACGCCAACAGTTTGGCGCTAGAAGGAGGGCCCCCTGCTTGATAGCAGCCCCATCTCCACGCACGATTCATAAAAGTAACCCCATGGACGAATTGTCGGGATCAGGGAACCAGTCCCACGCGGGCCATACCCACCCTGGGCGAAGCCATGATCCCGTGAACTCGGAAAAAGTGGGTCGGGACGAAACCGCTGACCCACAAATGGCAACGATGAGGGAAGCCATTGAGAAACTAACGAATATTGTCAGTAGGTTGGAACAAAACCAAGCCCAGTACCTGCCACGGGAAAACAGTGGGAAATCTCTTCGCCAGGAAAAGACCGAACGACTCCCCACTAGGCGGACCCTGCATTTTTCAAACGAAGAATCTTCCAGGGACCAAACTGAGGAAGTTGGAAGCTCCCCTGAGGCGACTAAATCGAAAATTAGGAGGACGAACAGTGCATTCGACAAGTTGGGCCCTCAGCGTTCCTCAACTCCCGCCAGGAAGCAAGCTGAACGCCAAAGAAACCATCCTGGAGAGCAACCAGAAAACGAGGTGAACGCCCTAAAGAAACGCATTGCGGATCTGGAGGCAAAAAGCAAGGGGAGCCCGGATGAATATTTCACCAAACGCCACTCACCATTTACCGAAATTATCCTAGCAGAACCATTACCCGAAAAGATGAAAATGCCTCAGCTGGCCGGATATGACGGGGAAGGAGACCCCCTCAGTCATCTTGACAAATACTCTTCTTGGATGGAGCTTCAGGGAGCCGGAGAAGCCATCATGTGCCGCGCCTTCCCCTTAACTTTAGGAGATAAGACTCAAAGATGGTTCAGGAGATTACACCAAAGATCAATAAAATGCTGGGACGATCTTGCCGCAGCATTCCTCGCCCAGTTCATGGGTTCAAAGGCAAGGTCCACTCCCAAAGAAAGGTTGGTAAGCATAAAGCAAGGGAAAGCAGAATCCCTTAAAAGCTACCTAGACAGATTCAACAAACAATCCATGGAAGTTGAGAAAATTTCTGACGACGCTGCGCTCATGGCAGTCTTGTCAGGACTGAGACCCAAGACACGATTCTGGTGGTCAGTCCATGAAGATGGCCCGCAAACGTACCATGGACTCTTAGGCCGAGCTGAGAAGTACATCAGTGCAGAAGAGGCCACCTCGGATCACGAGGATGTTAAACAGAACCCCCGTTCCCCGCGGCAAGCAAAGGGGAAACAAACGGAAAGAGACGGAGGTCAGGAGAGAAGGAAAGATAAAAGGGACCAAAGCCGCTCTAGACCGTATCCCGACAGGTCCCGCGGCTACCACCCTTTGGATGCCAGCCTGAAGGAGGTCTTTCTTCAAACCGAAGCAAAGAAGTCTTTTCGCCGACCCCTGCCTGGAGGCAAAGAAACAGCTGGGAAGAACCAAGCGAAGTACTGCCGATATCATAAGACAGTGGGACATGACACTGACAACTGCCGAGACCTAAAGGAAGAGGTGGAAGCCCTCATTCAGAGAGGCCATTTACGGGAGTTCGTAGCAAGGCCAAGAATAGCGGGTCCGTCCAGGCTTCCGCAGCCTGACCAGCGGGGAGAAAATCAACCAGCGCGGCCCGAACCCTCAGCTCGCGACCCCCAGCCCCGTGCTGAGATTCGAATGTTGGTAAGCGGAAACCAATATTTAGAGGGTTCAAGAAGAACTAGGCGCAAGCTGGCGCGTGATGCTCACGTACACCAAAACTTTAGTGTAAGATACCCCGCATCGGAACCCGCTGCTTATTCGGGCCCCGAGTGGTTCGGGTTTTCAGAGAAAGATGCACAAGGAGTTCTGCAAGATCAAAGTGATGCGCTGGTTATCGCAATGGATGTGACAGGAGTCCGAATACACCGAACTCTAGTAGACAACGGGAGCTCGGTCAATGTGCTTTACTACCAAAGGTTGAGGCAAATGGCCATACAGGATCAATACCTTCAACCGTACCCCCGTAAACTTCAAGGGTTTTCCGGCAACCCGGTCGAAGCTCGGGGACAGATTGTACTCAGTGTCGAGTTCGGTGAACCCCCATGCTACAGAAAAATCCTGGCGGATTTTGTCGTGGTCGATATCCCTTCAACCTTTATTGCACGAACTACAGGCGGCAACCTCAATGTATCATTACTGTCTAAAGTTCCCCACTCCGAACGGACCAGGAGTAATACGTGGGAACCAAGTTGAAGCGAGAGCCTGCAACGTAGACTTACCTAAGCCCCTGGTTGGAATGCTGGATGGCCGGAGCTGCCAACAAGCCGAGACATCGGAACACGAGGATCCAATGATAACCGAACTAAACGAGGTCGGTATGACATGCACAAGAGAGTCCCTCCCAGACACGTTGGATCCAAGAGTAAAAACACGAGGTGGAGAACATGTGGAAGAGCTGGACGTCATCCGAGTTGGTCTAGGCGTCCCGCCCAAGGAGCTGAAAATAGGTCATGACCTCCAGCCTCCAGTGAGGGATCAAATTATCAGTTTCCTTCAGGAAAACCTCGATGTATTTGCCTGGGAACACGCGGATATGAGGGGAATCAATCCAAAGGTCATGTGCCACAAGTTAGGAGTTGATCCCTCCGCATGGCCAAAACAGCAACGAATGAGGCCTCTTAACCCAGAACGATATGAGGCCCTCAATAAGGAAGTGCAAAAGCTGCTCGAGAACGGATTCATCCGCGAAGCGAAATATCCAAAATGGATCGCTAACCCTGTACTAGTGAAAAAGAGCAATGGAGATTGGAGGGTATGCATAGATTTCACCGACCTGAATAAAGCATGCCCTAAAGACGGATTCCCTCTACCAAGGATTGGCCAAATGGTGGACGCCACTGCTGGGCACGATTTGCTCAGCTTCATGGACGCATATTCAGGCTACAATCAGATTCCCATGCATGAACCGGACCAAGAACACACGGCATTCGTCACCGACAGAGGTCTGTACTGCTATAAAGTTATGCCGTTCGGTCTCAAGAATGCAGGAGCGACCTACCAACGTCTGGTTAACTCCATGTTTGCCAAACAAATTGGGAAAACCATGGAGGTCTACGTGGATGACATGTTGGTTAAGAGTGCAGAGGCTTGGGAACATCAGCAACATCTCGCCGAAATGTTCGAGATCCTAAGAACATACGGGATGAAGCTAAACCCCCGTAAATGCGCATTTGGAGTAAGCTCGGGGAAATTTCTGGGATATTTAGTAAACCGCAGAGGAATTGAAGCTAACCCAGATAAGATAAGGGCCATCATTGAGATGCGTCCTCCATCCAAACCAAAGGAAGTTCAAAGCTTAACAGGACGGATAGCCGCCCTCAGCAGATTCATGTCGAAATCAACAGACAAATGTAAGCCCTTCTTTGACGTGCTGAGAGGAGGAAAGAAGTTTGAATGGACGCCGGAATGTCAGGTCGCTTTCGACCAACTAAAATCACACCTATCACAACCACCGATGCTGTCCAAACCTAGAGAAGGGGAAACGCTTATGCTATACTTGGCAGTCTCGGAGCATGCCGTCAGCGCGGTGTTGGCCAGGGAGGAGAACGGAATACAGCACCCAGTTTACTATGTTTCTAAGGCCCTGCACGACGCCGAAGTTCGCTACTCCCCACTGGAGAAGTTGGCCTATGCTGTAATAATCGCTGCTCGGAAACTGAGGCCATACTTCTTGGAACATTCCATTGAAATCCTGACGAATCAACCTTTGAGGCAGGTACTGCAAAAACCGAATACTTCAGGGAGATTGGTAAAATGGTCAATTGAGCTCGGCCAATTCGATGTAAGGTACAAACCACGCACCTTAATAAAATCTCAAGCGCTAGCCGATTTCATTCTTGAGTTCAGCTCAGACCCTGTGGGACAATCACCTCCCCATGCCCCTTGGAAACTGTTCGTTGACGGATCCTCCACGGATGAAAGAGCAGGAGCTGGGATAGTTCTAATAAGCCCAAACCAACAACTGTTCTGCGAAGCGTTACCTTTCGACTTCAGCGTTTCTAACAACGAAGCTGAGTACGAGGCCCTGATAGCCGGCCTCCGAATGGCAAGCGAAATGAAAATTGATTGGCTGATGGCGTACAGTGACTCCCAACTGTTAGTAAACCAAGTCAACGAGACCTATCAAGCCAAAGAGGAAAGAATGGGCAAATACCTCCAGATCGTCAGAAGCGAACTCCAGAAGTTTAAAGATGTCCGTATCAGACAGGTCCCACGAACTCAAAACGGGCACGCTGATGCACTAGCTCGGTTGGCAACCAGTGAAGGAATTGAGAGGTTTGATAGCATACCTGTTGGGAGAATCCATCGCCCTGCAATTGAAGAATTGAAAAATCAATTTCGAATGTGAATACATTTTGAAAAACAGAACAACCTAAATGCACAAATAGATCACACACAGTAATCATAAGGCAACAATATACATCGTTCTAGATTCCCAGGATTTTGTAAGATTCACGATCTTAAATCAATGGAATTTTAAACGGGTCAAAACCCATTTAAAAATAAAATAAAAAAAAAAAAAAAAAAAAAAAAAATAAACAAAAAATTAAAAGAAATTTCGCTACGGCATTAACCGAAAGCAATATTCCAATTTAGTTAAAACCAACATTTCAAACATAGCAATTAATTTTAAATTTTTAGTGAAAACATTGTTTATCCCTTCACGGTAACCTCAATCCTATGTCACTGCCACACGATAACGCGCTAATCTAAAATTTAAAACGGATAAGCCAATTTACCAGAGCGTACATATCTGAGTTCGTAAATTATGAATATGCGAATTTAACTACTTTAGGGCCAACGATTTTGACACTAAAGTAGTTCAGTAATGTATAGCCTTGAGACCGTTGACCCACCCATGCAATCGTCTAACTTTTCCTACGTAACCTGAAACACTAAGGGGGGTTCCGTTTGATTGCACCATGGAATATAGGGTGGAAAGAAAACGAATTTCAGGGAAAATTTGCCTAGAACTTTTTTAACGGGGAACTTGTAATTAAGTGTGTTTTGAGATTGGTATAATTTCCCATGGAAAATGTTGAAAGTTTGAAATCCGTTTTGACTTTCCTTTTTTTATGAAATTGTCATTAAAGTGATAAGATTTTCTACTAATGGGTTTGGAATTTGTTCCAATTACAAATGTAAAAAACATATTAGAAAAATTACTATATTCGTTTGACTTTGTTTTGCCTAGAAATTGTCAACAAAATGAAAAATATATTTTTTACAATGGTTGATAGAATTGTTGCCATTGCTAAAAAAAGTTGAAAAATATTTTTTCCACCTAAAAGGTGGGAAAAACGTTTCCACCATTCGTGCATCAAAGTTGTCCCTAGAAAAAATGGAGGAAAAACATTTTCCGTGGAAAATTTAGTATATGAACGTCCAAAGTGTAAGTAGTAAAATATTTTCCTACTTCCAGGGAAAATAACGCCAATCAAACAGAGCCTAAATCAACAATATTAGTAAGTTCAAGAAATCGAAAAACGACGATTTCGCTGAAGAAATCGTCGTCGAAAACTGCCCCATGCACCGCAAAGCACCATCGCCGGATTTCGCACGCGCCGCTGCCAACCACCACGCGCCGGACTTCCAGCAGCGCCTCCACCTATAGAGTTCACCATTGGTCTTTGTTTGTCCAACCAATCACTGGTTTGGCAGAAAATCGAGTTTACAGGTCCAATTTTCTAGAAAAAAAAAAAAAAAAATTTTCAACATTTTTCTTCATCGATTTTAGAGCTGTCTTCGTCAGAAATGTACCAACAATGTGCTCTGATACCAAATGTTGAATATTGGGACTCCAAACTCCAAATTTCCAGGCTCAGTTTGCACCAATCAACCACCACATCAACAACCAAAACCACAACCTTGCTGCTAGACTGATTATGCTCCAAGGTGCCCACAAAGGGCTGAATGTGAATATCATTGAGAGCTAAAGGATCAGCTAGCCAAGGCTAAGAAGAAGGAGAAGAAGATGGTACAAAGCCAGGGAAGAAAGTACAAAGCCAAAGAACACTTATTTCTCTCAATTTACACGAATGCCCACAACATTCACGCTACTCATCAACAGTAATGGGATGCTAATGTAAAAGGTAAGTTAGGTATGGGCTTTAGTGATATGATCCGGATGGCCTTCACTCTCTGCCCTCTTGTGGCTCTTTCTCATAAAAAATGAAAGTGTTAGAAGTGAGCTTGCAAGATGAAGAAGGCTTACAAGAGGGAGAGAGTGAAGAAAAACAATTATAAGGACAAAAAATAAAAAAATGAAAGTGAAGTTGAGAGGCTTCAGTGAGAATTGACAATTCCCTCCTTAGTTTGCTATTTCTGTCTTATCGATTTCTGAACATATTGTCGTCCATGAAAGTGAGTCTATTGGGATACCACATAATCCAGATATTGAGCATCGACTTGTGGATGAAATTAACATGCCCTACTTCAGCTTAGATATCTTTGTAATACCGGAGGTTGACTTTATGATTCTCGAGGTGACGAAGTAGTTTCAAAGGCATTGGAATGAATGTATATGCAGTGGGTTGAATTATCAAGGTGAAGTGATGGGAGAGATGAGTCCATTGGCAGTGTCATTGTTGCAAACACTTAGGCCGAGTAAGACATGGAAGAAGCACTGTGACATGCTAACGAAGGTTATTTTTGGAGTACCACAAACTTGCAAAATGAAGTCGTTGGGATGAGCACACTTTGATCTACGTGCTGGTTATTGGGTGTTTATACGAAAGAGGCGGGTACGAATTCAAAAGAGGTCCAAACTGCATGCTAGAGGAGATTAACTATTTCACGTTCTTGCTATGATTGGAAATAAGGGCTTTAATCTGAGCATTGAAGGTACGGATTCGAGGATGAATCCTTTTGAAAATGGGGAGTATGATATGATACGGGATGGCTTGAAAGCTACATGGATTTGATGATTGACGAAAGTGTTAACGGCAAGTTCGAGTTTTCAAGGGCTTAATAAAAGCCATACAAATTCATGCTCGAAAAACGGGGCAAATGGGGTTGAAGAAATATGTCAAAGTATAAGTTTTATGTTGGGCTCAGAAGAAGACACCAATGGATCAACTCGGTTCAAGCATGGGGGGAACGAGCAAGCGTGAATGAAAAACAAGCCTAACTTTCAGCTCGGTTGTCATATTTTCGCCCATAAGTACATTCCAAACTTATCACGAAATTCTGCACAAGGCTACTTGGCCACATATTACTTTTAGGTTTGCGGTCACACAGAAACATGCCGAGAAACAAGTTGGTGAAAATTTCCAATTTCTTAGATTTTCCTAGTTTGATTAAAATACAATCTTTTGATAATCATTTTGTAATATTAAGTTACTTTCGATTTAACTAGATTTTAGGATTTTCATATAAATACTCATCTTATTATTCATTGTAGAACGTTTTTTGACATTTTAGAATTATTATAACATGGAGAGGTAATTGTGCTTTACCATTGTTCTTCCATTGAACACCGTGAACTTTCAAGTTAATTCTTGACAGTTCGACATCCGGGGGTTTTTTTGCGATCACTACTAATAGAATAAATTTATTTAACAAAAAAATATTTTTGTTTTGGTTGCTTAATTCATTATTCTTGTTTCAAACTCAAAACCCTAGAATTATCCTTTGGGCTTTCCTTGTGATTTTCATCTCATTGTGGGTTGCGTAGTGTTCGTTGCTACGTGGTTTCCATCATTTATATTAGAGGAGTAGGGCCCAATATGTTAGTTATAAAGGGGCTGTCAACCATATAAGTCGTCCAAGGTAATGGGTTGAGCAGTGAATAACACTATAAATTAAATCACTTCAAATTACACGAAATAGGTTGTATGGGGGTTTATTCGTTTTGTTGTGTTGAATTTTTACTTCACTCATCGACCGAGCCTATGAGGATAATTTTTCAAATTGTATATCATTGCCCGAAATTTATTGAGTATCAAACCCAACAATTAATTATATAGTTAAATAATTATGGTGTAAGTTTACCTACTTTTTAGTTATTGATTTGAGTATTTTAGGAGAATAATTGTAATCTCACTCAATATATACGAGAGATTGGATTAATGTTATAGTATCGAGAAATCACTACAATATAAAAGAGGCTAAAACTTTATGTGTCACGTGTCGCGATTTCCCATCGTCGTAATTCAAGTCTTTTTTCGTCATGCATCTCCTCATCTTCACGCAACCCATCACATCTTCCATTTTCACACGCAATTAACTTCATCATACCCCCATCATTCATCAACCCACCAACATTAATTTACAACAACCTAATTGTTGTATCTATGGCTTCATTCCTATGCCTTCACTGTTATTCTCTTCATTTGTTTACGTCCAGAATTTATTGAAAAAAATTAAGTCGAATGTGATGGAGGCAAACGGTTCCATGGGTCCAACAAAACATCATAACATAACCAGCAATTTTTCTGTATTCTAGGTTTTTTTTTTTTCAAGTTGAAACATGGATTATTTGCAAAGAAACTAATCAATTATAGAATATAGAGACCAAAAGGAAAAATTTACTTGGAATATGAGGATGAGGAGGCGATGTAGACGACATCTTGTTTGATTCAAACTCATTTGGAAAAATAATAAAAAAGAAAACTCACAACAAAGCATCCCATTTTTACCCTAATCAAGACGGGAAAAAGAAATAGAGAGAGAGATAGAGAGAGAGAGAAATAATTTGAAAACCTGGATCTAGGATTAACAAAATTGCTCTTCTCAGAGATAACAATGGACACCATTAAGGTTGAAAATGGCTTCTTCCTTTTACGGAAATGTTGAATTCTTTTGTTTAAATCAGACGATGTTCTATAATTTGTTTGAGTTCATAAAAAAAAAAAAAAAAAAAAAAAAAAAAGGAAGAAAATGTAAAAAAAGTTCTCTGTGCGCACACGGATACCTTTTTTTTTTTTCTCTCTCAGTGAGATACATATTCATTTTTTTTGGAATTCCTTAACGTTTTATAATAAATTAAGAGTGAATTTTTTCTCCTTATGCTTTTAAGGCATTTTCCTGCAACATCATCGTTTAGCAAATGAATTTTTTTTCTAAAATTTACATACAATTCTTTTTTAACAATAGCAATTAAACGTGCAACACACGTTCTCTCACTAGTTATCGATAAAAAGTTTATGGCTAATTTAGCACAAAAACGTCCCTACCTTTGAGGCCAATTGTGGAAAACATCCAAACATTTCATTTTTAAAAAAAAAAAAACGTCCTTACCTTTCACTTTTGTAGCGCTCAACGTCCTTTTAGTCTATTTTTGACTATTTTTTACGACCTCATTCAAATAAACAAGAAAGAAAAGAACATCTCAAACTTAACAGTTACATCTCAACTCAAAAGTTCAAATTTAAAAAAAAAAAAACCCACCAAACTTCACATTCTTCCCAAAACTCACCCCACCCTATCGTCGCCTACTGGCCATTTTCAGGTCACAGTAGCCACCAGATTTTTGCACCAATGACATCTTCTCATTAACACTCCCTAACTTCCTTCAATTTTCCCAAAAAACAACAAAATCGAACTAAAATTCGGCCAAAAATCCGACCAAAATCGAACTAAAATTCTGCCGAAATCTCCACGAATCCGATCAACCATGGCCGAAACTTACCCCTGGCAAACTGCGCTACCGTGGATGAAGCTATCCAAGCCATCAATTCACTACTTACAGCTTCACAGCAAACTAATTTTGCAAAAAATCACAAGAGTCGCGACTGTAGTGAACTCGTCTGAGAAGAACACGAACTTCGGTGTCGGTGCTCACACTCACGATCGCGAACCCCTACTGGCAGCTTCCCTACATCCAGACGTACCTAAACATGGTGGCAATTCACCCATATCACATATCAAACAGGCTGAATTTCAGATTGAAAACAGCTCTGTCGCGGAGCTCGCGAGTCAGCCAACGGAAAATGCAATTTTCGGTGCTGTCCGGTGCATTCATAGAGGGGTACCACTTGGACTTAGCTCAACATCACATGGCGCCTCTATTCCAATATTGGGTCCATCCATCATTGCATCAAAATGACGTTCGATTGCTAACTGCCATTGGAGGTTTGTGCGAAAAATTAGGTTTGTCAATTTTGATGATTCCTCCAATTGCTTAATTCGATGGGGGAATTTCAATTGTTGATGGAATCCCATTTTCACTTTTTACAAAAAGTGATAAACACTAAAAAAAAAATTATGTTTTAGATTTTTTTTCTTTTCTTTCTTTTTTGTTTTTCTTTGAAGTGAGGGTAAAATAGTCAAAAATAGATTAAAAGGACGTTGAGCGCTACAAAAGTGAAAGGTAGGGACGATCTGCACCAAAAATGCAATTTTGTGATGTTTTCCACAATTGGCCTCAAAGGTAAGGACGTTTCTAATTAGCCAAAGTTTTATTATCTTTGACGTTGTTTGGGAGTGAAAGGAAGTTTTCGACCGGCATGATTTTGCTCTAACTGAGTTGACTTTGAGTGTAACAGCCATTAAACTCAGTTTGAAACATTATTTTCTTTTTCTTCGGAACGAGTGTTTCTTCCTTTTCATTGGAAACCAAATGTAACAGCTGAGCTTAATTAAATAACTCACCATTTGAATAGAATACTTCGGTTCGATTTCATTCATTGCAATTGCCGACCAATATGATATAAAAGTTTCAACTGAGTCGGTTTCAATGGAACCGTTCATATTTTTGTTATCCTGACTTTTTTCGTAGATTTTTTTATATATTTGCGAACCTTTAATCAACAAGTAATTTGCTGAAATTTTGCCCACAAGATTCTTCCAATAAGAGGAGTCAATTTGATAGGTCGTCACGTAATCGCAAATTATGTTTTCAAAATACCAACCTTGAGGACGAGACTATTTTAAGGGGGACGGAAAGTAACGACAATAAAAAATATTGGGATATATTAGGAAAGAATAATTTATAAAATATTTAATGATGGGCTAAGTGGCTAACGATAATATTATTTGAAATGTTTATAAATTCATGAATTGTGACTATGTATACCATTTTAGATAATTTGATACTTGTCTATGCGCATAATTGACAAAAAGAAAGGTATTTATAAGATTAATTGAAGTTGATTCGAAGCACTAAAAACCAATTGGATTGCATGTGATCGACAAAAATTATTAAAAGAGGTCTTTGGAGGAGATTCCAAAAGTTTTTGGGAGCTCAATCAATCGTTGAAAAAATTTTGGAGACTAATTGCAAAACTTCATAACTTGAAAATGATCGATTAAAATGATTGAAGAAGAATATGTGAATGATGATCAAATTTGTCCAGATTGAAAGATGAAGGACCCAAAGAAAAAATGCAGGGCCTAAGTCCGTATGATTATTGTTTGAGGTTGAGATTGACCAAAAATGTTGATTTTCCTCGATCCACCAACCTAACCTCACGGCAGAGTCGGCCACCGTCACCTTATTTTTTCTACCTCTACCAACCTTTAACGCTATTTTTGATTCGAGAATATTTTTCATGGAAGATATACATTAAAATTTCGTTTCCATTTTTTTGCAATTTTTTTTTTTTTTTTTTTTTTTATATTATTTTATGTTTTCCACATTTTCTGATTTTTTGAGGAAATTTTTTTTTTTTTTTTTTTTTTTTCCAATTCTTCATTCAAGAAGGCAATTTTAAAAAAAAAAAATTTTATAATAGAAACAATTATATTTCTTTAATAAACAATTTCTATGAAAAACAAAGTCAACGAACATACCCAAAGTCCAAAAATATCCATATTTTTTTCAGATGAAAAGTTATTAATCAAATACTATTAATTGACAATTCCCAGTAAATTAAGTTCTAGACAATTTAATGCCTTTCAGATGAATTTAAAATTCATTTTCTTTCACCCATTTTTTTTATTTAATTATGAGGGCATATTCATAATTTCATGATTCCCATCAATTTCATTCCCTGCTAACAAGAACTTTTAGAGAGTTGAAAAGAAAATAATAGAGAAAAATAAATATCTTCAAACCGAAAGTAGTACCCGCGGTGTCCCCCTAGTCCCCCCCCCCCCCCCCCACCACCTACACTAAGTGGGGGTTGAGTGTTTAGTGATTAGAACGTTGCGTGAACTGGTGAAGATCAATACTTTTGTCAATGGATGTACTATTTGAATGAACCGTTTAGATGTCACGACACACATTTAATAAATTTGTTTTTTTTTTTTTTTTGTTGGGCACAATCCATTGCACTTTCAAAGGCTTGAAACCATAGTTATTAAATCCAATCCGAACATCGATCTGGACAAGGTACTAAATATCGGGTTATTGGTTGAATCAATGGGTCAATGATCGGACATGTAGGTTATTACTAAAAATCTATATAAAAAAAGAAAAAATTAAGTAAGAAATTTTTTTTAGGCAAAATTTTTTTTTTTTTTTATTTTTTTGAATTAATTTTTTCACTCAATTATTTTGAAGCCTAGAAAAAATAAGCAATGTTTGACAAAGTTTTTTATAAAAAATTTTTTTTTTTTTTTTTTTAAAATATCTCATTTGAATACTATAAGTGTTGCACATTAAAACATTAAAGTATTCTAAAACTCCAATGATGAGGAACTAATTATTTTACTTAAAGGTCTAAGGTTCAATTCCTTGACTCTCAAAATTTTTAGTAATTTTGGCAAATTGGTAAATAGGAGGAGTTAACTCGGTCAAAGCTAATTTTTGACCGAGTCACCAGTTTTCCGACTGATCCTAGCTGGATTTTTCTAACTACATTCTTGAAACTTTGCTTATCTACTCCTCTATTCAAAGAGGGAATCGCAGTTTACTGTTTCTTTATTGCCTAGTTTGGTTTTCCCTGTTTTCCCCAGTTTCTTAACAAATTCCTCCTCTCTGTCCTCTATATATATAGGACAATCTATATATTAAAAAGAGTTACTGTTCGTAGGAAAAAAAGGGTGGCGCCGAGAAAAAAAATAGGCGCCGAGAATTTGCTTTAAACCAATTAAAATGTAGGCCGCCGAAATTCACTGTATTTTGTTTCTTTAGTCGGTCGTCGATTTTCGCCGCTTTTTTTGGAATTGGCTTACATTAAGCAGTAAGAAAAAAAGCAGCACAAAAAAAAAAAAAAAAAAAAAAATTTTTAAAGCCTCCCGCGTGCGGCGGTTTTGTGAAAAAAAAAAAAAAAAATTTTTTTAAAGCCTCCGCGTGCGGAGTTTTGAAGAGGGAAAAAAAAAAAAAAAAAAAAAATTTTTTAACTCTTTTTTTTTTTTTTTTTTTAGGAAAAGAAAAATAAATAAATAAATAATTTTTTTTAAAGCTCCGCGTGCGGAGGTTCCAAACCTCCTCACGCGGATGATCTGGGCCTCCGCGTGCGGAGGCTTCGGCGGAGGCCCAGATCCTCCGCGTACGGCGGAGGATCTGGCGGAGGCCAGATCCTCCGCGTGCGGAGGTTTGGGACTCCGCGCGCGGAGGCTATTTACTTTGTTTCTCTGCCTTTTTTGTTTTCCTAATTTTGTGCTAATAATTTACTCAAGGAGATGTGATTACTGGGTTTGTATCTTGTAACAAGGATTAATTGGAATGGCGGCAGATTGGAGCAGATATTGTTAAGAGAGCATTCAGTTATCCATTGAAGTTCATAGCCAAAAATGCTGGGGTAAATGTAAGTGTTGTGATAGAGAAGCTGAGGCTTGACTCAACTGATTTCGTGCCATGTTCAAAATAATCGTTCCTAGAGCTTGTATCTGAGATTGTTTCATTGACATGAATTCTTTGTTAGGTGTTGGCCACTGAATCATAAGTATGGTTACAATGCCGCAACTGGAACATACGAGGATCTAACGGCCGCTGGCATAATTGACCCCACAAAGGCAAGTTCCTTTACTGCATCTTGTTTATAAACATCAAAGTGGTATGAATTTTTAATTAATATGGTTTCAAAACTTGTTATTTAGCACGTTAACTCAGTTTTGATGTTTATTTGTAATTAACTGAGCATTGACATTTAGTGTTCCATCCTTAAATCGTCAACGTGTAGTTTAATGAAAAGTTGGGCATTTAGTTACTTATTTCTTCATGGATCATGTAGCATAAAAAATTCTTGATAGAGATCTCCATTGGAAGAAAATTGATAGATTTTCGTGTTGATAATACTCGTGTTATGTTCTCGTATTCTAAGGCCTCTTTCAAATGATTAGCGTATTTTCAAGGTTAAAATATAGTTATTTCGTTGTGAAGAAGGGAAATTAAAAGCGTTGTCCGATCAATAAGGGTTAATATATAGAATTGTGTAAAACGGTTAAAGGTCGGACTTTCTGATGATGATTGACGGCGGGGAAGGGACCTGAACCCTAAATAAGTTCTGTTTGCTTTTGTTTCTTTTCACTTACTACATCTTTAGGAATTCGATTAATGCTCATTGGAAGTGAAACATTAATTTCGTTTTACGTAAATGATTTGGATACTCATAAATAACACAATAACCTCTTACCTTTTTCAGATTTTGTTTAGTAGTAAGAGAGTATAATGTTGTCTACGATACGATATATAAGGCATTTTACTCCTAATGTTGAGCTTTTGGTCCCATGATGAAGATGGGCTGAACTGATATACACTGTATTTATGTTTTTTTAGCGGGCATGCTGATGTTTCTGGGACTATAACTCGTAGGCTCATGTTTTTCATGCGTGATTTAGTCACTGGATATGGTGGAACTGTCAGAAATTCTTATGCGAATCAAATTGTTCAGTTCTCCTGTAGTTCTGATATTTTCAGCTCTTTATTGTATCTCCTAATCCTGTATTCTATTTTGATCAATCAATATGATATTTAAGGTTTTTGTTTTACGTTGTTATTATCATTAAATAGCACGCTAATAAACATATAATAAGTACAAAACTCGTGCATCGCACGAGCGCCAACTAGTATTAATAATAAATCCCTCTTGTTCATATAAAATTTAGATTCTAATTCAAATAAACAAAGAATAAGTGTCATTTATTTCTGGTTGGTCGACTAGATCTGTAAGCATTATTTATCAATAATTTCAACTGCTGAAATTTATTTCACTTTGAGGAGCTGTTTCTTTCTCGAATAGCCCGATGGAAGCTTTTTCTGAAATGGTCCTGGTCCTGCAGACGGCTTGTATCTCATCAATGCGTTCTTAGGTGGTCGAAATCTGTTATAGAATAAAACAAGAATAGGCAATAGAATAGTTAAGAAGAGGATCACACATATTTACGTGGAAACACTTAGAGATGGCAAACAGGTCGAGCGATTCGTCGGTTCGATCGCTTGGCTTGTGAAAACACGAGCCCGAGCCCGGCTAGGCTCGGCTCATCGAGCTCGCGACCGGCTCGTGGGCTCGTGAAAAATTAAAGAAAAATCTAAAAAAATGTGAAAAAAAAATTCAAAAAACTCGTGGGCTCACGGCTCGACCCATTGTCATCTCTATAAACACTAGGAAGAAAACTTCGGACAAAGAATAAGAAAATTCACTATATCATGAGTACTGGAGATAATTGCTTTGGATGGCTACTTTGAATAATATTGGTTTTGTAGTGGTAGCGGAGAGATTGGGTTGATTCCCACCGTATGGGATGGGAATTTACTTAGCCCTTGTTCGGTCTGGATTAAAATTAATCTAAATCAAAGTCGAACAATCAATATTAACCACATTTTTCATGGGTCTCATAACTTTTTAATCACACATTTCAAAATTTTTTATTACAATCTACTAAAATTTTAATTTTAATTTACATTAAACACCCTCTATAATCACGCACAGCGGAAAGTGAATAAAATTTTAAATTCTCACCACGGATCTGTTTTGTATTTAGATAGAAATTGTGTTTAGAATAATAACTTGATTGATTTTGCAAACTCCTTTGCCGATTTTTGGAACACGAACAATTATGATATACAATCCACAACTGTCAAATTGTCCAACTTCCAATGGAAATTCACACAGAGAACAAGAATGAGAAAATTAGGATTTCTATTTTCTTGTGCTAGCAAGATAATAAAATTGTGTTCTATTCAATTTTTCTGAAATCCTAATTGCTTATTACTATAAGTCCAAGTAAGCTTGACATTCTCTTAAACTTAACTCGGTTCAATATTCAATTAATTCAAATTGGTCCATGAATTAATTAATCTAATTAATTAATTAGGATCTATTAACAAGCAACCCAAATAATTAATTGTACAACACTTGTTAATTAATTAATTGGAATCTCATTGTTCTGGTTCTCATTTTGTGTGGGACTCATTAGGTTCCCGATCACGATACTTAACGACGTGAATTATTATTTTGATATAATCAAAATCGATAAATTAAAACATTCATTTTTAATTTATTATCAATTCACAGCTGTCGTCCCAAATTAACATCTAACAATGTGTTAGGCAATACATGTGACATGAAATGTCACGTGGTATGACAAAATTAAACTTGTTTGTTTACTATGAAACTATAATCCATTCGTCAATATGAATAGATCAATTATAAGATATGGATATGTGTCAATCTCAAATATCAATCATATCTTTCATTCCATTATTAAGTCAATGTAAGTCAAAAACTCCTTTTCGACTTATGAGTCTACTTGGCCAAAGATTTCATTATCAACTTAACTAAATAAAATGTAGATCATAATCTCTTACTATCTAAAAGTGACGAATCATCTATTAGTCGTTCACAACTTTTATATGATTCTTGACATACCTGAACAATGTCGTATTAGTGACCATTGGTAGAGGAACATCCAATATCACCAAAGTATGATTGTCCTTATATAAGGCACTATCATGACCTCAAGTCCAATGACCAATTTCACTACCGAACGTTAGAAATTAACTACTGACACTCAAATAGTTATCCATGTGGAATCTCCACAGCGGGTCTCCAATGTTTTGTTATAACAGAACATCCACGTATTCATTTAAGTGTCACCGCACTTTAGCTTGTGAGATCAGTTACTTATTTCACAAGTAAGAATTGTCACATGTGATGGTCTATCCATAATAACGATATATATATCTCGTTATTACTTATGACCACGAACAATTTAAGATTTAGTCATATTGTAATTTGTATCTCACAATCACAACTCCTCGTAATTAACAAATTACCAAAATTTGAATCTACGTATTCTATTATTTAATTTATTAGAACATTAATTCAATTAAATAACAGATCTTGTCATAAATATTCATCAATTATATATGTTAAAAGTGTTTACATCCAAAGTTAATTGAACTTAGGGCATAACACTTACAGTAGAGACCTGTTTTATTATTCTCAATATATCCACGTGGGGCCTAATCTCTCCTCTACTAACAAATCCCATAAAAGTTCTTATAGGGTGTGTTTAAGCCACATTATTTTTGAAAAATGTATTCTGAAATAGTAGATTGATAGAGAATGTGTGGTTGAAAAAGAAGGAAAAGTTATTAATGTGATGGAAAATATTATTTTATTGAAGAACGTGTGGTTGAAAATGAGTAGTAGAAAAATGATAATGAAAATTTTAATGTGTACCAAATAGAGCCATAATTTTTATTTCACCAAATGTCAAACCATGAGTTTTTAAAGTCAAACTAGGATTCATGTCACCGTACTCTAACAACTCAACTTGAACTAAAAGTTGACCTAAATATTACTTGAGTGTCACCAAGAAAAAGCAAGCTTATGTTTCCTATCAATATACCTAGTTGATTACACTGGACGTTTTCAAAATAGATAACTTTCGAGTTAACAAACATGTTGACAATCCAATCCAACCTGCCTTTTTCTTCGGAGCCTATTCTAAAGAAAATTTCATACTTGTCGATTGAGTACATCTAAAGGGATTTTTTTTTTCTTTTCAATAGAATTTTCTTTATTTATTTTGCACGTATTAACTTCACTTGCCTGATTAGTGGTTCCCAATCGCAGTAATTTCTTAGGTTCAAAATGCAAATGATAAAATAAAAAACTTGCAGGTTCAGGAAAAAAGTGCAAAAGATATTATCGGATGTCAAATAAAAAAAAAAAAAAGACCCTAATGGTTAAACGCTTATTAATCTACTTTTAATCATTATTTACAACCCAGATCTGTCCTTTTTTCTATCATTTGGGTGGGTTAGTTATTGGATTACAAAAATGATCCTGGTGCACGATCTTTTCCGTCCTTGTGTTATCCTCAATAGGAAGCAAGGTATAAATATTAATCATTATTCCTTAACTACTGCTTTATTAAAACTCTGGAGAAAAATAAAGTAGGGTTGAACAAAAGAACATTAATGAGGATTTAGATCTTCTGGAACAGATTCGGAATTTCAAGTGTCCACGCGATAAGAAGATTTTGTAAAAGTTGACTTCAGTTTTATAGAAGAGTAATAGGAAGTTATTTATAATCGATTTAAATTATTATACGCAAGTTCATAAACAAGCGAATGAACAAGTCATGTTCCTAAAATGAGTGACCCTCTTTCTCTTCTTCCATTCCCCTATCCATCTCCAGCCCCTAGATCTAGGTTGGGTGCTAGCGCTTTACTAATATAATCAAAAGTCAGATCTGCTGAGCGAAGCTGCGAACCTACTTAAATAGCTTACGCTTAGTCCAAACCTTTAAAGTTGATCTATATTTTCATCTCTATTCGATATGAAATTTTATGACTTAATCACAGACATGCCATCACAAAATGATGGCTCGTTCTCATTTTTTTTTATTTTCAATCTGATCAAATTGTCTTTTTGGAGCTTAATGGGCTATGATACCATGTTAAAACTTGAGGTTCTATCTTAAAAGATCAATCTCATTATAATGAGTAACTCAAATCTTTTTAAGTTGGTCTATGTTTTCATCTTTATTTGATGTGGGAACATGCGGCAAACAAGTGCAAAAATGTACATAGCTTGTGTACTATGGATCGGATTGGATTGGTATCTTAAATCCTAAACAATATAAAAGGGCCACTTTTCCTTCCGGACACGTGTCGCAATTGCCTATCATCAACCATTATGGCATCGTTTCATTTGCTCGTTTTCATTTCATTCTCCAAACCCTCAATTTTCCATCTCAAAATCATGCAATCAAACTGTCAAACCGAAGCAGGCCCCCGAAACCTTTGAGATTCCCTTTCTCTTCTCCTCCAGCCATCTTGGAGATTTGAGTTGTTGGGATTTATGTGAATTTGAATGGGAATGGATTGTATGGAAACCGTGGGTTTGGGTTGGTTTTGACTCCTATGCCTTCGGGTTTTAGTGGAGTGATGGGTGGGGAGAGGCTCATTGATGAGAAATGGAGGAAGCAACAACGTTGGAATTGAATGTTTTTTCAAAGAGTTTGAAGTTGGTGCATGCAAATTAAAGCATAGTTGGAGGAGAGCTCAGGTCCTAGGAAAAAAAAAAAATTTGGTTCCAAGTTCTTTTTTGACATTTCATCACTATTATCACTATAATATAAAAGATGCTAATTTAGGCACGAGTGAATCTGGACATTTGGTTCAAATAATTTTTTTTTTTTTTTTTTTTTTTGAGGATTTTGGGAAGAAGTGAGTTTTGTTCAAGAAATCAAGAAGTAATTTCAAATCTTGGTTAGATGGAAATAGGAGAAATGAGAATGAGGGCATAGATGAAATTGAAACATGGGCATCTCTTAATAGTTTATACGATTCTAATTTCGAGTTTGATAGCAAAACAAAAACCGCATGGAGACACGATCGTGTCTCCGTGCAAGCACGCAATTTTTTTTACATTGAGATACATAATACATATTCTTTCATTAGCCTAAGATAATCCCGAAAATAGGATGGGTAAATTTAAGAGGGTGTCTACACTTTAATTCTTATATTTTACCAAATACTAAATTTCATTTATTTTCTTTGCCATGAAGGGCCCTGTCCCTCGACCCTGCGACCAGACCGATCACCGCCAGGGGTTTTGCCCCCAAACCTCCACGAGGGAACGCTACCCCCTCGAACCCCGCGACCTGATCGTTCATGTCAATCATAGTTGGGGGCGTTGCCCCAAACCCCATGAGATAAATGTTGGCTACAATGAGTTGCGGTTCAATTTGGAATGACGACTATCATGCAGTTAATATATAAGATGTGCAGTGGTTGGCTTTGAAATTCAGCAAACAATCGAGTTTCATTGGTTTGAACTTTCAGATTCTCCAGATGGGGTTATGCTACCTACCAAGTAATAAGCAATTTATGGTTCACTTCATTGGAAGTGCAATAGACAATGTCCAAAATTAGGTAGACAAGTTGAGACTTAAACAACAAAAAATTAAGTCTCGCGCTCTGTAAATTTGAGTGGGCTATATGAATCCCTCTTTGCAACTCACTACATTTCATTGCTATGTCTACTAGAGAAACCCAACTAAGTGTATATAAGGATTCAGATTATATGAAGTTTGGTGTTGACTACTAACCTAATGCAATGATATGCAAGGCATCTAAAGGTTTGTACTTCAAGAAAATCGAGGAAGAAAGAAGAAACAACAATATCTTGGTAATTTGTTAGTGTATGAGAGTTTTTAAACTTGAATTGATTTATATTGATTGTTTATGATGAATAATTTCCCCTTTTGTTTCTAACTTCTTTTTTGCTTATTTGTGTATTTTTCGTTGTAACTTTCAAATTTTCTATTGAAAAAGTTTTGCTAAATAAGATTTAATTAGTGATGTCTCCAAAAATAACCAAAAATCAATCCAACACTATTATGTAGGCAAGTAATATCAAACAAGCATGGATTGAGAATAAAATAAGTGAACAGAATATATAATAGCACCAGGTGAATGACACATATAAAGGGGATGCTAACAAAACTTTAGATACAGAAAAGAATGGAGAATAGATACCAAACCAACAAGTCCACCATGCACATCCATACTTTGTCCTACTACCTACTCAAAGCAAATCCCAAGTAAAACTAGGTTGTGCTGGATTAATTGTCCTTGAAGCCACTGTGGATAATGAAGTGGCACCCGGCATCGACGGTGCAGGTGCAGAATCGAACGTTTCCCACTGTGTTGTAATCACAAAAGCTCCTGAGGTCGAGGGCTGCTGTTGTTGCTTCGGTGGTGAATCCATTAATGACAGCCCGAATGGATTCTGGGGTTGTTGCCGTTGAACAGGAGATGAAGCACTCCCATTTGAGTACCGGGATTCTTGAACTGGTGTCGAAACATGCCCATTTGAGTACCTCTGTTGCTGATTCTGTTGAGTCGATGTTCCACTGCTAATAGGCATTGAGTTTTTTATCTTCAACATATCAAGAATCTCGACGTACTTCTGCACTCGTTTCACCTTCAAAATAAGCAGGAAATCGGAAACTTTTAATGAGTCATTCAACGATATTGTTCCAAATCATAGATTTCAGTTTTTAAGTCTGCAAGTAATTGTAACTTTTACCTGCATTTTCTTCTGTAATTTGACATCCCCATCAGCAGTAATTCCATCCAATTTAAGCAGTTGATTCATCAATAAGTCAATCAGATTTACTAAATCTTTTTCAGCCACTTTTCCACCTTTAGAAATCACAGATTCAAAAGCAGAAACCTACAAGTTGCAATCAAGGAAACAAGTTCACTACAACTAGTTACTGCTAAAACGACTAGACAGTATTAAAATTTTATCGACGCAAGCCTCAGGAATTACCTGTCCACCAAACCTATCCACCTCCAAGCTGATTTCTGATATAGATTTTGCAGCCTTTTCCATTACAGCATTTTTCCTCATCTCAAGATACCGTTTCTCTTGGCTAATCGGATCCTCCGTTAGAACAAGTTTTGATTTGTCCTTAACTCCTGCAGTATCAAGAAATGCATTGGAATCCCTCTCTTTATCCTTGTAAAATAACTTTTGATCCTGGTGGTGTAATCCCGTTGGCCCTGTTAACATCTTCTTCAACTCCCCTGAATTCCCCCAAAAAAGCCTTCAGGTTAATTGATTCTAAATCAACAATAACTTAATTCATACAGTATTTAATAACAAATTGCAAGTCCATTTTAAATTAAGAATCAAGAAAATTAGCAGTTAATATTAACTACTGAATGAGTATTGAAGGTAGCTTGAGAACAAATTGCAAGTCCATTTTAAATTAAGAATCAAGAAATTACCGAAGGTAGCTTGAGAACTGATATAAATTTGGTGGTAAATCGACCCGTATTTGACCCGAACCCGAATAGTTGGTGGCGGCGCCTGGTTTTCGTCAGCATCGGTACGCTTCTGAACCAGCATTCCACCAGGCCTAAGTTCACAAGCACCAGTATTTCCCCTATCACCTCGGCCGCCAAAGCCACCACCGGAACTACCGTTCATCGGTGGCACCCCATTACTTTTAGTCTTCATTCGCATCATTTTCAATAAAAAAATCCCCCGCCTAATTACACCCAACTGGAATTGCTTATGATAATTTGATTTGACGCAATTTAATTCAGATCAAACAGTTGATTCATACATATCCCATCTCCGAGTTGAGACAAAATCCAGAAAGCCACGAGTCCAAAACTGTAGCCACGCGTCCACAAAGAGAATTTATATCTATATACTGTAGCCGTAACTGTATGTAATACAGTTATTATGTGTGTGTATATGTACCCCTGCAGTGAGAGAGAGTAAATATGAAATTTTCACTTCAAATTCTGAAGAAACACACAAGTCAAACCCGCGAATCTTGAATGCAAAACGAGATCGCCCGAAGGGTCTCCAGCCGGCAGAGAAATGAATTTGATTATGTGACCTCAAGTTGAAACTTAGAGAGAGAAAAGGAGGGATTTTCAGATCTCTTACAAGAAGGCTGGAATGTAGAAGAAAGAATCAATTGTTGCGTGAAATCTGCCAAGAATCTTGCCTCTTTATTCTTAAAACTCAAGAATCCTAGAAAACAATGGGAAAAAAAAAAAATCAGATTACAAATTTAATGAATCTTCTCTCTCTGATTATGGAGAAGACTCGAGGAAAAAAAGAGAGGAGAAGAAGAACGAGAAAATATGACATAAAAAATGTATGGACAGGAAACAGAACAGAACATTGAGCTCAAATATAAAATAATTAATAAAGCTACAAAGCCGCCAAAGCTTGTGTTGTGTTTAACGTTAATGTATACAAACTACATCTCAATATTGCAATAGGGTTTATCAGACCTAGTCGTGTCACCATCATATTTGATACACATTATTATAAATAATATCTTCATTCTTTTTCAGTAAACTACTATTTAATATATAATTTAAAGTCAACAATTAATTATTACATTAACAACTTATTTTATGAGATTCACAAATTTTCAAGCATATATTTCGTTCACTTTTATCAAAATTTACTAAAAATATTGATTTAATCTCCACCAAATATAGACTAATTATATTGTAAATGGTTAGATATAACATAAACTTATTTATCTATGCATCCTTTCTTGTGCGGGAATTCAAGTTTTTATTTAGGGAAAATTGTAGTCACGGTACCAAACATTTTACTTTTTTTCAGACTTTACCCAAACATTTATTTTGTGCCACCCACGATACCAAACATTTCAAAAATATACACCGGAGATCCAAATGGACGGTTTTCGTCCAGTTGACCGTTAGTTGACCAAAAAAATCAAAATTGACCAAATTCATTAAGGACAAAATGATAACTTTATATTTTACATTTAAAATAATTATAAATAAAAAGAAATAAAAAGGCTAGTCACCACATCCCACCCAAGAAAATTCACTCTCCCCACACGAGAAAATTCTCTTCCCCGGCCAACAACACCGTCAGCACCTCCATTGATATGATTCGGGGTGCGCCACAATTTATCAAAATTTTGATTTATTGTTGGAGAGAGAGTAGAGCCAAGTTCGAGACTTCAAAAAGTTGATAAAGCTAGACAACTAGACATTTACATGTTCGAGCAACGGAGTCCATAATATTGAAGACAACAAGTCAATGGTCAAGTAACATATTGGGGACGGAAGCCTGAAGGGGTTGGAAATCACTCGATTTTTCAGTCTCAGTTTGAAACTCATTTTTGGCATAGAATACATTCGAATTTGAAGATTTGTATTTATAGAAGATTTGGAGGCCTTGAAGTAAGCTTTCCAACGCATTTTGAATCACCTCAATCAGATATCGGGAGAGAAATATATGACCAAAATACTGAAAGTTGTTCGGATCCGGGTTTTGACGCGAATTTTCTTATTTTTGCTAGAATTCTAGTTTAGGTAAAATTCTTATAATCTTTATCAATTATTCACGTTTTTCCTATAATTTCTAGGTTTAGTATAAATAGGAATTTTATTATTTTATTGGATACGAAGTTTTGACATGAATTAAATTAAAGAGAAATTTCTCTCGAAACTTGACTTCAAAAATTGTGTTCTTCCATAGACATATCAAATTTATCAAGATCCAATCTTGTGGTGTTCAAAAATTGGATCATGGATTCTTCATTGTGTGATCAAGGGGTTCAACGTATCGTCGTTATCGTTGGATTTTTTGGTTCACCTTGTTGGGTTCAAGTCCAAAATCGGGTTTAATTGGCGTTCTTAGGTTCTTCATCAATCTAGTTGTAGGTTGCGTAGTGTTCGTTTCTATGTGGTTCTCATCATCTACCCAAGGTACTGTATTTGGCTTCTGTAAATATTTCATTTGATTGAAATATTTTGCAAACACTGGACTTCTTTGACGATGAGCCGACATTGTATTTCCTCTCTTCTTTTCAAAATACAGTGCCGCACATCGCCAGCACCTCCACCACCTCTGCGTCGGTGTTGTAAGAGATTCACAAATAGCCTTCAATCGATTCACAAATCGTCCATTTTTTAGTTCTGATTTCGATTCACAAATAGCCTAAAATCGACGCTACATCAATTATCTGCAAATAAGTCTTTCAATTATCCAACACCACCTCTGTGCCGGTGGTGTTGAGAGACGATTGGGGTGGGGAGGTCGAAGGTGGATAGATAGAGAGGGCAGTCTTTTGCACGGATATGGAAGAGATGGTTGGTTGGAGAAGAGGCGCTCCTCCACTACGCGACCGCACAATGCGCACTCAGTTATGTAACAGATGCTGGTGCTGGTGACGTAACATCCCTTCGCGTGGCAGAGCAGTACGGGCCCATGGCTACTGCCTTGTTTACTCTGAACTTTGAACATTTCTTCTACTCTGAACAGTAGCTTGGTGGTTGACTTTGGTTTGATTTTGTTTGATTGTGGTGGTTGAACCATCCTGTGGGTGTTGCCTTGGTGTTGGTGGTTGATTTTAGCTTGATTGTGGTGGTGGTGCCGGTACAGAGGTGTTGGCTATGTTGGCGGTGTGCCGGCATTGTTGTTGGTCGGAGACGAGAAAAGAGAAACTAATGTTGGGTGGGGTAGCTAGCCTTTCTATTTCTTTTTATTTTAAATATAAAATATAAAGTTACCATTTTGTTTTTAATGAATTTTGTCAACTTTGACTTTTTTGGTTAACTAACGGTCAACTGGACGGAAACCGCCCATTTGGACCTCCAGTGTATATTTTTAAAATGTTTGGTACCGTGGGTGACACAAAACAAAAGTTTAGGCAAAATTTGTAAAAAAGTGAAAGGTTTGGTACCGTGATTGCAATTTTCCCTCTTATTTATTTATGAAAGATCAAATATGCAAGATTTTCGTGAACGAGTAAATTTAAAGAAAGAAATTTGTTTGTTTTGAAATTATCACCATGTTTGATGTTTATTATTTTAAAATGTATTTTTTTTTTCTTATTTTCAACCACACAATTTTTAATAAAATAATATTACGCATAAATTTAAAAAATTTCCTTATTTTTAACCACATATTTTTCATGAAAATACTATATTAAAGGGTATTTTTGAAACAAAATAATTCATTTGTATTCTCGTGGAAAGTTGACCTATCATAGAATATGTGAATAGGGGTAGGGGTAGGGATGGGCGTGGATTGGGTTGGGTTCGGTCGATTTTTTATCCAACCCAAACACAACTCAATATGGTCGGTTTGATCAAAAATCAAACCAACCCAATCCATTTATGTGTTCCAACCCAACTCA
Source organism: Fraxinus excelsior (assembly GCA_019097785.1). Classification (NCBI taxonomy): domain Eukaryota; kingdom Viridiplantae; phylum Streptophyta; class Magnoliopsida; order Lamiales; family Oleaceae; genus Fraxinus; species Fraxinus excelsior. Next base: position 24,804,232 of record CM032629.1, on the reverse strand, counting down.
ATCAAATTTCGGTCGGGTTGAGTTTGGTTGATCGGTTTGGACATTAAAAATCATAAAAAGTATATTCCGACAATAAAAACATATCAATCACATGAAATGCATAAATAAAAAATACTAAAGAATGAAAATAGAGGCATCTTGTACCTGTAATTAAAACTGCATTTATTTTCAAATCAAAGTTTAACAAGAAATGGGAAAGATTAATCAAAAATCCACTACAACAACTTTTTAATAGCATAACCACAAGTTAAATTATAAACTTTGAATAATCATAGATAAAACAAAAATCGAATACTTTACACAGTCCGACGAAAATTGACTCGTATTCAAACTAGTAGGACATGATGTCTCACAAACGAAACGAAAAGATAAATTTCTCATAACTTAAGAAAAGTAGCGGGGAGAAATTCGATAAATATGCATAAATATATAGCTTGAAAATGAAGTGTTCAATGTGATATGTCTATTGTATATGAGATTGTATTTATACAATTTTTGGGCAGTTAAAGTGGAAGCCAAGAAATCAACTTTATTATTTTTTTTTTTGTCATGTCAAACAAATTTTAAATGGGACAAGAAAATACTACTCCTTTAATTTAATTTAATTTAAATTTTTTTTTTTTTTTTTTTGTGCATTAGTGGAGGTCTTATCAATGAATCCGATTGGGTTGGATTGCGTTAAATCGATTTTTTTGGATTAACATGTGATCCAACTCAACCCAACCCACCTTTTTCGCTCAAAACTCAACCTAACTATAATAAAAAAATCGACCAATACCAATTGATGTGAGTCGTTTCAGACGATTTAGACGAGTTGGTTTGAGTTTTGCCCACCCCTAAATAGGATGGTAACGTGTTGCGGCCATGAGGGTGTTTTAGGAATTTGAGGTGGCTCTAATCATTGTGCAGTTAATTATTGCAATTTACAAAGTAGGACAGATGTCTATTACTCTTGAATGACTAACAAAAAAAGGTAGAAATTCTTAATCGACCGATCCCCATGAATTTTCACTTAACTTTCAAATAATATGCTTTTAATTTTAATTTATTTCTTTTAGAAATTGAGTCATTCAATCTAGTACAAAAAAAAAAAAAAATTAATATTATTCATTGTTAATTATACTCAGTATAATAAGTGACAGTTGAACTCATAATTAATTGTCCCGATGAAGATAGAGTTAAAATATATTTTAATGCTTTTTACAATAATTAGAACATTCATAGTCACCTAAACTGCGATAATCATTACTGAGAATAGATAATATTAATACGAGATGATATTTAGATTAACTTCACTTGGGGATTCTTAACCTTTTAAACACCTGCTTGTTTTACATTTTCCCCTCGTTTGTATAAGAATTGTAATTGCTGCACAGATTTCTAGCCGACATTTTTGAACAAAACGTATGATAATGTGGTCCAGCAATTTGAAAAAAATGATCACAAAATTTCTACTAATTGGAAGAAAATTTAGAACAAACAGAGGCTAAAAGAAACAAATTTTGCATTGTAGTTGCATAATCTCTCGTGACTTTCACTTATCTAAATTTATGAAACTATATATATAGTGACCTCTAAAAATTTAGTGTGAGACATTTATACAATTATAATTAAGCAATTGTTAAAAGTTGATTTTTTTTTTTTTTTCAAAATCACTTTTCCTCACACTCATTTTCAACCACAGGTTCTTGAAAAGAAAAATCATTTTTTACATTTCATCACAATATTTTTTCTACTTTTTAATCACACATTTTTCAAAAATAAAATTTAATTTTAAAATAATCACGTCTCAAAAATCAACTTCATACCAAGGCTAGAATCTGACTTTTCAAGATAAAACATCAATTTAGATAAGTTTTTTTGGTACTAAAATCTAGTAGATGGGATTTCATATTCACATCATGTGTTGTGTTGTGCTGTGCTGTAATCTAAAACATGTTTGATAAATCTTTCTCAATTTCCTTTTTAAGAAAAAATATTATTTCGTGCATGAAAAACGCAAGTTCAACCCTAACAACACCTAGAGGGGGGTGAATAGGTATAATATGCGGAATTAAAAATTAATTAACAGGCAACAAGTCACAAGTTAATTATCTCTAGATGATTAATCAAACAATCCAATTTTCTTATGTTGAATTACCTCAGTTTGTATAATAAACGGTAAAACATAAAGCAGTAAAGAACACAAGAATTGTTCACGGAGAAACCCAACTGAGAAAAACTCCGAGCACTTTGCCAGTCAATTCACTATAAACGATTCAGCACTTACAATCTACCAGACTAGACGACAACACGAACTATCTGATCTCCTGACTACAATTCTGACAGCTCTCCTGAATTCTGTGCTCCCTTGCACCAATTCCATCTGTAATAACCAACGCTCTCCTGGAACTCCGTTATCCTGCAGCAGCCCTTAGTTTAGTAAAATCGTCTATCTCTTGTGGATCACGAAAAATAACCCGTTCTTCAAAGACTGGAACTCCAGTCGCCTTCATTGATCTTCAGCACTCTCTGACAGATATGTAAGAAGTAGCATTTTTGTATTTGAATGTTGGATTTGATGTTTTTCTGACCAAAACACTAAAGCAAGATGAAGGTTGAAAGACGTAATCAATCGATCTCTCACAGATGAAGCTCTCTCAATTATCAACCTTAAGAATTTCGTTCTAGACGTGTTTTGAAATATATAGATAGGTCAAGAAACTCATGGGCAAAAAAAAAAAAGTCTTTAAAATGCGAAAATAAAATTTCCCGTATAAAGCGTCGCTTAAGCGAGAAGCCAGCGACAATTGAGCGACGGGGTGTCGCTCGAGCAAAGGAGGGGGAACGGTCCAGCGACAGTGTTTTTGCTTTTGCAAATCGAGCCATAACCGGCGACAGTCCATCGAAAATTCGCGCCGTTTTCTCCTTTATTCCAAACTCAAAACCCTAGACCTATTCAACTAACTTTTGACATATTTGCACATTACTCCTTCAACTATCAATTTAAGTCATTTTGTCTACAGAATAGTCAATTACATAATCAACTAAAGCCTAACAAACTCCCCATTTGGCATTCTGTGACAAAACACTATATTATGTCAAGGCAGTAATGAAATATAAAGTTACAGACTCAAAAGAATGACACACATATACTACAATCTGTCTTGATCTGTTTCCTGAAACAAACAACTTAAATACCAGTGTAAATGTGTGGAAAACAAGATCAACAATAATCACAGTTCAAAGAGTTCAATTGTAATAAGTGTCATTTGAGCAAATGTAAGCAAATGTAACTCATATAGCCTATTATTCAGTTTTAAATCACAAGCGAAAAAAGACATAGTATCAATGCAACCCAACATATCAAAACGAAACATTGACACTGCTAAAACATCAAAAACTTAGTTTAGCAAAACTCAATCAAACAAATATGCATGTGTTCTCCCTAACTGCAAACTCTCAATGTGTTTAAACAGTAGGTAAATGTATCTATGTCTCATCTCAATGACCCCTCAAGACATATGATACAAATGTAAAATCAATGCAATGTATATCAAGTCAAATGTCAATATGTATCTATGTCTCTCCTCAACGACCCCTAAAAAATATATGCAAAAGATCAAACCAAGTTAAAAGCATAATATGTCTATACAGTAACTATATCTCTCCCCAACGACCCCACAAAGACAAAGACATATAATGATGCAAATCTATAATTGCAAGTTAGTTTGAAAATATATATATATATCTTTCTATATATAAAAAGTGGCTATTAAATGGAATATGTTGGTTTAACGGAAAAACTAACGGAATTTCTTGATTTAACGGAAAAACTAACGGAATTTCTTGTTTTTAATGGAATTTTTTTTTTCACCACCCCCTACTTTCAAAATTATAATTAAATAATAATAATAATAATAATAATAATAATAATAATAAATTAACTTTTGATAATTCTTTCAAACTAAAATATCTTGGAGCTAACTTATCCGAATCGACTATTTCTCGAATCTGATTTATGTATTTAATTACGATTTATCTAACGAGACCAATATTCATATATTTATGATAACTCCATCAATATCTAAATATTTGACACAAATAAAATATAATTTGATAAATGTATCATTTAGTCCATAACTTTCAAAATATTAAAATATAGTATATAAAAATTGAATTATATTTTATGAGAATTTTCGGGGTATTACATTCTCACCCTCTTAAAATATTTTCGTCGTCGAAAATTTACCCATCACTTACCAATACTAAGTCTAACACATGATATACATACATTATCGTAATATATATCATACTTTAGCGATAAAATGAATTGCATTATTACTTAAAAAAGAGTAAAAACTTAAGCCATGCAAAAAGTTTAAGCCTCCGTTTGTTTCTCATTAAAAACCCATAAAAATGAAAAATATGACCGTTATCCATCACATCAATCTATCAATTTTGAATTTCTATCTCTTGTGTGGGGTCCAATAACGGCTATATTTTTCATTCTCATTCTACATTAATGAGAATCAAATGGAGCCTAATGAAAACTCATCTTCTTACCCCTTAACATACCTTGAGTTTTCTGTTTATGATTTTGGGTTGGAAATGACAAAGAAAAGCACTTTATTTAATTATTTATCAATTACATAAACATTACATCATTAATTATTTAATTAACCAAAAAAAATTACATCTTTATTAATAACAAATTAATTCTTAAACAAAACTATTAAATATAAATTAAGCAAACGTGTATTGTACGTTGCTTACATCTAGTGTATATATATATATATATATCAAACAGATGATTTAATCCAGATTTGTGAATGACATAATACAAGTAAGCTCGTAAATCTAGATATCACCAAGAAAATACTTTACAAGTTAAAGTCAACTACTCCCCCTCAACCTATACATACTGCCAACAAACCAAAAATCTACTTCCCCTTTTTGTCACAAAATGACAAGGGAATAGCCTATAATCTATACAGCCCCGACAACATCATCGGAGTCCGTCTTCTCCTCGGAAGCATCATCATCCCAATGACGATGAATCCATCGTAAACCACGTTGAACGTAACCAATAGCACCCCGCAGTGTAGCAAACTCGGTGGTGTGGCGATCAACAGTGGCACGAAGCTGTGTAAGTTGTGCCATCATTCGATCGTCACGATCATCTGTCCCAAAAGAACCACAAAAGGATCAATGGGAACATAGGGAATATCAGCAGGTGGAGGAACCGACTCAAAAGAAGGAGCCGAAGAAGATGGAGGAGGAGGCACCGAACCAGAAGTAAAAGGAAAGTCGTTGGACTCGGGAGCAGTAGCAAAAGAGGAAAAATCGGAGGGGTCAAAAGAGATAAGGTCATCAATAGGATCGACTGGCACAGTAGGATCAACCTGAGACTGCGCGGGCCCAGAGGTTGAAGCATGAGACATACTCTGGGCGATAGTAGTATGACCAATCGGTCGAGATACCCATCGTGGAACCCCCTCAGGAAAACTAGATCTTAGGGCAGTGACTAACCTATAAATGAGACAAGCATAGGGAAGCCCAACCCGAGTTCCCGTGGTCCGGAATGCTCTCAAAATCTGCTTTCATATGAAGGAAGGTAAGTCAATAGAGTCGCCATGCAGCTCTCCATATGTAATGAAGAGGAATGGGAAATTGGCCACAGATTAGTGCACACAATGCGCAACAAAATTTGTCGGTCAGTAGGTAAAGATCCAGTGCGCATCGCACCTGGACCACCCTCTATTGGTGTGTTAAATACTGTGGATCGGACTAAAGTGTCCGAAGGAAGAGAATCGAGGGTAAGATATGGGAACAGGGAATGGACGACTCTCGGAATATGAATAAGAATAGAAATGACGTCTGTAGTAATCTTAACTACCCTATCCCGAAGAAAAACCATAAATGAAGTACCAGTAATATCATGGATGTTACTGTAAAACTCCTGAATAAGCAATGGAGGAGGAGTCAAATCAACTAGTAAGGGTTTCCAGCCCCGGGAAGTGAAAATAGCAGTGAGGTCGGGAGATAAGTCAAACATTGTGACCTCGCGCTCAAAAAGAATGGGGCGCTGAGAAAACTGTGACCCAAAAACATCCTGAGCCACAGCAGAAATGAACCTAGTCCGACTAAAAGAAGTAGACGGACCGGGAGTGGAAGGAGTGGTACCTGCTCTCTTAGGTGGCATCTGAAAGAAATGAATCACAAACATCAATAAAACCTCAATATAGGACAAATGAAACCATGAAATGCATGGCATGCATGAATGCACGCAAAATGAGGCAAGCAAAATGACATGAAACGTATCCTAACGTGAGTGCATGATGACATGCAATGATGTCTAGATGTAAGTGACATGAAGACATGAATCGTGCTATGGTGCCTAGACAAAGAGTCGTGAAGTCATGATATAGTGACGTAATGCCATGACGGAGGGACGTGACGCCCCCGTGCGGTGTCACTACCAAGCATACAAGACAACCAACCCAAATTCACACTCCTACCCATCGACTTGACATAATAAAGATCAAACCAACCTTCAAATCACTCAAACGAACACCAAGAGTTAACTATAAACCCAATCAATCAAGCAATATCGATACTAACCACAGATGCCTTCACAACTCCAACTTTAAAAGCACCCAACTCAAGCCCATACTCACAGGTGCAACTCTCACAACATCCAACCAAGTAAATCAATGACAATTTCATCAACAACTAGAGCCAAATGAATGAACTAAAGTGAAAACTCACGCAAGAATCCATGAAAATCATGTCAAAATCGACCCAGTCACTCAATGTGTGAAGCAATATTGTGAAAAAAAAACAATGATAGGCAATCACAATTCTTAGAGCACACAATGCAAGCATCATAACTCAATGATCAATGGGCCATAATCATCAAAACCCAAGCAACTTGCAAAAGTTAGTGAAAACCAAGTTTTCAACAATTTACCTTGAAAATTCAATAATTTGATGAAATGCCAACTAAATTGTATGATTCAAAGTGTTAATGAGTTGAGAAATCAACCAATTTGATGTGGGTGAAGCAAAACTAGAAGAAATCAAGTGAAAAAATGGGCAAAATGCGTGAAACCCTTGAAATGAAGCGTTATAGTTCAAAATCACGCTCTGTCGCTCGGGCGACAAGCGAGCGAGGCAGCTTCTGCTGCTGTTGCTCGAGCTAGAGCTAGCGAACGTGCAATTAACAGAAATAGTACTAAAAATTCAGAAAAATATCAGTTTTTCTTCAATAATACGAAATTAAGACAAATTAAGCTCTCAACACTTCGATGATCAAAATAAAGCATGCAATCACAAGTCGAGCATTATCAAACAGACTTTCCTACGTACGCAGTTAAATTCAAGATGGAGTAAAGTGTATAAATGACTCATGTGTGTAATGTGCCACTATTTTCTCGTGAAAACGACTCTAAACCTTAATTTTGTGAAAAAGAACATGCAAAACATCACTTGTTAAATAAGAATGATCTCTATAAATGAAAGTCAAACCCAAATAAATTTTAGGACCTGAAAATAAGCTCAATTGAATGATAAATTTTCTATTCTCCTCCTGACCATGAGCATAAAAGATTTTTTGTTGTTTTTCTCGTAAATAGCATCTTATGTGCAAACCGTGTCCATTAAACGACTAAATTGACCCATGTAACGAACTTTAGGTCGATTAACCTAAGTCAGTTGACCATAGGCACCAGGTTATGAGAAACCCCTCGGGCTTAATTACTCGAGTCAAATAGGCTTCGAACAGAGTATAAGATGAACTAAATAAGCACTCATATATTTTTATTCATTTTCTTTTTTATCATACATGCAACAATGCATGGAGACTATCACGAGATAAGATCATCTAAATGTCGGTCAATTCATGTTCGAGCTCACCTTATTAATACGTGACTGTCATCCCAAATCTTACACACGCGGTTCAAACTCATTCACAAGATCACAATGTGTGCAGTGCAAATGGTTACAGACGACACATATACTCAATACTCCACATTAAATCGAACCAAGCAATGGAAATAACATTGTAGAAAAAATAATTGCTTACTTGGATTCACATATCTGGTTTATAATCAAAACGATGTGTCGTTTGTTAGAACGAAAATATTTTTGCATTTTTCACAATTTTTTTTCTTGTTTTAACATTTTTCAATGTTTTTGAATTTTTCTTAAATCGAATGAAAAACTTACATAAACAAAATGAACGTCAAGCACACAGGATAAATAAAAATCAAAAAGTAATAATAAATAATAAAACAACATACCAAATACACACATGCAAAGTGTAAGATGAATGCAAAAAGCATCAGTGTAACGGTTAATGCATGCAGATGCCTATGAATGGGATCAGTGTGGTACATAAGCACCAACGACTGCCATACAGTCAAGATCAACTTTCTTGACCCATGTCTTCCTAGCAGTAGAGGTAGCCCTAGTCAATTGAGAAATCATCTCAGTCAGCTGAAGAACTTGACTGAAAGAGAATTGATATGACTAGGAATATCCTGATTTCTATCCCTGTGCACACGCAAAGGACACCTTGACCTAATGTGACCCAAGACGCCACAACGATGGCAAATGGGTACAAAACTCGACTCAGACACATGAACGATAAAATCACCCTTGAGGTGAAGTGTTCTTATAAGACCTAGGAGTCCTACGTCCTATGACACGCTCAGCTCTGGGATCAGGAAATCTAGCAATGTGTGGCTGAGTAGAAGCAGGAACGAAAGAAGGCTTAGAGGTACTGAAAGAATTGGAATTGTTCTTAACATAGCCTAGACCTTGTCTATCACCAGCAGACCTATTCATTCCAAGCAGATTGTCCAGCTTCTGCGAGCCACTCATGAAAGATTAAAGTTGAGCATTGGATTTATCAAGATTAGATGTTAATGATTTAACTTTGTTCTCCAAGTTTTCATTAACGAGTTTCAACTCACTCATTCTCTTGATTGAGTCTTGATGGTTACTCATCAGTCTTTCACGTTCACGTTCAAGCTCGTTCACCTTTTTCAGAATGACTTTGTTGACCTTCTTGATTTTGAGACTCTCCTCAACAGTTCACGATAAGACTCTTGAATATCTGTCTCATCATCAGACACTTCAGCAGACTGCTCACTCTCGTTCTCCTTATCTCCAATCTCAACCTCACGTTCGGATTCGATAGCAGCAATCGAGGTGAAGGCCATGAATTCTTGTTCATCCTCACCTCCGAAAGTCTTATACTGAGAACCGGAATCCGACTCCTCATCACTCATGGTCACAGCTAAAGCCTTACGCCTTTCATTATTCGAGCTCCTATTCAGATTAGGACATTCATTCATATAGTGACCGAACCCTTTGCACTCATGGCATTGAACAGATTGAAATTTCTTCACGGGAGTCTTAGAAGTGTTTCTCTTACGCTTACCTCTCAAGAGTTGATCAGATATTTCACTGTTAAACTCCTGAGGCTTCTTCTTATTCCTCATCACCTTTTGAAATTTTTTAACAAACAAACAATTTCGTCGTCCCTAAATGTCTCAGTGTCAGTGGAATCACTATCAACTTCTCTAACAGTGTTCATGGCGATGGATTTTTGCTTCTTAGGCTGTGCTAAAGTCAATTCATAATTTTGGACGGATCCTACAAGTTCTTCTACCTTAACGCTGTCTAGGTACTTTCTTTAATTGTAGTTACCTTAGGTCTAAACCTTTCAGGTAGGGATCTAAGAACCTTACGAACGATTTTTGACTCAGGAATCTTTCACCTAGATTAAAACTAGAATTCACAATATCGTTCAACTTAGCATATAACTCATCAAATCTCTCATCATCATTCATCCTAAGTTCTTCAAATCTAGACGTCAACATTTGAAATTTAGAATTCTTAACAGTTTTAGTTCCCTCGTGTGTGGTTTCTAGTAGTTTCACACATCGATACACTACTAAACTCTTCAACAGACATAGCCATGAACAGTTCATAAAGACCCTTACTGTTCCAATTACACTCATCCAAATTAGTTTTGGTCCACATAGAAATATCAGTTGGAGTAACCACACCATCAACAGTAGTTGTAGACGGAGTCCACCCATTTTGCACACAAATCCAAATACGTTCATCTAAAGCCTTAAGGAAAGCTCTCATTTGAACTTTCCAATAAGCATAATTGCTTCCGTTGAAAAACGGAGGTACGAACAACGACTGACTCATCTAGACTAATCAAATAAAGGCCAGGAATCAAAATAAGATTCTGATACCAATTGAAAAATGCAAGTTCAACCCTAACAACACCTAAAGGAGGGTGAATAGGTGTAATAGGCGAAATTAAAAATTAATTAACAAGCAACAAGTCACTAGTTAATTATCTCTAGATGATTAATCAAACAAAGCAATTTTCCTATGTTGAATTATCACAGTTTGTTTAATAAGCAGTAAAACATAAAGCAGTAAAGAACACAAGAATTGTTCACGGAGAAACCGAACTGGGAAAAACTCCAGGCACTTTGCCAGTCAATCCACTATAAATGATTCAGCACTTATAGTCAACCAGACTAGACGGCGACATGAACTATCTGATCTCCTAACTGCAATTCTGACAGCTCTTCTGAATTCTGTGCTCCCCTGCACCAATTCCAACTGTAATAACCAACGCTTTCCTGGAACTCCGTTATCCTGCAGCAGCCCTTAGTTTAGTAAAATCGTCTATATCTTGTGGATCACGAAAAACAACACGTTCTTCACAGACTGGAACTCCAGTCGCCTTCCTTGATCTTCAGCAACTCTGACAGATATGTAGGAAGTAGCAATTTGGTATTTGAATGTTGGATTCGATGTTTTTTCTGACCAAAACACTCAAGCAAGATCAAGGTTAAAAGATGTAATCAATTGATCTCTCACAGATGAAGCTATCTTAATTATCAACCTTAAGAATTTCATTCTGGACGTGTTCTAAAATATATAGATAGGTCAAGAAACTTATATGCCAAGAAAAAAGCCTTTAAAACGAGAAAATAAAATTTTCCGTATAAAATTGTCGCTCGAGGGAGAAGCCAGCGACATTCGAGCGACAAGGTGTCACTCGAGCGAAGGAGGGGCGACGATCCAGCGACAACGTTTCTACTTTTGCAGCTCGAGCCATAACCTGGCGACAATCTAGCGAAAATCCACGCCGTTTTCTCCTTTATTCCAAACTCGAAACTCTAAACTTATTCAACTAACTTTTGACATATTTGCACATTACTCCTTCAACTTTCATCAACTATCAATTTAAGTCCTTTTGTCTACATAATAGCCAATTACATAATCAAGTAAAGCCTAACCGTGCATATTTCTATCTTCACTTGTAAACTTGTCAACAAAATCTCAATCTTGTATTTATGTAAATAATAATAATTCTCTGGCCTTTTACCTTGAAATATGCAAGAGACAATTTCATTATTTGGCACTGCAACAAGACAAAATGAAAATATATGCAAAAAGCAATAAATAAATCGTGTGTGTATGGTGATCTCGTGGGACGTGTTGAATCAAGCCCGAGGATAGACAAGTCGAGCAACTCGGCAAGCCTCGTTTAGCACCCCTACTATACAGCCCCCCTTCTTATCTTGACAACTTTGTGATCAATTTGAAGAAAAATTTCCAAACATGTACCAAATTCATTCTCAATCTTTTGCTATTGTATTTCGCATGCAAAATGTTTGGTCTCATCTCAATTGGACCGTGAGAACATGGTCTCCGTCTTGTACCAACCTTAATTTTTATTTTGTATTTTTAGTTTTGTAGTTTAAATGGTATTTTAAATATAAATAAATAAGTAAATCGAAAAGTAGGATGACAAATATAGATATTGTTAATCCCATCCGAATACTACCTGCCCCTGCCCAATTGCCATTGTTTACAATCAATTCCAAATAGTTGAAACTATTTAATCTTTGTTTAAATGAAAATTCAACTGCCTACCGCCCATCCAATTTAACCTCGAAAGTAATGTAAAAAAAGATTTATTTTAATATTTATTCACTTTCGTCACCTTATAATTCAAATGAGGTCAGATTTGGCAAAATAGTTTCCTTTAATTCTCGTTCCTTATAAAAATTGTGCAAATATTAGAATTGTTAATAAAAAAAATGAATTCAATGAGCATGTTAGTCTATTGAAGATACAAATAGATATGTACGTACGTATATTTGACAATTTAAAATTTTAAGTCAGTCAACAATTTTGAACAATATTCGAAAACTTGACCTCGGGTATTGTCAAATAAAAGGTTACAGGACATAAATTAAGAAATAAAATCTTTTTTCTTTATTTAATTGCAAGTCTTTATAAAGCTGTGCTTATATAGACATTAAAGGATATTATTTTATGAGAAAAGCTGAAGAATAATAATCATTCTATGATGCAAATTGAAAATTAGCAGCATCATTAGGGTTGATGTCTGATGTTGATCTGTGGTCCTCTTTTTCTAGAATTAATGATTGTGTAATGACAACATTTATATCCTAGGATTGCAATTTCATTGTTGTCCCTCACTGCTAGTCTTGTGCACCTGCTACCCCCAAACATAGAAAGCGTATTAAATTGACAACTTTACCATATTTTTCCTTTTTTTTTTTTATCTTCAAAGAACTAATATATTTCTTTAATTTCTTTTGTAAATTATTTAATAAGTTTAACTGCACTTATTGAGAATGCTTCTAAAAATTCTGAGGCTCTATTAGACTAATTATAGGCATGACAGAAAATTCATTAAACGTGATACATGTGGTGGGCTCGCTACATATAAGGTGAGGATTACCTGCTTAATCGAGTACTCGAGATGGGTACAGAGCGACGAATACTGTCCTAGGACGGGTACAAAAAATATACTCCCAGATCCGTGACCCTCCCCATTTACAAGTCAACTAAAAAATATTTATTAATTATGATGTGTCGATTAAAGAATTATTTGAAAATATTTAGTTCTTTGTACGGTGTTTGACATGATTAATGAATAAAGTATGTCATAACTTAACGGGTGGTTAATTATCTGAATCATTATTGAATTTTGCTTAAAGTTTTCATCGAGTCACTGAACTTTAAAAAATATTCCATTAACCACTCAAATTTGTAATTTGTTATCCCATCCATCACTCATTTAATGGAAGGTTAAAAATTTGATGAATTTGCTGATGTGGCGACGAAATTACGTACGTGGCAATCTATTACCCACTTTGCATCCGCATCAGTAGCAATTGAAAACTCGAGCGACTGATGGTATAACAAGTTACAAAATTCAGTTATTAATGGGGGTAATTTTTAAAGTTCAGTGACCAGGTGGAAGCTTTACGCAAAGTTTAGTGATGATTCAGGTAATTAACCATATTCCCTCATGTTCTTCTATCATCTTTTTTGTTACTTTGTAGTTTTGTTTCAATTTTTATCAATTTTTATGTTTTTTTTTTCTGTACTCGTACACTACAATTTTATTCTCTCTAGCAACATCAAATTGTATTGATCACTTAATAGTATTCAAATATGAAATTCATACATATCTTCAGTTCAGAGTCTAATAAAATTCTGATTTTTATATAGGTATTTTAGGATAGAAAGACGATTGAAGTTGAAATAACACGTGGAACTGTCACACGCCACTATAGAGCTCACCAAAAAGGAGGTGATTCCAGCACAAACAACATTGCTTCAATCTTGGCTTAGACTTTTGGCCTCGCACACGGGTAACTGAATTTGGTTTTAAGTCTAACAATTTACTATAATGAAATGTATTATTTTTACTTGTCCTTTTGCACAACAAAGTTTTTTGGTTTCCTTTAACGATGAATAAGAAAAAAAAAAAACAATTAACAAGTAGCAAAGTGTTTAGGGCAAAATTGAATGACAATGCAAAGCTCTTGGACTTCACTTAGAAACTAGAAGCAACTTGAATTAGTGTAGTAGAGTCTGGAAAGATGACCAAGGATTTTACTTTTATTATCCATGGATCCAAGTGAGTGACTATTGCATTGTTTTCTCAATCTATAGTTCTAAAGTCGTCCTACTTTTTCCTGAACAAGTGGAAGAAAGTATCTCGTTCAGCTTATCACTCTTTTATAATGTTACAGGCTTGATTGAGACAAGTATATAAACACTGAAGAGTTCATCGATGTTGTGGCAGATGAGCTCAAAGTATAACTTCTTGTTAAGTTAATCACCCGAATAATCACTAAACTTTCGTAAAGTTTCCACAATCCATCACTAAGTTTTTAAATTGCTATTGAGGTGGACTCCACGTGGGAAATAGATTGCCATGTATGCAATTTTGACATTCATGTCAACAAATTTGTCAATTTTTAACCGTCCATTGCTTGAGTAATAGATGAGATGATAAATTACAAAGTTCAATGATTAATGGGATAGTTTTTAAGATTCCATGACCCGATGAAACTTTATGCAAAGTTTTGATGATTCAAGTAATTAGCCCTAACATAACATTAATTAGCAACCGATGCCCATTTTTATAGTTTTACTCAAACCGACATACCAAATACACAAATATCTGTGCATATTCTTTGATTTGTTTTCACATGTAACATCTTTTTTTTTGTGGAAGGAGGGGGTGATACCTTCGAGATTTTATTAAAATGTCATCACTTGTGACGGATGAATACCGTGGTTACAAATGATATCAATGAAATCAATAAATAAGGAAGTACTACTTCCCTTACAAAAAAAAAAAAAAAAACAAGTTAAAACAATAAAAAAATAAAAGCAAAATATAAATACCTAAACTCTAGTGGTGGGCAAACCATACCTGTCAATCTGAACAAGTGCCCTGATATGTCGTGGTAGATTGGCTAGACCATATTCCTGGTATCTACGATGATGTCAACCCTCGGTAGCAAGTGCATCTACAACTTGGTTCCCCTTTCTGAAAACGTGGGAGACCATATCTCTGTTAGATGAAACGATATCTACAATCTGTCTCATTATTCCCTGGATAGACCACGGTCCGCCACTTCCGGTGATGCAGTGAATGACAATAGTCGAATCTGCCTCAACCCAAAGACAAACCAAGATCTCTAGCCAATAGTATCACATCACGAATAGCCCTGAGTTCTACCTCAAATATCATATATTGTCCATATGAAGCTGAGAAAGCTCTAATACAATTTTCTGCGTAGTCCCTGATCATGCCTCCCCCGCTTGCAAACCCATCCTTGACATAACTATCGGTGTTGATTTTGACAGATCCAAATGATGGAAAGAGCCACCAAATCATGATTGGGGGAGAGTCAAAGAAATATCAAAAAGTATAGCAAGCTGCATGTCATTACGCCAATGTAACGATCGGAATAGTCAACCAATATGGAGGAAGGATACCATACGGTAAACTCTCCAGATAATACATCTCGAGCTCATACGTATGTTCATGTGCTTTGAATTATTCCTCTTAATCCAAAGAAACCAGAAAATCAATAGAGGAATAATGATGCGAATGTGTCCGATCCTTGCAAACTGTTGAGAATACCTCCATTTCAGATATCTCTGTCTGACACCCTCTCATGTACACGTGGTAATATGGAATAAAGCCCCAAAATGTTTCCAAACATGATCCGAAATACTGCTACCAGCAAAAATATGAGTTATGGTCTCAATCTTATAACAACACTGACATCGAGAAGCCAAATGACTGCCGATCCTCTTCTGGATAATGACATCAACTGGTATTAAATTTTGCCATAGTCTCCAACAGAAGAACAAAATGGTAGTAGGTATGATAGGGCTCCACAGTATGCGAAATGAATCCTGAACTGACCTGCTAAAGCGGATCAGCTGCCATGCTGATTTAGTATTAAATCTACCATCCGATGTGGCCCTTCAGAAAATACAATCTGAGACATCAAGACATAGTGGAATGGTTGCGATCTCCTTTGCCATAGCTGATGGAAGAGCCTGAAGTTATTGCCCAAAATCCCATCCAGTCTCCTTGAAAAAGTCCTGCGTCCTCGCAGATGTATGTTGTCTGTGTGGAAAAATGATGACAATGTAGAATTACCCATCCAATAATTATGTCAAAAGAAGATCTGCCATATCCTAAGGCGCTACGCAATGTGTGTCTCGGCACATGGTCCAAATTTCTTATGTCTCTTCCAAATAGGAGATGCTGAGTGAGAAACTGCTGCAAGCGAAGGATGTGTCCCTCTACAATATTTGCCCAGCAGAACCTGAGCCCAAAGAGAACTCTGAGACCTGAATAACCACCATAGCTTCAATGAAAATGTATCCACCGTATCCTGTAATCGTCTAAAGCCCAGACCTCTCTCGTCAGTAGGAAGGCAAATCGCCTTCCAACTACGCCAATGTAGACTATGCGCATGATCCTTAGAATCTCATAAGAATCGTGCAAATATACTCTCTAGCCTTTCAGAATGACCTTAGGAGGTCGCATAATCTGGAATAGATACAATGGTACAGAAGAAAGAACAGACCTCAGTAGAGTAATCCTACCACTAGAAGAGAGAAGGTGTGAAGCCCATCCTGAAATCCTACTCCTGGCCTTCATAATGAGATCATCATACAGAATGCTCCTCTTAGCCCCTTTAAACATAGGGACTCTCAGATATGTGAACAGTTATCTTTGATGTGAAAATCCAGTCAAATTCACTAACCTTCGTATCTAAATATCAGATGCCCACCTAGGCAATATAATACCACTCTTGTCTTTATTCACCAATTGGCCAGAGACCCCCTCGTAGTGCTCCAAACAATCGATGACCCTTCTGATAGACTTCTTATGTCTATTGGTAAATATAATCATATCATCAGCAAAAGCAATACGAGAGACAAGAATACTACCTCCCCGTCGATACTGCATACTAGGATATTTCTGAAATCACTGAGTAAGTAATCGAGAAAAGTAATCCGCATCAATAATAAATAAGGATGGAGAGATAAGATCTCCTTGTCTAAGTCCCCGTAATGAAGAAAAGAAACCACATGGTCGTCCATTCAGAAGTACTGAGAATCGACACTCCGATATACAACGTCTGATCCGATCAATCCACAACTGGTCAAAACCAAACGCCTCCAGTATAGAATAAATGAATCACCAATGCATACGATCATATGTTTTAGCCATGTCAAGTTTCAGCATAACTTTCCCTCCACGCATTATATTATCCAACGTGTGTAGAAGCTCCTGAGTCAACAAAATATTGTCTCCAATAAGTCGATCGAGGACAAATAACAAACAATAACAAACTAAGACTTATTCCTAAAAAAATTGGAGTCGAGTAAATAAAAGCTTTTTTTATGCATAACACTATCATATGCTGCAACATTGGGCATATAAAGGTGAGAGGTCAAGTTCTAGAAGAAGATAGAGTAAGGGTGCACAACTTGGTTCTTCCAAGCCTCTCCTAGTAGTAACGGTTCCAGAACCGGACTACAAGTGTGGCTAATATGTGTGTGTGTAATAAAAATAAGGGAAAAATTTATAAATCATACTTTAAGTATAGACTATTTCAAAAATAAGAAAACAACTTTTAAATTTCAAAAATCAGATATTTAACACACACACACACACACACACACACATATATATATATATATATGGGTTGTGCTACTTGTACATTATGACATCCATAATGGATGACATAATGTAAAAGTGGCACCCCCTTATTGGAGGGTGTGCTGGCCCACCGGCACACCCTTCAATAGGGGGTGCCACTTGTACATTATTTCATCCATTATGGATGCCATAATGTACAAGTAGAATTATATATATATATATATATATATATATATATAATTTTCATTATCATAGGCATGATCTGATTCTTCATTTGAGGTTTTTGACTTTGATTTCTTTGAAGCAGCTTTTGCTAAATTTGCAATTTTCTCAGAAATTACAGATAATTCTTCTGGATTTTTGCACTAACTTAACATAGCCAATAATTTTGATTTTTTTGTAAAAAAAATTGGCAGTTTTTTCTTACTCTTTTTTAGAGGGAATTTCGATATTCTTTTGCTCTTGAATCCATGAGTTTATTGCCTTAGGACAACAATTTGTTTCCTAAAATTTCGATCACCATTTGATTTTGAATCTTCTTGCAATCTGTTTGACATTGAATTCTGAACCAGGATTTTGAATAATTTGATAATCCCAACAAAAAATCCATGAGACTTTGAGATTTATTGAAAATTGAAACAGAAGATTTTCTTGAGGCTTTAAAAATGCTTTTGCCTCTTTTTTGAAATGTTCGAACCCTTGACGAGTAAGATTAGGTAAAATAGTCTCGTCAATGCCAAAATATTCGAACCATGTTTGAAACTATTTTAGAAAATTGTTTGAACAAGCCTGATTAAAAAGAATAAACTAGGAATGCGAAACTAGTCTAAAGAAAAATACTTTAGACCACGCATCAATGTAGTCAAAATAATTGAAACGAAATTCAAATGAAGCATTTTTTGGAAGATTCATTTTCTTCGCATTCCATGGGTTAGTCCCTCAATCTTCATAAGACCACACCATTTGAATAGAAATTTTTGAAAAATCAATGTAATTTTGTTTTTTACGATTTGGAGTATGAGTAATGATGGTTGATCCTGTTTTGACGAGAATAGTTTCATATTATTCTCTTGATTTTTTGATATTTTTGGGTAAGAAATGGAAGTCTTGAGGTAAAATATCTTGAATACATTCATCAAGGGATGAATATCTATGGATCCATGAAATTTTCATTTCACAAATAGGAAAGTAAAGAGGTTTTGTAAAATAATGAAAGGTAATTTGAGATGGATTAATTTCCGGTAACTTACCAGATCCTGTTTGGACAGCTTTTTTGAAGTTTGAAGGTTCATTTTGAGTAGAAGCCTTTTGAGTAGAAGCGAATGTAGTTTTTTGAGAATTTGAAGATGAAGAATGAGAATTTGAAATATAATCATCAATTGTAAGTAAATGAGTTGAAGATTTTTGCTTATTCTTCTTCTTAGAGGAAGAAGAGAAATCATTTTCTCACAAATGTATCACTCAACACTCTTCCTTTGCAAGAACTCTCTTGTTAGGAAGTCTGCAAGATAGTTAGATTTTCCTTGTATATAAAGAATTTTGAAATCAAAGCAAGATAGAATAGCTTGCCATCTTGCAAAAATTGTTTTGAAACAAGGTTTTTGACGTCTTTTTGTAAAACGTCTTTTGAACATTTACAATTAGTTTTTAGAATGAATTCTTTATTGATTAAATCATCTTGAAATTTTGAAATACATAAAACAATTGATAAAATTTCTTTTTTGATCGTAGAATAATTTCTTTGAGGGCCAGTCCAAATTCCACTGCAAAATCTGACTAACTGTTCTTGTTTTGACGTTTTTGGAATCTGTTTTAGTACTCCAGCATACCCTATATCAGAGGCATCGGTTTCGACAATTATCGAGGTTTGTGGGTTTGAAGACTAGATTTTCTAGGATTTGATCAGGAAATTTGTCAGGAAACTCTAGACTCCGTTGAATAGGAATAATAGTTCCTAAATGAATATTATATCCTAAAAACCTAATATTTGTTTGACACAAAACAACCTTTTTAGCAGATACTACTAAACCATTTTTCTTAATAATTTGAATGAATGTATGCAAATGCTTGAAATGCTGTTCGATACTTTCAGAAGATATTATAACATCATCAATGTAGACAATGATAAAATTTGAAAATGGATTAAAAATATCATTCATGATTTTCTGAAATTCAGAATGAGCATTTTTTAGATCAAGAGGCATAACATTACATTCGTATTGTCCGAAGGGAACATTAAATGCAGTCTTGTATCTATCTTCCTCTTTGATTTGAATTTGCCAAAAACCGGACTTCATAACAAATTTGGAAAAGATACATGCTTTGAATAATCTATTGATGAGATCTTTCTTTTGAGGTAGAGGATAACGAATCCATTGAAGAGTTGAGTTGAGAAGTTTATAATTGATTACGAGTCGTAGAGCTCCACGCTCGATTTCAGCACAATTATTGATATAGAAAGCCGAACAATTCCAAGGAAATTTACTCGGCCGAATAAGACCATTTTCAAGGAGATTATTAATTTCTTTGATACAATGATCAAGTAAATCTTTGCTCATTTGAATTGGTCTAGACTTGGTATGGATATTGGATTCTTGAAAATCAGAATTGTATGGAAGGGAAATAATGTGTCTCTTTCCATCCCAAAATGCATTTGGAATAGTAGAGCAGATTTCTTTTTCAATTTGTTTTTGAAAAATCGAAATATTTTCTTTATTGAAGATTCTTGTAACAGTTCTTCAATCCTTTTGAATTTTATTTCTTCTTTAAAAAATTGAATATGTTGCTTTTTTAAATTTATATTATTAATCATTTTGAAATTGTTGCTTCTTTTAAGGAATTAACATCTTTAAAATAGGGCGGATTTGTAAATTTGAAAAATATTTTTTGACCAAAAATTTTTGTAGACAATCCTTTAGAATCTACTTTAAAAGGATAAATTTGAACGATAAAAGGCGTACAAAGAATCACTTCTTGATCCAAATCTTTAACAAGATAAAATATATTTTTGAAACAGATATTTGAGTTGCAAATATGTGCTCTTGAATGTTTATATTGAATGTTGAGTCTTTTACCGCTGGCTCCATACAATGGCTCAGTAGTTTTTTCAAAATATTTGGTAGGAATTAATCATTCCCTAATACAATTTTGATCAGCACCAGAATCAATAAGAATACGGGTTGAAAGTTTAAATTCTTTGTTAATGATAATTGTCATATGACAATACCATTTCCGTAACTGAATTCGGTTAATAACATTAACTTTCTCAGTTTCAGCTTCATTTTCTTTATCAGAAGATCGATTCGAATGATCTTTATCAGACGGATGAGGAGAATGATAGCTAGGATGATAAGCATGAGAACTATCATTTGAATCGGACTCATCATAAGATTTTTGAGAAAGATGTTCAGATTTAGATTTAAAAAGTACTACTTCATTTCGTACTTCTTTCATCTGTTTTTCAAGAATGGCAATTTGAGATTTCATTTGATTTACTTCCATCTTCAAATTAGAAGTAAAAGCTTTCTTTTCAGAAAAACAATTCATAATATTTTGAAAGATGACGGGTTCGGATGTAGAAGATGGGGGTAAACGAGTAGCAAATTTCTTTTTGAGTTGATGATCTTTGATTTGATCTACAATATCTTGAATGAGTTCTTCTTCTTTAGTAAGAACATTAATGGTTTTACAACCACAAAATTCTTTTTCTTGACTAGAAGAAGAGGAGTTAGAAGAATTATCTGACTCATAGTCAAAATCTTCTTGATGTTCAAAAATAGGTTCTAATTCAAAATTAGATTCTTCGTCAGAACTAGAAATTATATTGAGAAGCTGGAGTTTAATATTTTCATCAATTTGAAGACTATTGATCTTATCTTTTATAGGACATTTATTTGAATAGTGTCCAGTCTGCTTGCATTTCCAACAAGTGACATCATTTTTATTTTTAAAGCTTTTTTCTTTGAAAATTTTCTTTTTGGAAATTTCGAATGAGGAAATTTTGAATATTTTTTGTAATATCTTTTTGTAAAATTCTTTTCAAAATACTTTCCCTTCTTTGAAAATTCTCGACTCTTTCTTTTTGAAGAAGGAACAATTTTCTCATAGCCATATTGTTCACAAAAAGATCCGTGTCCCTTACGATTCTCAGTTCTTAATGATTTTAATTTGGCTTTAAGTTTTAAATCATTACAGAGAGCTAATCATTCTTTATTGATAATATTGATTATCTCTCCATAAGTAAGATTTTGATAACCTTCACTATCATATTCTCTTTTGATAGTGTTTTTTTACTCTTTCAGCAAAAAGTTTAGGAAGTCCAGATATAAATTCTTTTTTTTTCAAAATGACTCATCACAATCTTGACGAAGCATAATTCTTGTAATAAAAGTATCTTTATACCATTTGAAATCTTGTAATGAAGGACAATGAAGGTGCATAAGAATATCCGAATTCTTTTCAACAAAAGAAATAGGATTTCCTACGAAATGTTTGATAATGGTATAAACAAGAGTCATGAAACTATTGTTTTGTCATTGATTATCAATAGCAAAAAGAATCTCATTTCTTTCTCCGTCAGTCATATAATTATACCACCAATTTTTTAGGCATCCAGCAAAACCTATAGTGATATAATTGCATGCTTGAGCAGGAATAATATTTGAAGCAAGATATGAGATGTAACATATAACCATTCTTTCACACAGTTGAATAACTTGATATTCGGATAAACCTTCTAAATTCCATTCAACAATAGATTTATCTTCATATGAATGTTGTTTTGAAGGTTTCTCTTCAAAGAGCAAATCAGGAGCAGTATGAGAAGAAGAATAATAAGGAGGGACTTTAGAAGTTAGTCCACTCAACTTATTAACTTGAGGAATTTCATCATCAATGAATTGAGATTCAATTTCATCAATGGTGTTAATAATTTTTTAAGAGGAAATTTTTCATAATTGAATGGCTAGTTCTTTCAGAACTTTTGACTCGGTATTGAGACTGTCTGAAGATGAGACTTCAGGAATTCTACAAAAAGTAGGAGTGATACCTTTCTTTTTCATGGCTTTTGAAGATTTTGATGAACTCTCAACATCAGAATTGATTTCAATTATATTTAATTGAGAACAAACAGATTGTAGAACAATATTAGTATAATTGTTCTGAGACTGAATATTTTTAATATCTTTAGCAACAACCATTGATTCATCTGGTCGTTCAGCATATATTTTTTTGAGAGGAGAAGCAAGTATTTCAGTCTTTCCCTGAGAAACGACTATTTCTTGTATAGGAGGATGAAAAGATTGAATCGATTCTCCGGAAGGTGTTTTCCAAACTTTTGTAAGAATATCATTATTTCGAATTGTTTTCTTCTTCTTTTGAGTAGGTTTTTTGTTAAAAAATTTGAGATATGCCCACTCATAAAAACTTAAATCTTCTGAGTATTCATAAAATTCTTCCCAGAAGGATTCAATTTCTTCTTTTGAAAAACTTTTTTAAAATAATTTTCGAAAATTCTTGACTTCTTTTATCTGATCAGTTTTGAATTCATTTTTTCTATTAATAGAAGAAATTACATTATATTGCTGATCAAGTCTTTCGGAAGGCGGTAACATATCCGATAAAGTTGGTGAACCAGGTTGCTCTGGATCATCTTTCTTTTCTGAGTTATCGAAATGAGCTATTGGAACATTTGGATCAAAATCAACTCCTTTAAAAGAAGAAGTTGAATTTCTAGCAGATTGAAAATAACTAGATTGAGGTTTATCATCTATTCTAGATGAAAAGCTTCTTCGAGAAGTACTTGAAGGGGATGGCTTGTCAAAGATAATTCTAACACTTCCATCCGGGAAATGAATAATTTGTTCAGGATTCCTTTTGATAGGAGTTGGTATAGGACTTTGAGTATTTTCAAAATCCCAATGTAAACCTCTTTCTTGAAGATTCCAAAGAATTCTCTTAGGTATCATCACATTTGAATGAAGTGGATTAACTTCAACTAAGAGACTTTCATCTCTTGGCGAAGATCTGAGTGCACGAATATTGAGTTGAGTGTTCAAAAGTTTGTAATAAACTCTGTATATTATAGCAAAAGCTTTTGAACGGTCATCAAAATCGAAGTTCTTAGTTTGAATACAAAGATTAAGAGCATTGAGAATAGCCCCGTCTTGGAGACTAATTGAAAAATTTGGATAGCAATTTGAAAATACTGGTCCACTTTCAAGATTGGACTCGAGCATGGAAAGTAAGGAATGCTCAAACCTTAAAAGTCTTTGGTCTCTCAAGGTTATAAGTATAGGAATGTCAAGACCTAGTCTAAACAAGGGCTTAACAGCAATTTGAACTAAACCAATATAAATATATTGAAATTTCTTTCTATGAGCAATAATAGATTCTTTTGAAAGTAAATTTAATGAAACAATTTGATTTTTGATAGAAATAGTTTTTTCCAGAGTTTTGATAACATAACTTTGAGTAAAATCAAATTTTCCTATCTTGTAGATAGAACTTTTTTCTACCTTTGAGATAGTCCAATTTTGAAGAGTTTGTTCAATTTTTGCAATTTGAAGTTCCTTTGAACTAATATCATTTGAAATATTACTTGATGCAGATGCAATATTTTGATCATCAATTTCTTCGTTGTTTTCTTGAAAATATGTTGAAGTATTACTACTTTCTTCATTTGAACCACCACCTTTACTAAACCAATTAGACATAAAAGACATAATTAAATGCAATAAAAGAAAACAGTAATCTTACCACAGTAGACACAATACTATAGGCTAGACCGACGCTTTACCAAAGCCTACAAACGGGATAACCCAAAATGCCTACTCCGGCTGACACGGACTGACCAATGTCTTACAGCAGACATCCATGGCTACAAACCAGTATGACCTTTGACACGATGAAAACAGTAGTTGACACGGTTAAATCTTACAACACTCAGTTATGGCTTTGATACCAAAATAGGCCCCAGGTATAAGGAGATTATTCTAAGAAAGATAGTAAATAAAACTTAAAAGTTTGAAAACTGAAATTGATATTAAAATTTGAAATTACACAAAGAGATTACAAACTTTAGAATTTACAAAGAAATTTTCAATCTATCTTGAAGACGATAAAATAAAATTCTTATTTTTCGCTTGAGAATACAGATGAAATTGTTTGCTTTTAAAGACCCAGAGAATGAAACTTTCGAGAGCCACGTGAAAAATAACATGAAAAAACTTTCCACTTGCACTTGAGAGAATCTTGAAAAGAAAAATATCATGAAAAACTTTCCACTTGCACTTGAGAGAATCTTGAAAAATATTTTTGTCCACCACTTGAGAACTTCTTGAACTTTTTGATAACCACTTGACAAATTTTCTTTACTTGAGTACGTGAAAAACATCTTGAGACTTTCTTCTTTGGAATATATATATAACCCTCAATCACCCATGCTGCTCTGTTGACCGTCTCGGCAGCTACTTCGATTTCGACGACCGTTTCAGCGACAGCTCCGATTCCAACCGCTATTCCGGTGATCGTTCTGCCGTCGATTTATTCCGACAATTGTTCCAACTCCGACGAATATTTCGATGACAACTCCGTCATATTTTTTTGTACATTTGGCATGATTTTTGACCTCTTGATTGTTACCTATGACTAGTAATATAAAATGTGAACTGTAAATGTGAACTGTAACTTTACAAAACATGTGACTTGTTAATATTGATCTGTGACTCGTTTATATTGATTTGTGACATATAAAAAATAACTGTGACTTGTGAACTCAAACATGTGATCAGCAACCTTAACATTTCATTCATTGCAAATCGGTCCCGAAGCAAAATTTTATAAGTCACAGATTATTCATCGGTCACGAATAAAAAATGTTATTGGTCACAATTTATTCATCGATCACAAATAAAATATTTATACGTCACAATTTTTTTATCCGTCACAAATCACAAATATTATAAGTCACGACTTATAGATAGTCACAAGTTAACAATTTTTTATGTCACACATTTTTTGTCAATAATTTTATATGTCGCAGGTTATTTCTCGATCACGAATAAAAGATTCTATAGGTCACGAATTATTTATCAATCACAAATCAAAACTTTTATTGGCACAACTCGATTATAACTTGTTCACAGTTTATTTGCAGGTCACGTATAAAAAAATTTGTAGGTCACAATTAATTCGTTTGTCACAGATTTGAAAATTTATAGGTGACATAGTCACAGATTCTCAAACTAATTGGTCACAGATTCTTTCCTGGTCACAAATTATATAATTTTTAGGTCACAAATAACAACATGGTTGGTCACAAATTAACCAACACCCCACTTCCACCTCTGATCATGATCCACCACCAGACCGCCACAAAAACACCACCGTTCCCACAGATCTACCACCATCACACACCAACATACCACCACTGCACCATCACATATTTCTTCCCACCGCGACACCACCACCACCACTAGCATCATCACTTTTATTGTCCACAAAAAAAACCGATTAGCACCGCCAAACATGCGATGAAGCAATCGGAGGAAAAAACCAACCAAACTCAACGCCGCTGCACCCTACCACGCCGCCAGAGATAAGCCCAACCACATAACAACCACTTACTCATCACCACCATTGCACACCGCTAGAGCCACCATTGCACACAACACACCTTACCCATAGCACCACCACGCCACACCACTACCATTGCCACAGCCACAGCCATAGTCGCCCACACCAACACCAACTCACCGTGACCTCCAGCAACCATCGCCACTACAAAATCGCCCTTACCACATCTAAATTCAATAAAACCCACCCAAACCGTTGATCCACCACCACAAAACCGCCACCACACAAACACCATCACCATTACCATTACCACCACCACATAAAACACCATCCAAACCCATCCCAACCAACAGATCCACCATGCAACCTGGCAAACCGTCAACGATCAAAACAAAAAAAAAAAAATCAATTATAAGAGGGATTCACGGTTTTTAAAGAAAAAATCAATGATTTCCACATGGTGTTAATCTTTTCCCACTTGGAATTCAACTTCAAATGCTGGTGAATTTTTAATCCTCTATTCCTGTTAGTTTTCGGCGAGATCAATTCAAAAGTTCGCCTAGCTGTAGAATTTTGACTTTGTTGCACTCTCTTGATGATATATATATATATAAGGGATTCACGGTTAAAGCTGAGAGCAAGAAAATTCAAATTTGAAATAACAATGGGAGAACTTGATGTCATTTTGTTAATTTCTAATCTTCACGTACACAAGCGGCGGCAGCGGTTTCATTTTGGGTTTGAGAGAGACGGTGGTGAGAGAGAGTAGATGAGAGGAGAGAAATTCATTTTAGGGTTTGAATAGATAGATAAGGTAGGGGGTGTGTATATAAATTAATTTATATTATTATTAATATAAAAAAATCTGTATCTATATATAAAATATCTGACTTTCGAAAACTAAAACTTAAATTCTGATTTTAGAATTTAGATCTCCACAAGTGGGGAATGGTATAATTTTCACTAAAAAGAATTACACAAAAAAAAATGAAATGGGCTGAAAACTAGACTGGGCTATGGCCCGGCCCAGTCCCCCTACATTCGTCCCTGCCTCCTAGTTCAATCGTCTACTTTTAGACCAGTTTACTCTACTATAAATGTTTTATAGCACGTTTATTAAGTTAGATGTGTCAGGACTAAAGAAGACAACCCATTTTACGTCTAATATTATGTACTAAAAATGGCCCTTATTTTTCATTTCGCGGTGAAAAATCCTTTTGTAGGTTTACACCCTCAAACATGATGTCACAGATGTCATGGCCCTTATTTTTCATTCTCGGTGAAAAATCCTTTTGTAGGTTTACACCCTCAAACATGATGTCACGGATGTGCAGTGTCTCATGCAACACCTAATTCTAACTATCAGAAAAGTTGTGCGACTCAAGGTAGTTAAAGCATTCAAAAATTTCAATTTTCCATGACAGATGAGACATCAAGCGGAAAGACATTTTTGTGTTACAGTTTTTGGCGGAAAACGTAACATTTTTTATTAAAATATGCACATAATGATACTCGAACTTGTGACTTTCTATTGACGAGTTACATCATTTTTCTGCTTTAGTCGAGAAATACTATTCTTGAACAACTTAGAAATGGACCTTATTTCCGAACAAGTCGTTCAAGAAGTAATCTGATAGTTTGGAATATGAAATATGAAGGCAATTCCAAGAAAGTAACACGTGAAGAAATGTTTGAAACATCTTTAAATCACAATCTATTAGACTTAAATTACTGCAAAACATAAAAAAATTAATAATGTCATAAAATAGAATGGAGAAGTCAATAGATTTGTTATTTAATTGAGAACCGAAATCCCATACATATAGGAAATAATTAAAGATTGCAAGGGATACAATAGTCATAATAACTATGACTGCAAAGTTATAATAGTCATTGACAAATAAACATATAATTTACAATACTCCCTCTTGAATAACTCATTACACAATATCTGTCTCGTTAAAATTTTGTTTGATAAAAATTCAATCAGACAAATATATCAAATGAAAAGAAAAAGAGTGTTAATAAGTATAATAAAACTAAAATAATAAAATATTGTCTCATTAAAACCTTGTCAAGAAAATTTAATTGGACAAAACTTGAGCAAATAAAAAGAGTATAACTACTCCCTTGGTCTATTAATAAAAATTCTTGTATTGAGCCATCTACATCTTGTACGCCATTGTCTTAAATATCACAATTCTTATTAGAAAAAATCTGATGGGAAAAATACTAATGATTGAAAAAGAATACATTATTTATTTAAATATACTAAAAAAATTGTCTCATTAAAAATCTTATTAGGAAATTCCAATGGAACAAATTTTTGTTCAAGGGAAAAAGAGTACGACGTGTATTTAGTCTCCCTCGCGATAATATCACTTAAATTATATGTACAACGTGTATTTACTTGATCGATATGCTTTGACGAATTTATTTTCGATATCCTTGCTATTCATAATATAAAGTGGTATATCATGAACAAAAAGTATTGTCGACAACTTTCCCTTTCGATCTATTTCTTTTTCATAATGACATAACTTCAAAAGAGATATCCACTTTCAATATTTCAAGTACTTAAACTTCTTCTAGGATTTTATAATTAATTATGTCTATATACTCTCTTAAGAATATAGGCCTCCTAATTGTGACGGTCTTTCTTATTTGCTCTTTTTTTTTTTTTTTCAAGTTCTCTCTTTAGAATCGAATGTCAAAATGCTTCAGGCATGTCATTTATATAATGCTAATTTGTCATTTTTAAACATTAATACGAGATGAAGCATCTATAGCGGGCATATGAGATTTTATAAATCTGTTATAGGTCAATAAGTGCATCTTATAATTATCTTTTTATATTGTCAAGTGTGAGGATATAGATAGCACAATATGATGCATTATTTATTATTTTCCACAATTTATTCACATAATTTGGTTCATTCTTCTTCTACATTCAATGGAGACGACCACCAATCAATTGGAAGAATTTATAGTTTTATTTTTATGAATGATGGATTCAATGATTTATTGATATGAAAGATTAGGAGAGTTTTAGGTTAAATGCTTTTATTAAATTAATCACAGAATTCAGTCAAAAAATGCAAGTTTTTTTTTTTCAAATCTGTTTTTCCCAAATCTGTTAAAAGATTTAAAGTTAACAAAAAATTATTGATGGCCGCCGGGACCAGGCAGCGTTTCCAGCGGCGATTTCGCTGTTGGAATAGGCTGTTGTTCCAGCAGCAAAATCGGTGCTGTAACAGCAGCAAAATCGGTGTTGTAAAAGCAGCGGGCGCTGCTGGCCAGCATGGGCCGCCGCACTCAGGCATCTTAAATCACCTCAATCAGACATCATGAGAGAACGTTATGGCCAAAATACAAAACTTTGTCCAGCAGAAAAAATGGTAAAACCATGTGGTCGCATGGTTATAAATCCATGCGATCGCACAAAAGCCTTCTGCGAACCAAGATGCTGAAATACTTTGTTCTATGCGACCGCATGGGTTTGAACTATGCCGTCGCATGTCATTTCTATGTTCGAAATTGATTCCAACACTTATGGTAACTAATTTTTCACACGTTTCTCAACCCTAAAACACACCAGAACGCCCAGACGCCTCATTCTTCATCTTCATAATCTCTTGGGCTCAAGAAACACCATGAACAACTAATTCTTTCGGTAAAGCTAGGGAGGAATTCTTTCGAAATTGGTAATTTCACATCTATTATTTACATAATTTGGTATTCTCTTATTGAACGACTCTAGAATTTATAGTTTTTTTTTTTTTTTATGAATTTGTAATGAGATTGATCTAACTTTTATTAAATTAATCACAGATTCAGTCATGCTTTTTCTATCGACGAATTAAAATATTTGTTGAATTATAATCTCATGAATGTTATTGGTGGATTGATTACTACTTTATGCTAAATGTATAAAGCCGCTTTTCTGATCTTATTCCAATGCATTAATTTGTAATTGTGCTATAGAGAAACTAGATTCTAGAGTTACAATTGAAATTAAATTGATTTAATGGTTTTATTCTCCTGATCATAAATTGGTTTTGAGATTGAATTAGTTTTATTAAATTGGTCATAAAATTAGTCATGCTTTCTCTATGGATTGGTTGAAATAATTACTTAGGTTTTAATTTCAATTATTTAAGTTTATTGGTGTGATTCTCTACTGCTTTATGCTTTAGTATATAGTCGATTTTGAATCTGATTTCGGTAAACCAAGTGTGACATTGCAATAGGAAGATTAACCATTAGGAACGCGTTAGAATTAAATTGGGTTTAAACGATATATCTTTTGATTAGAGTGTCGAGATGAAAGCCTCTAATTGTATTATAAAAATAGAATAATTGATGTGATTGATTCGATCGAATTGAGATAATCCTGACACTTCACTATCTTATTCATTGACTTTGATTTCCTTGTTCTCAAAAATTAATCTCGATTCCGTGACAAGCAAATCTATTTTTTATAATTCATGAGAACAACCATCCTTTTTGGAACCCTTGATAATTTTTTCATCTCCATGTGGATACAATACCCCCTCAAAGGTGCACTACAACTACCGCATTATTCTTTAGGGGTAATCATTACACGCCTTGACGTGACCACAGATAGAACAAAATCGACGCGAGATCTTCAATTTTTGGCAGTTTCCTAGTTTAATTAGAATTCTATATTTTTAACATATTTTACAATATTAGAATTATATTTTCGTGCTATTAGGGTTTTTAGAGGTTTCATATAGATACCTCATTATTTCATTGTATTAAAAAAACAACAAGTTATGAATTATGATTATTGAAATTGAGAATATTCTCTCTAATTGTTCTTGATTGAACGTTATCGAACTTATCAAATATTGTTTTAATATTTGTGGCGTTCAACCTTTAGAACTTATCAAAAGATTAGGCACCATTTATGTCGTTCACAAATCGAGGTTCGTTGGTTTTGTAATCAAGAGGTTATTCAAACTTTTTTTGTTTGGTTGCTTGGTTCAATAATTTGCGGGTCAAGATTCTACTGTCTACAAGCTAAATTTGGGCTTTTTCGACGTTTCTCAATTAATTTCGTGAGTTCCACGCTGATCCCGCTTTCCTGGTTCGCGTCATTTGGTATCAGAACTTGGGTTCTAGATTCAGGTTATATCTTTTCTTTTGTTTTGAGTCTTTTGTTTTTGTTATTCATGTTTTTTGTGTCCGTCGTAAATTTTGAGTATTCGATCTTGAAAATTCCAAAAAAAAAAAGAGTCAAAAGTTGTTTTTGGGCTAATCTAGCATTCAAATCAACTCTCGTTTCTTTTGTCAGTCGTAGCTGAATTTTGAGCTCAAAAAAACTTTTTTTACTATTCATGGACGGAGGGAGTACTGTCCACGTCGTACTATTAAAAAAATAAAAAAATTTACTGACTTATTTGGGAAGTTGTCACTATCCATTCTCTATCCCAAATCCAAAATCTGTTTGTGTTAATTCCAATCCAAAAAAACTCAAGAACCACTTTCTTGAATTAAAAGAATTCTCATTCGAAATTTCATCCAATGCAATTCTTTTCTTGAGTTTTCTTGATTACACCTACATAAAAGGACGGATGGTGATTGGGGACACATTTTTCAAACTCGGTATTTTGTGGGTAGTACAATTTGCAGTTTGGGTATTGATAATGAGTACATGTCAAATTTGGCTAGTATCATGATGGTGGAAAAATTGGGATTCCCTTTACAACAACACCCTAGGCCTTATAGGATGACTTGGTTGAAGGAGTGTGGGAAGGTATATGTGACCAAACAGGTTTTAGTAAATGCCACCATTAGGAGATATAGTGATGAAGTTTGGTATGATGTAGTGCCATTAAAAATTTTTCATATCTTGTTTGGGAAACCTTGGAGGCATAAGAGGAAGTTGTTTATGATGTGGGGAGGAACATGTATAGGTTTCTTCAGGACAGGGAAAACATCACTCTAGTTGACTTAACACTAAAACAGTCATTTGCAGACCAACAGAAGGTGAAAGGGGAAGTAGAAGGGGAAAAGCAAAAAAGGGAGGTGACCACACCTAAAAAGAACATCGGGGTTGAATTGCAAGAGGAGCCGAAAGATAGGGGAGTTAATATGGTGGATGGTGAATTGAAAATGTAGTTGAAATTGAGGATAATGAACAAATTAAGAAGGAGGAACACGAGCAGGTTGGTATAAAAATTGTAGAGATGGTTAAGCAAAAGAGTGAGGAAATAATAGAAGAGAGTGTTGACCAAATGGTTGAAAATATTGTGGTGGAGACGATACATTATGAGTACGAGGACCTATATCTCAATTTTGGGGAATCTAACAAATTCAATCGTATTTTTCTTAATTCTCTCTTTTAGGTTGATCATTGTGCGTGGAAGTTCATGCAACATCTACGAATGACTGAGTTTGTGCTGCAATACATCCATACATGCAAAATGGAAGGGTACCGTGTATTGATCATATGCTATGGGAGGAAAAAATTTCCATTTTATCCAGGTGTTGCAGTGATGAGATGGGTAGCATGTTGGTTATTCCCTACGCGATTACAAGGTATGGATTCGAGGACGAATTCTTTCAAAGAGAGAGGTGATGATGTGACCACGATAGAACAAAATCGACACGAGATCTTCAATTTTTTGCAGTTTCTTAGTTTAATTAGAATTCTATAATTTTAGCATCTTTTACAATATTAGAATTATATTTTCGTACAATTAGGGTTTTAAGAGGTTTCATATAAATACCTCATTATTTCATTGTATTAAAAAACAACAAGTTATGAATTGTGATTATTAAAATTGAGAATTTTTTCTCTAATTTTTCTTGATTGAACATTATCGAACTTATCAAATATTGTTGTAATATTTGTGGCGTTCAACCTTTAGAACTTATCAAAGGATTAGGAACCCTTTGTGGCGTTCACAAATTGAGGTTCGTTGGTTTTGTAATCAAGAGGTCATTCAAACTTTTTTTTTGTTTGGTTACTTGGTTCAATAATTTGCAGATCAAGATTCTACTGTCTACAACCTGAATTTGGGCATTTTCGGTGTTTCTCAATTAATTCTATGATTTCCACGTTGATCCCGCTCCTGGGTTCACGTCACACCTACAGAGCGAAGAAAAAAAAGAGGCAGACAGAACTTGCAGAAAAGGAAAAGCTGGTTGCTTAGTATATATACACGCGTGGAAACCAAGGCAACTATATATATGATCTATATATATATATATATGATCTAAATCCATGCACACGGAAACTGAGACAGTTAACTCGATGAAACACGTAGTTCTCGTAAGTTCACTTGTGAGTTTTTAAACGATCAGTACACCTCAAACCAAACTACAACGGTAATGTATCAAACTAAATATCGATTAAAGTTCCTTATTATTGTTGATTGGTCTCCAATGATTTAGTAGAACCTTGTAAGACATACAATTGGGACCTTCTTCGTCCCTGCAACACAACATGGCACCCTTATGAACCTTCAGGGCTCCCCGTCACTAGTATACTTGTACTCTTTTGGATCAAAAGTAGATAAGATTTCTCTTCAAATCTGGAACCTATTTCATTTCATCAAATGTCTTAATTGTCCCATCAAACATCGTAATTCTGACCATTCCAATACTAACTATCTTACAATGTTCATTATTACTCATTACCACTACTTCTGAAACTATTACATATGTTGAAAACAAATTCCAACTAGGACACATATGAAAAGTGAAAGTTGTATAAAAAATCCAATCCTCGTTAGATTTGGAGTCGCCATTAGAAATAACCAAAAGTCCTCCACCACTGTAACAATTTTATATGATATCAGTTTTACCTGAAGTTTCTAGTTGCTTTCTCTTTTGATCTGCAGTCATTTTTTCTCTATTCTACAAGTTATAGTAATCCTTCTTTATGTGTCACTTCTTCTTACAATAGTTACAAATTTTATTACTGAATTAGAGTTTGATTTGCTCCTTGAATAACCACCATCAACAAGGCCATAATTCGTGGAGTGTATATAAGACTCAAAAAACATGTTTTAGATGGAAAAAAAAAGATCAGAAACTGCGTTAGTAAAAGGAAACAGAATTTCGATGGATAATATTGCCGCTCAAGCAACAACCTCGCCAAGCGAGTGATGCAGACGCTTGAGCGGTAAGTGAGCGGTAGGCAAGCGGCATTGGAAGCGCTTCCAATGGTGCTCAGTTTCGATCCCAAAGTGATTCTAAACACCTTAAATGGCGCCTATGCTCCAGGAGGGCGCCCAATTGCTGCCTCAAAACTTCTCATACCTCATTAGTATATCTTTCAACTAATCCTCGAACATTCAACGGAATTTAGATCACATATTAACAACATCAATAGAAACAGCAGCATATGTTGGGTGGAAATGGTGTATTACAGCAAAATCAACCTCCACCATCGCAAGGCAGTCAAGCTTTACAACAACAAATAATCCAGAAACTGCTACAGGATATGAACAATAACACCAAAGGGAATGGGATTCCCAAGCAGTCCCATTCCGCACAGAGTGCCGGTGGCAATGTATATGGGGACGGGCTTGGGCCTTGGGTTTAGAAACAGCCATTCACAAGCAACTAATCCAGCTGCATTGTGGCCAGGCAATGTTGGTGGAAGCAGAAGCAATATTTTCAAAATTGCTTCGACTAGCAAGTTTGCTGCTACTGCAAATAATGGATTCAGCTAACAGAGTCAGATTTTTCACAAAACCTTCATTTACCAGACAATATGGAACGAGGTATTGCCCATGAGTTCAGATAAAACAGATTGTTTTAACAGTGATCTCGATGAAAATATGGACCATAGCTGTAAGGTATGACTAGTAGTTTGTTCACTGTTGTGGTTTTGGCATAAATTTTTGTACAGGCTGTTTTCTTTCCCTTAACCATTTTTACCATCTTCCATTTGTGGTTTAATCATCTCCAAAGCTTCTTGCAATAGTAAATATGATATGAATTCAAAAGCATCAACAGTTTGGCGCAAATCTTCTAGAGTATTGTAATTTGAAAATCTTACATCTAAATATTATGACAGTTTTGAAATCCAGAAAGCGAAACAATTGGGGCTTACTTTTAGCCATAATGTGTGTAGTTAGACTATTTTGTTGACGTGTTGTATCACAGTTAGGCATTAAAAACCCGAAATCGCAAGAAGCATATGACTTGTCATGTAACGACTTGAAAAGCCACACTTTGCCAAGTAAACGGATGGAATATAGGATTTCTCCACGTGGCAAATACTTGATCATACCTCTTTTGGTTGATCTGCATTCTATTACTGTGAGATGATACACAATAACCATCATATGCAAAGTGGAAGCGAAGATAATTATAACCATCATCCATCGACTCAAGCAAGCACAAAGTTACAGTCAATATGGTATTTTACATCCACTGCAAACAATCTTTACAAAGCAGTTACAAGTACAGGTATAATGCTTGCAAATTACTAAAAGAGCAACTCCTATGCTATATACACAAACAAGTACTCAAGTCAAATTATTTTAGAGTAGAATTTGTAAACTTGAAAACAGGATTAATCCAATTTTAGTATCCAATGATGCTGCCAAAGTACATGCAAGAAGGAGAAACGTAGGCTGTACTCTGTCAAGGAAGCTTTCACACATTATTCTCCTCGGACCTCCTCTAGACACACAGGACAATTCTGTGAGAAAGCGAGAGAGAGTTACAGTTCCACATAAAGAGTACTTACAGGTATGAAATGTGTTACAGAAACTAAACATTACAATTTTTTATTTTTTTTTGGAAATTGATTCATGCAATAATGTTTAGGTCACATTCATTACTAGCCAATATACAATCCATTTTTTGTTTCTTAAGAGTTCAACGAACGTCCTTTGTATGCGTATGCAGTACCCATTCTTTACGTCTTGTGATGACAATTCAAGCAGATGCATTAGCTCAATAATATTATGACAAAAGGGTCAATAATTCTCAAAATGAAAAAGACACAAATTACCGTCACCTTATTGAGTTTCAACCAATGGATAATGCATCCTGAATGATACTGGTGTGCACAAGGCAGAGTTATCAGCTTAGCTCCATTCTTGTACTCGGCACAACATATCACACACCTAAAACGTAGACATAGAACACATAAAACTCATCAAAAAGTTTATTTTCTTCTAATCAATGTATGGGGCTATATATCATTTAATGTATTAAAGAGTATCCTCTATGTACTTTATCATGCCCATGAATGCATTGAATTATAGAACGACCATTAAAAAACACTCCTCTCCCATCAAATACTTGACACCTACATCTCCAACTTCTTGGAACCTAGCCAACGACAGCTACAATCAAGCATGTTCAATGAAGCTTAAACGTTACTTATAGGTAACCTTTTTTCGCCAAACATGTTTTGAGTTTTTTTAGTCCTTTTTTAAGATTTTTTAATTCACAAACATACTTCCATAAAGTAATTCTATATAGTTTACTTCTAATTTTCTTTGAACTTAGCCAAACATGCTCTCACATAACATTAATCAGCTTGTTATCTGGGGTGAGAAACATTTTTCACTTAACATACGATATGTACACAATTGGTTCAG
This sequence comes from Fraxinus excelsior, assembly GCA_019097785.1. Taxonomy (NCBI): domain Eukaryota; kingdom Viridiplantae; phylum Streptophyta; class Magnoliopsida; order Lamiales; family Oleaceae; genus Fraxinus; species Fraxinus excelsior. Next base: position 24,767,515 of record CM032629.1, on the reverse strand, counting down.
ATTTGACACCAGAAAGCACCTACTCTTCTTTTTTCTTTTTCTTCGAGAACAACCCTGCTTTGTATTTAAAAGTTGGTAAACGAGAGATGAGATCATCTGAAAGTCCTTTGCTCTCATGGCCAACAGCTTCCCCTAGTGAAAGCAATTCCTGTAAACATCATAAAAGAGAGTCGTGGTCTGCAAATAATTTCATATTTTGGAGCAAAGAATTTCAGGGTAGAACAAAATACACAATACGCATGCATTCACATGACCAACCTCATAATTCATAGTATCTGGATCAATTTCATCTTCCCTTGTGTTTTGAATCGCTGTCTGCATTTAATCACACAAACCAAGAATCATAACACGAACTCTAACCTTAAGATGCAAAATACGAACCCAGAAAGGTGAAGGAATTTCCACAAGTACCATGGCAGGTATTTCCCTGGGATTTGAACTTGAGCTCTCTGCAATTCATGTAGAGGTCACTCTCAATATTAGCATTAATATGTGAAAAAGGAATTCAATATGGAAATGAAAGAAATAAATAAATAAAATTAAAATTTGAAACCGATACCAAAAGGAGCTAGAATTCTTTTAGCAAGTAAACTATTAGATTTCCTTATTTAACTATCAAGCAAAGAATATCTAAACACCTATGCCTGCATACAAAAGGCTTCTGCAATAAGTATTGCTTGCCTCTCCACGAGCGTGAGATGATAGTTTTAAACGTTTGATCACTAAACGTCATTATGATCAAGTTAATCACTCCATCCATATCTGTTAATTTGACTAACGGAAAAGGTAATGTAGCCGTCTAGTAATTTGCCGCAGGTCTACCAACTAGATTACCACATCAGCTTTACAGTTAGTCAAAGTAATAGACATGTGTTATGAATTTGGATCACAAGATAATGACGATAATTAAATAAACAAAGAGAAAATAAACACCAAGATTTCAATACAGGAAAAAACCACGGATAGAGGATGCAAAATCTATTATAACCAATAGCAATTGTGTTTACAAAATCTCAATCCACTCAATTGAAATCTAAAGCTCTCAAAATGTTATATGAATCTTGTTAATTTCTATACAAGTTGTGCCATATATATATATATATATATATATATATATATATGTGTGTGTGTGTGTGTGTGTGTGTGTGTGTGTGTGTGAACCCTAGAGAATAAGTTGTAAAAGAATAGGAGTCCAAAATCGAGTTAAAAAACAAAAACAGGCTTGGGAAGGATAAGCCCGTCGCTCAAGCAACAGGGGCAGCGCCAGGCGAGCAATCAAATTTTGGGTTGTTTTCTACCGGCTCTCTCGAGCGTCCATAGCGCCAGGCTAACGAAAATGCGACGATTTTTCCCTCGGGTCCATAATTTTGATCTCTTCAAGACTACTTCAATATCCACTAGAATTTAGGTCAAACCACAACAAATCTCCATTTTTGACCAAATTTCAACACAAGGAATTCCAAATCGCATCTCCATCAATAAACACCATTCTTCCTCTTCCAAACAAGCCCTAATGGACTAAATCAATGACAAACGCCCACTAAGTTCAAGCAATGTTCAAACTTAACAATGTGAAGTGATTTTGTCATCATATCAGCAAAATTATCCTTGGTATCAACCTTGTTCACTACAATATTACCACGAGAAATCACATCACGCACAAAAGGATACATCACATCAATGTGCTTATTCCTCTTGTGAAACATCTTATTCTTAGTCAAGAAAATTGCACTTTAACTATTACATAATACTATAGACATCCGTAAGTCTTCATTGATTTTACCAATCAATTCTCTCAGCCACATAGCCTCCTTGCATGACTTGTAATGGCCATGTATTATGCTTCTGTTGTAGACAAATCTACTGTATTTTGCAAAGTAGCTTCCCAAATGATAGCACAGCCTTCAAGGGTAAACACATACCATGTAAGTGATCTCCTCTTATCAAGATCCCCTGCATAATCTGAATCCACATACACGATGACTCCATCTGAGTTTTTACCAAAATGCAAACAAGCATTAGAGAACCCCTCAAATATCTGAAGATTCACCGCACTGCTTTCCAATGTTCCTTGTCGGGATTTTCCATGTATCTGCTAACTGCACTATTTGCATGTGCCAAATCAGATCTTGTACAAACCATAATATACATAATCGAACAAACTGCACTAGAATAAGGAACTCGAGTTTCACGGATCGCAGGTTTGGCTCCCGGGTTCAACGCCTCAGAGCCGCCCTCACCTCATCTTTGGCCGGCAAGCCCGAACAACTAGCATACATGCATACTATGAGTAGGATATAAGGGAGAATACATGCATATGATCATATATTATTAGTGCACTGTTGGTAAGATAGATCTCGCGCCTAGCTGTTAGAATGCTTGTCATGCCGAATGGGGAGCTAAGCATTCTCACTGCGTGACATTCTCCTCCATTCGAATTCGCTTACGTTCTCGTAGCGAGAAAAGAGTTTCGCATCAACACGCATCTGTCTCGTTGCAAGGATAACAACGGCACCATTCAATATGGACAGGCCTCCAAACCTACAGTAACTCGTACTTGCCGCCTCCGACACCAACATTCACCCTCCGCCCCTCTGAGCATTGGTTCCTCGGGTGGACGGTCTCCAAACCGCAGCTCCTCAACGCATGTCGAATTGTGCCCTGCACGGTGCACTCTTCGAAAACTCCTTTGAAAGGCACCCAGGCAATTGCACAACGCTGCCCTCTTGATCCTTCTTCCCTACAGTTTCCTTTGTCGTGTCCAACCAGCTTGCCGACACGATCCGTAACCCAAAATCTTTTCTCTGCAAGAACACACGACATTGTCCTATAACAACACCGTATGCTCGAGCGGTCCCGCTCTGATACCAACTTTCACGGATCACAGATTTAGCTCCCGAGGTTCAACGCCTCAAGGCCGCCCTCACCTCATTCTTTGGCCAGTAAGCCCGAACAACTGGCATACATGCATGCTATGAGTAGGATATAAGGAAGAATACCTGCATATGATCATATATCATTAGTGCACTGTTGGTAGGATAGGCCTCGCGCCTAGCTGTTAGCGTGCTTGTGGTGCCGAATGGGGAGCTAAGCATTCTCACTGCATGACACCGAGACATGTAATCAATGTCTTCATCAGACCGAGGACACAAGTTAGATAATAATTTAAAATGAGCAACCAATGGAGTACTGATAGTCTTCGCATTCACCATATTAAATATTTCAAGCACTTTCTCAATGTATCCATTTTAACTCGAATACAATCTACCAGACTTTCTATCCCTCAAGATTTGCATACCAAAACTATTCTTTGCTACACCCAAATCCTTCGTATCAAGCTTGTTGCTAAGTTGAAACTTCACTTTTCTGACCTCTATTTTATCTTTGGCTGCCATGAGCATATCAACATATAATAACAAATATGTAGTCGATCCACTATCTTCCTTTCTGAAATACACACAACTATCATAATTATATCTAAAGAAACCATTAATAGTCATGAATGAATCAAACATCTATACCACTGCCTCGGTGACTGCTTTAGTCCATACAAGGACTTCTTTAACAAGCACACGGTCTTCTTTCCCATAGACTGTGAACCCCTCTGGTTGTTGCATGTACCTTGAGTTCTCTATGTAAGAATATTGTCTTAACATCCATTTGCTCAAGCTCCAAGTCATTCTTAGCCACCACTCCAAGTAAAGTCCGGATGGAACTATGCTTCACAACTGGTGAGAACACATCTGTAAAGTCAACACCTGAAATCTGACTGTAGTTCTTTCCCACCAATCTAATCTTGTATCTAGCATCTTCAATCCCTGATGTGCATTCCTTTCTTTTGAACACTCATTTGCAACGAACGACCTTTTTACCTCTAGGTAATTTCACCAAGTCCCAAATGTTATTTTTGTCCAATGACTCCATCTCCTCCTCCTATATAGAAATCATCTACCTACTAGAATCATTGCAACTGACTGTCTCTGAATATGTAGCAGGTTTCTCAGTGAATCAATGTTTTCAGCCACACTCAATGCATAAGCTGCCAAATTTGCTTATGTGGAGTTCTAATCTATCTATGAGGTCTATCATTAGTTATTGAATAATGTAGTGTCGATGGTGTAGGCAAGATATTACTGTCTGTCTTTCTCGAACTGATCTGTAGTAAACTGTTTTGCAACCTCTGATTGTTCATGTGAACCAATTTCCAACTCCATCCGAATTGAATGATTTTGCTCCTCAATTTTATCACAATTCCCAGAGGTGAACTACGAACCATAGCAAGTTCATCAAATACCACATCCCTACTAACAACCACCTTTCTTTTCTCAGGACACTACAATTTATACCCATTCACACTTGATTTATACCCAAGAAAGATGAAATAGGCTCCAACTTCTCATTATCCACATGAACATAAGCAGGACACCCAAAAATCTTCAAATCAAAATAACAAGAAGGTTTACCGACCATATCGTTTCGTGTCTTTTTATCAATGGCAACTGAGAATGAGCGATTAATCAGAAAACAAGCTGTAGTAGCAACTTCAGCCCAAAAAGTCTCAGACAACCCAGAATTTGAAAGCATACAACGAAACTTTTCCATCAAATTTCTATTCATCCGTTCTGCCACACTATTCTGTTGAGGAGTTCCAGACACTCTCAAGTGTCTCAAGATGCTTTCAACCCTGCAGAAGCTATTTAATTTATCTGAAAAAAAAACTCTAACCCATTATTTGTGCATAAACGTTTCACCAACTTTCTAGTCTATTTTTCTACCAATATTTTCCACTCCTTGAAGGTCTCAAACACTATCTCTTCTACTTCAAGAAGAATACTCAAACTTTCCTAGAGAAATCATCTATCACTGTCAACAAGTAATAATGGCCTCCTTTTGATGTTACCCTGGTCGATCTCCAAAGATCTAAATAAATATATATTTAAGTGTTACCTTCGTGTTGTGTCTTCCTTTCGTGAATTAGATTTTCTTTTGTTTCCCTAAGACAAAATGCTCACAAAAATTTATTTTACTGGTCTTCTGTCCATCAAGAAATCCTGTTCTACTCAGCTATGTCATGTCATTCTCACTCATATACCCAAGCTGTATATACCAAAGTTTTGTAATTTCATCATTTGTAAAAGAAGTAGAAACTACTGCATACCCAATTACTGTAGAACCATGCAAAATGTACAACTCTGTAGAGCTTTTATATCCCTTCATGACAACAAGAGCACTCCGACTCACCTTCAAAACTCCAAATTCACTAGTGTATCTATAACCCTTTGAGTCGAGTGCACTCAAAGATATGGGATTCCGCTTCAATTATGGAACATGCCTTACATCTGTAGTGTTCTGATAGCCCCATTGAACATTCTAATTCCAATTGTACCCATTCCGATAATTTTGCAAGGCGCGTTATTTCCCATAATAACTGCACATCTCGAAATTCTTTCATAAGTTGAAAACCAATCCTTGTTGGGACACATATGAAAAGTGCAAGTCGATTCAAGAACCCATTCCTCACATGGTTTAGAATCTATGTCAGAAATCACAAGAAGCTCTCCTTCACTTTACCCATCTTCCATAACATCAGCCTCCGTCGTATTAACAGGTTGCTTCATTTTCTCAGTAGGACCAGCAGCTTTATTTCTGTTCTTCAAGACATAACAATCAGCTCTAATATGACCCTTCTTCTTACAATAGTGACATGGCTTCTCAGCATGTCTAGATTTCAATCTGCCCCCACATATTTCTATTAAAATTCCTATCTTGATTTCTCCAACGCACAACCAAGCATTCAACTTGATTCACAGATCCTCCAATAAGATGCCTCATCTTTTCCTTAGATAGTAAAGCATCACAGACCTCTTCCACGATGAGAGTATCCCGACTATAGAGAATAATATATCTAAAGTCACATATGATAGCAGCAAAGAACGCAACATCAACGCTAAATTCTCTTCATCATACTTAACTTCTAATGTCTCCAAGTCGACCACGATTTCTTTGAACATAGTTAAGTGATCATCCATGACGCACCCTCAGACAACCGGTGAGAATACAACCGTTGTTTCAAATGTAATTTACTGGTCAAGCTCTTTATCATGCAAAGTTGTTCCAACTTCAACCACAACGCAACGACAGTTCTTTCCTTCAGAACATCTTGAAAAAATTGATTTGAAAGATGTATATAAATTTGAGATTGGGCTTTTCGATCTCCATGCTGCTTTTCATCCTGCATCCAGGTAGCAATCATCTTATCAAAGCCAAGCAAAATTTCTTCCAAATTCATCTACGCTAGAACCACTCGCATCTTCACCTGCCATAAGGTAAATCTCGTGTTTCTATTCAACAACGGAATATCATATTTCATTGTCGCCATGCGGAACAATCAACTTCGCTTTGATACCACTTGTTATGAATTTGGATCGCAAGATAATGACGATATAAATAAGAAAAAAATAAACATCAAGATATACAAGGAAACCCAATACGGGAAAAAACTATGGGTAGTGTCAAGGAGATTGAATAAGATTCCGAAGATCGTCGAAAATTAAATAAAATTACGAAGATCGTCAAAGATTGCGACTATTATAAATAGATTGTTTTTACCATTAATTAATATTGTAATTGATTGCTTCCAAATTTAGTTGTTATTTTAGTCTTATTTAATGAGAGAACCTCTCACAAAAAGGGGCATCGAGTCTTATTGAATATTATTGTGTATATTTAACATAGTATCAGAGCATTTTCCTTAGAATTATCTCTTGTTTTCTTAGTTAGGTTTTCTCAAGGCGGGAGGAGCTGGTCTTCGTCAAATTGAATTAATTGTTTCTTTTTCTTATTCATGTTCCTTTGAACGTAGTGAGGAAGTAATTCAAAATCCACCTCAAATTAGTCTTTGTCCACATATTTGTCATTCCTAATCCCGTGAGGAAGTAATTCAAAATCAGCCTCAGATTAGTTTTTGTCCACATATTTAAAATCAGCCTCAAATTTGTCATTATTTAGCTGTTTGTTCAAATGAGAAGGGAGGAACGATGGAGAAGTGGTGTAAAAATAGGTGTTGGGGGAGGCCGAGGACGAGTCACCCGGTTGAAAACTTTGACCGAATCAGCGGCTACAAATTTCGGGCCTCTGGACACGACCGCACCCTCACGCGGTGGCGCCTCAACTCTAGGGCCCAGGCGGATGAATGGGTTGCTGCCGATGCTGTTGCGCTTAATTTTGTCGGTGAGAACTTGAATGCTCAGAATTGTACGGTGTGGAGTGTTGCTGTTATGATTATTATTGGGCATGTTTCGGTTAGTTGGGCCAGATCTGTATTTGATGGGTAGTCAAGTGGGCCAAGAGATTTGAATTGTTAGTTGTGTTAGTATAGTTTTCAATTTTGACTTTGGAATTGGTGTTTTGGGCTGATGTTAGCACAGTACTGGATTAAAAAAAGGATCATTTTTTGGTTGAGGAGGAGAGAGATACATGGAAGTGCAGATCATCGCATTTTGGTTGCTCAGGTGATGAGCTCAAGTTTTGGATTCTCATAGGAAGATCATCTTTGTTTTTTGGTGTAGGCTGTTTAGTGGGATTTCTTCCCCCTGCAACATCTGGAGTTGTGGCCGGTGTTTTGGAGTTAGAGCTTTTGTTGGAACATGAATTATGTGTTCGACCAAGTTCTCCCAACAGATAGAGCTCACTGTGTGTGCCAGCACACTTCGTGAATTTCTTTTTGGAAATTCTTCTTGGGGAGTGAGTTCTCTAAAGTATCTTTGGAGTGTTATTGGAGTGATTTTGGAGTAGTTCTTTGTTGTTTCTGCACTATTTGTTATTTTTGGTCTCTCATCGTCACTAATTTTCGTATTTAGTTGCTCTGATTTGGATTTCTTCTTCGTGGGTACAAGTATTATCATCGTCGTCAGTTCATGATTGCAAATTGATGCTTTTACCAACATCAATTTGAGGGGATGTGAAGGAGATTAAATAAGATTCCAAAGATCGTTGAAAATTAAATAAAATTACGAAGATCGTCAAAGATTACGACTATTATAGATAGATTGTTTTTACCATTAATTAATATTGTAATTGATTGATTCCATATTTAGTTGTTATTTTAGTCATATTTAATGAGTGAACCTCTCACAAAGAGGGGCACCGAATCTTATTGAATATTATTCTGTATATTTAACATAGAGAATGAGAAATCTACTATAATCAATAGCAATTGTGTTTACAAGATTTCAATGCACTCAATTGAAATCTAAAACTCTCAAAATGTTGTATAAATCTTGTTAATTTCTATACAAGTCCACACACACACACACACACACACACACACACACATATATATGAACCTTAGAGAACAAGTTGTAGAAAAATAGGAGTCCAAAACCGCATCAAAAAATGAAAATGGGCCGGCCGAATAAGCATGTTGCTCGAGCGATAGGCAGGCGATAGGTGAGCGACAAGGCAGCGCCAGGCGAGCGACCAAGTCTCGGATTGTTTTCTACCGAGCTCGCTCGAGCCTAACGAAAATGCGGCGACTTTTTTCTTCCGGTCCATAATTTTGATCTCTTCAAGACCACTCCAACTTAAAATTCAGTACCCACTAAAATTTGGGTCAAACCACAACAACATGGATGAAGTTGCCAAATCTTAACAAATGATTAAAGTTTTGTGACCGAGTGACCAACATGAAACGAGATGAAGCTTGATGTTCAACATGAAATTTCGCTAGAAGTTCAGTGAGCACCAATGTTTTTAACCTACTTTGGAAAATACATGCTATATTACTCAAATTACATGAAGCCCAGAATTTATTACCAGCTACGATGCCACCATGCTCAGAACTATATAAGTCAGCAAATTCGTCCCCCAATTCCAAAGATCTAGCAAAGGCTTCATCAAGAGCTAATTGTGATTCACTCTCTTGTGCTGAAAACTGACTCCTATTTTTAGTTTGGCCATAGTCAGATGTTGTAACCTTTGCCTTTCCACTGGCTTGAATATATAGATATGCACTTTCCTGAGATAGAACATAGAATCAATCAGACAAATAACTTCATAATAGAGAAACAGATAACAGGACCATCCTGGAAAGTGTATCCTCTGGTTTCCAGGAAGGTAGCTGGAATAAGTCTGAAGTACCTGTTGTAGAAGGACTTCTTCAACATCGAGATCACCAAATTCGGGATAAATCTCTTTGAAGTGTACAGAAATTTCAGATGGGCTCATACCATTCAGATAATGGTTATATGCCTCATTGTTACTCATCATGGATGTTTCAGACATTATCAGAGAATATCACTCCCTTCCTGCTTATAATTATTCATTAAATGATGGAGAATTTCAGTGCAGATAAAGTGCTCACAGAAACTAAAGTTCATAAATCAAGCAGTTTAAGAAAGGTATAAGCACGTCCCATTTCCAATAAATCGTTGCCAAGATTTTTCATATTACATTCACACTTAGCTATTAGCATCAGAGGAAATGTATTTACCCATGTATGAATCATTATAGAATCTTGATTTCAAAATTATTAAAAAAGTTTCTTTTTCTTTTTGCCACTGTTTTTCTCTAAGCATTCTTGTTTATCAGGGTGCTAAGATAACTGGTTGTAGGTTGGCTTCATTACAGGGGGACAAATTCTGTAAACCCTTTTATAATAAATGTACATATGTACATTTATTATGTACACCAAGAATTTCTCAACCTTTATTACTCCTCAAGACATGGAAATATTTAATAATAAATCATGAACAAGAAACAATAAAGGGACGATTATGTAGGACTATACTTAATTGTTTTATTTTTGTCAATTACGACTGGGAACCAACAATGATTTCGCAACGGAAAAAATGCAATTGATGTTCCCATAGGTGCAAATGAATATTTAAAGTTATTTACTTTGACCAACAAAAATCTTAGTTCAACATTAAAATTAAAGTAATCTGTATTGACGTTCTAATTCATTGATGTTGACTCACATTTCTGTTGGTTAATGATTTTTAAAAGATAAATTCAACAAATCAGAAAAAAAAAAAAAAAAAACCCTCTATCACAGACATTTATCCTAAGAACTTTCTCACACCCAAAAAGATTCATAAAATATTTCTGAATTTTGACTCACAGACTTCATAATCAGAACACATTTAAAAGTTAAAACTAAGAAAATATGATTAAAATCACTTATTCACAAAGCAGCATTGAATTGTAGAAGCAAGCTTATGAAGTTCAATAAACCAAATATTCGGCACCCATAAATCCGCCAAGATCTTTCTTGAGTATGAATGATGAGAACAAACCTACCAAATTTGAACAAAAAAAAAAACCCAAGAAAAAAAATAATCTTGACATTAGCACTCTGATTTACAGAATAAAAGGGAAAAGGAGTCACCTTTATGGAGTTACAGGTTCTTGATTTTACCCTCTCTCTCTCTCTCTCTCTCTCTCTCTCTCTCTCTCTGTAACTCAAGTCTTCACTCTCAAATGAGAAACAAATGATACGAGGAGAGAAGCAAAGTCAAAACTGACTATAAAGATAACATTTTTATAATTGGAAGCTGATGGGAAAGCAAGGCATAAAAAGGTCCTGCCAGCAACCATTGAATAAAGACAATCTCAATTCTCAAATTGCATCTTCCTTTTTAACAAGAGAGAAAAAGCATATTTCTTTATCAAGAAAATACTGAAATCAGTCCATCATTTTCATTGTCATGTTATTTGTTATTTAGTTCTTGAAGACATGGACCATATATTGTCTAAGGGCATGTTCATTTTCCTTTGAGACTCATCTGTTGAGTCGAAAATAATAAACAACCTTCTTCCCCTGCACTTTTTTATCTAGAATTTTAGTTATTTCATTTAAACGTTGGTATGAGACGAGACGTGTCATGTTGATGTTCAAAATTTGAGTGGTGAACTTTGTTTCTAGTTATTTAAATATTTCCAATAATAATAATAATATGGCTTAATAGCACAAAATGTCTCTACGTTTGACACTTCTTCTGGAAAACGTCCATACGTTTCATTTTTTCTTATTTTCGTCCTTATTTCAACGTTTCATTATGAAAAACATCATTTTCAGAACTAAATGTCTCTACATTTGACACTTCTTGTGAAAAAATCCATACGTTTCATTTTTTTGCATTTTTGTCCTTATGTCAACGTTTCATTGTGGAAAACATCATTGTCACTATTTTTAACGTAAAATGACCAATATACCCTTCTATTTAAATAAAACAAAAAAAGAAAAGAAAAATAAAGAACAAATTGTAGTCTTACTCCTAAGCCTTTTAAAAAATGCAATTGAGTCCAAAATTTATGAAAACTAAGAGAATCAAACCGACCCAAAATTCTTGAGTATTTAATAAATGGAATCGTCGGGTCCAAATATAATTATGGAACCGTTCGGGTTTGGTTATGTTCGGTTCGATTCCGTACCATAATTAATTTTTTTAACATTTACAACAACACTACATAAGTATAACTAATGACATATTCATTCGTAACTTTTACAAATTAACGTAGCCCTCTTTAAAAATACATAAATAATAAAATGTTCAATAAGATTAATTCAATTAACACAAATACCAAAAAACAGATACTAATATTAAAACATTGATAATCCATATCAATAATTCATTTGTTTCAATCAGCTACATAAAGAAAACAAAATATAAATTTAAAGTTATCAAAATAAAATATTTTTTTAAGTACTTGGTATTTAATCATCAGTTGAATGACTTGTCATAATAAGAAATTCTACAAGTATAATTGAAAAAGCACAATTAACAAACACAAATAAATTAAAAATTGTTCAACTAAAAAGATTTAATAATAAGGCTCAAATGTTTGGCTAACAGAATTATAAAAAATTAATTTGGTTGAATTAATCTGTTAATTTGTTTAAAAAATTAAAATAATTTAATTAATTCAATATAAAAAATAAAAAAATTATTTAGATTCGGGTCTTATTCAGTTCTTGGTCTAGAATCAAGAACCAACCCAAACTCATCGGTTCTCAATTCGGGTACCCGTTCGGATATTTAACTTATTAAGAACTGTTTGGTTCGGGTTCGATTCGGTCCGATTCGATTTTAGCCCTAATGAAAACTATAAAAATACAAAATAATATTTTCTATAAAAAAAATTTAAGTGATCATTTGTTAATTGCAAGCAAATCCCCAAAAATTTTGAAATTGCAAAGAAAGCTCTCGTCCCCAATTATGAAACCCAAAGTTGGAGTATAAAAAGGTGGTTGGATTAACATACTCAAAGTGGCAAATTTGGATTAACATAGTTAATTGCTAATTACCCAAGGTCCCAATTCATCTTGTCTCCTCTCTCTACGGCAGTATGTGTGTATGTTATATACGGTTGTGTGCAAATGTTTTCTTCGATTTTATGCAGTTGGCGTTGCTGCCCGCTGTTTGCACAATTGATTCAATTTTGACTCGTTCCCTCTGAGTGTATATATGTTGATGCTATGTATGTATAATGTCTTTTGAAGTTCAACATATATGTGGGTAGCAGCGGCAACGCGGACTGGTGGGCAGCATCGAGTGCTATAGCTTGGGTACGCTGCTACAGATGCAGGAGATACAACTTACGGCTGCGAAGCCATCAAATGCCGATCACCATGGGCTACATGGATATATATGACAAAATAATAAACAAAAGATCTTAATTTCTATCTTTTAATCAATTGCAAAGAAAAATGTTGAATCGTTGTTGGGTTTCATAATTGGGGAAGCTTTCTTTGCAATTTCAAAATTTTTGGAGGTTTGCTTGCAATTAACAAAGGATCACTTTGAAATTTTTATAGAAAATATTATTTTGTGTTTTTATAGTTTTCATAAATTTTGAACTCATTTGCATTTTTTAAAAAGTTTAGGAGTAGGACTGCAATTTGTTCTTTATTTTTCTTCTCTTTTTTTGTTTTATTTAAATAGAAGTTTATATTGGTCATTTTACGTTAAAAAATGGTGACAATGATGTTTTCTGTTGACCTATGGTTGATTTCATCCTTAATATTTTAATCATAACAAACAAGATTTATATTTGTTTTTAACAATTAATTTTGAGTAATGATAGTTCAATGTTAAAATCAATCGAGCATTGTCAAAATCAACACATTATAAATCGAGTTCATGAAAAAGAGCAAGATCGAATCAATCATTAAAGTCAAATGTCAAGAAAGATCAAGATCAAGAGTTTAAGAACCAAACATGAAAGAAACTTCAAAACAAAATCAAAGACTAGGTTTTCGAGATCATATGTAAAGGTATAACACTTTGATCTTTAGTAATGAATGTTAATAGCTCAAAAATCATTTTGTGCACAAAGTTATTTTCATATCACTTACATAAAATATTTTTGATTAAAAGTAATATTTGATTTTTCAAACTGATACTTGAACTTAGATCATATCTTTAAAAAAAAAGTCAACGGGTGAACTGGACAGTCCGGTTGGACAGAAAAGTTTTCTGTCAATTCGGTCGTCCGGTTCATCCCAACGGTCAGTTTTTTGATCGTTTTGACTTATTCAAACGGTTAGTTTTTTGTCTCGTCCGGATGGACAGAGTTTTGGTCGGTTTGAGTGCTATAAATATTTCATTTATTTTTCACTTGAGACAACTTTTCTTGAATATTAAAGTAAAGCTTTTATTGATCTCAACTACCTTATTTCCAATCTTTAGAAGATCAAAAGTATTTAATCCTTGAAAAACATTTGATTGATTTTATCTTTGAAAATCATTTCTCTCATCAAAGTTTTTCTTTTCTCTTTGTGCTTAACTTATCTATATCTAACTTAAAGGAGATATATATTTTTGAAGAAGTTCTTGGCATTTACATTGTATAAACTTTTCTACTTCTTTATATTGAAACTTTGATTGATTGAATCAAACTTGAAAAATCAATCTCATTCATCAAAGTTTCTCATTTTTCTCTTACAATTTAATTTATTATAATCGTTCATTAAAATAGAGATTTTTGAATCTACATTGTACTTATTTCTTCATCTTCTCATTAAAACACTTTGATTGATTGAATCTAAGTTTTGATTATCATATTCATCAAAGTTTTTCTAGCATAACACTTGAGTTTCATTCATTGCTATCTATTAAAGTGTTAGCCTACTTTTCTTCTTATACTCAACTTTGAATTTATCATTCATTAAGAAGAGAAGATTTCATTTGTAAAATTTACTTGAATTGTGGATCGTGTTGAAGTCTTTTGAAGATCAACATTGTATAAGAATCAGTGTTCCTTGTGAAGTCTTTTGAAGATCAACATTGTATAAGAATCAGTGTTCCTTGTTGTAAGTCACCGTGTGGGTCATATTGAGGTCCCGTAAAACTCAATAGTGTAGGTCGTGTTAAGATCCCATAAAGCTCAACATTGTATAAGGATTAGTGATCCTTGGTTGTAAGTCACCGAAAGCATTGTAAAGGATTGGATTGCACCATAAGTTAATCAACATAGTGAAAAAGGCATTGCTCGTGCCGGAGAGCTTAGTAATCGGGGATGTAGATCATTGCATTAGATCGAACCTCCATAACTATATCGTTTGCACTCTCTATCTCTTTTACTTAACGCTTTTACCTCGTGCAAATTACATTGTTTCACTTATTTGCTTACTTGTGTTTAGTTGTCTTTATTTATTTGTACTTATTATTTGATTAATCTACTTGCTTGAACTTGCTTACGATTATTAATTTATCAACGTGTTTTTAACTTACGTGATTCTAATTAATTATTCGAAAAAGTTTTTAAAAAACTAATTCACATTCCCCCTGGTTAGCCAATCTTAGGCTTTCAATTGGTATTAGAGCAAGGTGTTCAATTTTAAAGATTTCACAATCTTGAGTAATGGCTAATCATATTTTTCAAAATCTTGACGGACATTCTACAAATCGTCATCATTTATTTGATGGTACTCATTATAACTATTGGAAAGTTAGAATGCCAATATTTATTCAATGAATAGATTATAATGTTTGGGAAGTAATTGAATATGGTCCCTATGCCCACCAAGATTATTAAGATTGATGGATGGCCCGATCAAAGTATTCTTAAACCTAGAGAGGAATATAATGAAGAGGATAAAAGAAAATTATCTTTAAATACTAGAGCAAAAAATATACTTTATTGTGCTTTAGATATAAATGAATTTAATCGCATTAGTACATGTGATTCGGCTTATGATATTTGGCACGTTTTAGAAATTACTCATGTGTGAACTAGCAAAGTGAAAGAAACTAAGATAAATCTCTTAGTTAAAGATTTTGAAAATTTCTTCATGAAAGAAAATGAACATATTGTTAATAAGATTACTCGCTTCACCGATATTGTTAATAGCCTCAAAGACTTTGATTGTGAATTTTCTAATGGTGAGCTTGTAAGTAAAATGCTTAGGTCTCTGTTGGAAGAATTGAGCCCATTGAGAATGTTGATAGAAAATACCATAGATATCAACACGTATCCTTTGGAAGAGCTCTATGGAACATTGATGACATATGAGCTAAATCGCATCGAGACAAAGGAGAAAATGTTGAAAAGCAAAGAAGAAGAAAGACATCAAGTTGCTTTTAAATCCGTAGTTGATGAAAGCACTTCAAGCGAAAATATGAATGATGAAGAACTTGATGATCTAATTTTTCTTGTTAAGAAATGGAGAAATTTTCGCAACAATCGTCGATTCCAAAAAGAAGAAGAAAATGGCGAAAAGAAGAATAGATTCATCAAAAAGAAAGCATTCCAAACAACATGGGAAGAAAGTGATGATGATGATCATGAAGAAGATGGAAGTCAAGAGGAAATTGCCAACATGTGTTTCATGACTATTGATAATAAGGTAAATTTAAATGAAATTTGTTGTATGATGAATTATCTATATTTTATGATAAATTTTTTGAAAAATTTGCTTTCAAACACTCTACTCTCAAAAATAAAAACTCTTTATTGAAAAAAGAGGTAAAGAAACTTTTGGAAACTCAAAATGGTTTTAAAAAAGAAAAAGTCAATTATGATTCTTTAATTAAGGAAAATTCTTCTTTACAATAAAGAATTTTAGATTTGACTCAAATTATTCACAAATTTACTCAAGGTAAGAAAATTTTTGACTTAATATTTGGTGAGCAAAAATGTGTTTTTGATAAAGAAGGAATTTGATATAAATCAGTTTTGAAACAAAAGCTCCTTTGTTAAATCTTCAACTTCTCCTATTTCAAATGTCACACGTAATTTTTGCAATAAAAATGGACATGTAGCTTTTTATTGTTATATAAAAAAGAAATTACATTTTGAAAGGAAATATAAGTGGATTCAAAAATTCACTAACACTAAATATCGAGGATCCAATGATGTATGGGTACCAAAGACCAAAAATTGAATTATGTTGGTAGGTGCCAAGGAAAATAGAGAGCAAATGGATCTTGGATAATGGATGCTCAAAGCACATGATTGCAAATCTAGCTTTATTGTCAAGCTTCAAAATAAAAGATGGAGGCGATGATACATTTGGAGATAATGCGAAAGAAAAAATCATTGACATTGAAATTATTAGTAATCATTTATCTCCCTTTATTGAAAATGTCTTCTTAATAGATAACTTTAGACGTAGTCTACATAGTTTTAATCAATTGTGTGATGAATGTTATCATATCAAATTTGATTCTTCCAAATGCATCATTGATGATACTACATCTAAAGAGTGATAGTTATAGGAAGTCGAAGTAAGAATGTTTATGTCATAAACATTAAGTTTGAATGTAGAGAAAAATGTTTATCTAGTTTAAAATATGATATTTGGTTATGAAATAGAAGATTAGATCATGTTAGCATGGACCTACTTTCAAAATTTCCAAAAATTATTTTGTTAAAGTTTTGTCAAGTTTGAGAAAGACAAAATTTGTGATGTATGGAAAACAAGTAAATAGTTCTTTTCAAATTAAAGCAACATTATTCAACTACAAAATCTTTTTGACTTCTTCACATGAATATTTTTGGACCGTCTAGAAGTACAAGTTTAAACATTATTGATGACTTTTCTATATTTACTTTAAGTCCCATTTTTTTGAACCTAGAAGATAAAGTTTTGAATGCATTTGAACATTTTTTGTTCAAAATAAAAAGAGACATATTATTACTATCATTACGAGTGATCATGGCGGAGAACTTGAAAATATTGCATTTAATTTTTTATTTTTTTTGCAAAAATTTATGGCTATGAACATAATTTTTCGACTTCTAGAACTCTTCATCAAAATGGTGTAGTGAAAGGAAGAATCGTACATTGCAAAAAATTATTAGAATCATGCTAAATGAAAATAGCATGACAAAATATTTTTGGGCCAAAGTCGTTGACACTACTTGCTATATTGTTCATAGAAGTTTAGTTTGTCGAAAGTAAACTAAAATCCCCTATGAGTTTTGAAAAAATAGAATTCCAAATATCGGCTATTTTAAAGTTTTTGTTGCGAATGCTTCATTTTAAATACAAAAGAAAATTTTGAAAATTTTAAATTCAAAATCCAATATTGGAATCTTTCTAGATTTTTCATCGACTAGCAAAGTTTTTAGAGTCTTTTACAAAAGAACTCTAGTCGTTGAAGAAGTCATGCATATATTGATGAAATCATGAAACTAATACTTTTGATCAAGAAAAAGGTATTGATAATGTAATAGGCTTGGAGATTCCTTTTGAGCAAATTAAATTCGAAATCAAAATAATGAAAATCCTAAAGATGTTGGAGATCCACGTGAGGAAGAAGCAAATGGGCAATAAGATGAAGAAGAATCTTCCAAAGAACAAAGTGGTCAATCTCTACCTTAGGAATGGAGCCAAACAAAATACATCATGGAAATGCTCAATAAGTCTGAAATAAAAGAGTTGAAATCAATGAACACTCCAATGAGCTCATCGTTCAACTAAATGATCAAGGTACTTCCATTGACATAATAAAATATTAAGGTATGATCAGATCTTTCATTTATCGCAAGTAAACTCGATATTATGTTTAGTGTGTGATTATGTGCTATATTTCAATCCTATACTCAAAAATTACACTTTAGTGCCATAAAAAAAATTTAGATATCTTAATGGTATTAAGACATTACGTCTATGGTATTCTAAAAGCACCCAAAAGTAGGATATTGCATTAGAATTTGTGAATAAGAAAAATCAATTGGCCGATATCCTCATTAAACCTCTAATACTTGATAGATTTTCATATATTCTAAGAGGTTTAGGAAGTGTCGATGAATTTGAAATAGGTAGTTAAATTGAGATCATACTAAATGTTCTCGTACGATTCTATTGAAATTTATTCAAATGATTTTACTTTTGTCATTTCATCACTCATGCCTTGATTATTGTTTTACTATACAAGTGATGATTATCCTCTTATTTAAACTTGCATATATTTGACATCTTGTACTTAATTGATGGGGAATATATTACCATTTTTATGGTTGATTTAAAATTTTGACCTTATATGCCATACTATTCATCTCATATGTGCTATCTTAAAAGGGAAAATTATGTTTTGATCTTAAATACTATTCATTTTTACTTATGTCTAAAGGGGGAAATGGAGTGAGATGATTATGCATGTTTTGATTTGAAAATATAATATGCTTAGAATATGTGAAAAATGGGGGAAAGAAGGAAAATCATTCATATGTTTTAAATGCGTAGTTATTAATTTGTAAAAGGTATGGGGAATATGAGTTACGTGATAAATTTATGATATATATTCATTTATCAATATGATATCATTTGTTCAATTTTGTCTTGCAAATCATCTTATTTGTCATAATAAAAAGGAGGAAATTATTGACATATGGTTGATTTCATCCTTAGAGCCTATTTGGTAGGGATTAAAATCGAATTAAAATTGAAAAACTAGCCGTATTGTTGATTTTTATTAGACGAGTGGGACCCAACAACGGCCATATTTTCAATTTTAATCTGATTAGTAGCCCTACCAAACAGGCTCTTAATGTTTTGATCACAACAAACAAGATTTATATTTGTTTCTAACAATTAATTCTGAGTATGATAGTTCAATGTTAAAATCAGTCGAGTATTGTCAAAATCAACACATTATAAATCGAGTTCATGAAGAAGATCAAGATCGAATCAATTGTTAAAGTCAAATGTCAAGAAAGATCAAGATCAAGAATTTAAGAGCCAAATATGGAAGAAACTTCAAAACAAAATCAAAAACTAGATTTTCGAGATCATATGTAAATGTATAACACTTTGATCTAGTAATGAATGACAATTGCTCAAAAATCATTTTGCTCACAGAGTTATTTTCATATCACTTGCATAAAATATTTTTGATCAAAAGTAATATTTGATTTTTCAAACTGATACTTGAACTTAGATCACATCTTTAAAAAAAAGTCAATTGTCAACTGGACGTCCGATTCATTTATCCGGACGTCCGAATTGATAGAGATCGGCCAGTTGGACAGAAAGATTTTCTGTCAATCTAGATGTCCGGATGGATGAATCAGACGTCCGGTTCATCCCAACGGTCAGTTTTTTACCGTTCTAACTTATGTAAACAGCTAGTTTTTTGTCTCGTCCGGATCACATCGAACGTCCGGATGCCTTGTCCGGATGGACAGAGTTTTGACCGATTTGAGTGCTATAAATACCTCATTCATTTTTCACTTGAGACAACTTTTCTTGAACATTAAAGTGAAACTTTTATTGATCTTAACTACCTTATTTTCAATTTTTAGAAGATCAAAAATATGTAATCCTTGAAAAACATTTGATTGATTTTATCTTTGAAAATCATGTCTCTCATCAAAGTTTTTCTTCTCTTTGTGCTTAACTTATCTATATCTATCTTAAAAGAGATATATATTTTTGAAGAAGTTTTTGACATTTACACTGTATAAACTTTTCTACTTCTTCATATTGAAACTTTGATTGATTGAATCAAACTTGAAAAATCAATCTCATTCATCAAAGTTTCCCATTTTTCTTTTACTACTTAATTTATTATAATAATTCATTAAAAGAGAGATTTTTGAGCCTACATTATACTTATTTCTTCATCTTCTCATTGGAACACTTTGATTGATTGAATCTAAGTTTTGATTATCATATTCATCAAAGTTTTTCTAACATAACACTTTAGTTTTATTCATTGCTATCTATTAAAGTATTAGCATACTTCTCTTCTTGTACTCAACTTTGAATTTATCATTCATTAAGAAGAGAATATTTCATTTGTAAAATTTATTTGAATTGTGAGTCGTGTTGAAGTCCCTTAAAAATCAACTTTGTATAAGGATCGTTGCTCCTTGTTGTAAGTCACCGTGTTGGTCATATTGAGGTCCCGTAAAACTCAATAGTGTAGGTCGTGTTACGATCTCATAAAGCTCAACATTGTATAAGGATTGGTGATCCTTGATTCTAAGTCACCGGAAGCATTGTAAAGGGTTGGATTGCACCATAAGTTAATCAACATAGTGAAAAAGCATTGCTCGTGCCGGAGAGCTTGGTAATCGGGATGTAGATCATTGCATTAGATCGAACCTCCATAACTATATCGTTTGTACTCTCTATCTCTTTTACTTAACGTTTTTACCTCGTGCAAATTACATTGTTTCACTTATTTGCTTACTTGTGTTTAGTTGTCTTTATTTATTTGCACTTATTATTTGATTAATCTACTTGCTTGAACTTGCTTACGATTATTAATTTATCAACGTGTTTTTAACTTACGTGATTCTAATTAATTATTCGAAAAAGTTTTAAAAAACCAATTCAACCCCCTCCCCCTATCGGTTAGCCAATTTTGGGTTTTCATTTTCCACAATGAAACGTTGAAACAAGGATAAAAATACAAAAAAATGAAACATATGGACGTTTTCTACAAGAAGTGTCAAACGTTGGAACGTTTTGTTCTGAAAATGATGTTTTTCGCAATAAAACGTTGAAATAAAGACGAAAATGTGAAAAAATGAAACGTATGGACGTTTTCCACAAAAAAGTGTCAAACGTAGGAACATTTTGTACTATTAAACCATAATAATATACATGAATGAGTTGTGGATATCCACTTCCCTCGATGACAAATTTCAATTGATTTATATCTTCTAAAAAAAATGAATTATTTTCCTCATCTTTAAGCTGGATTTACCTGATTAAAGGCTTGCAAAAATAGGAAAAATCAAAGTTTCGCAGAATTTTCTCAGTGTCTCGTTTGAAAGTAATTTAGTGACATTATAGTGAAAGGTTCTAATATTTAAAAATACATGCATACGCACACCATTATTGTTGCTTAGAAGAAATTAGTTATTCCAATATCACTGCATTTTTTTTTATTATTGCATTCATTAAGATTCCAACAAATACTTAACTTTCAACTATTCTATGACTCATTGACTATTACGTAGTCCTCCTCGTAAATAGTGTATAATAAAATATTTGAATTTGATTTAATACATAAATCCGAGTTTCATTGTCTTAAATTTTTTTACCCTTGAGGATCCTCAATATTCTTCTATAGCAAATATTCATTTTCCCTCTCCTTTTTTTTTTGCCCAAGACCCTGTTTGACTGAACTATATTTTCTATGAAAAATGAAAATTAAATTTCATTTCTACCTTTTTACATGTTTGATTGATTAAATTTTTCATGAAATTGATTTTTTACATTTTCTTGGTTTTTAAAGAAATTTTTTATTCTATGGGTTTGGTAGGAAAAGCTTTTCTAGACATTTTTTTTTTTTTTTTTTTTTGTGCAATGAAAACAACTTATATTCCCAATTGTAACAAATTATATCCCTTTAATAGACAATTTCCATGGAAAACAAAGTCAAACGAATATCGAAAGATCCAAAATTTCAATATTTTTCAGGTGAAAAATTATATCAATCAAATACAAAATTAATTGACAATCCCACTAAAACAAGTTCTAGACAATTCAATTCCCTGAAATTAATTTTTTTTCCATCCAATTCCATCATTCTAATCAAACAGACCTTAAATGTTTTTTTTCTTCAAATAAAATAATTAAAAACACAGGTTTCTAAATGCCCGCTGGTCTGGCCTGTATGACACCCCTATGAATGCATAAACCAACACTCCTGATTTGTGTTCTCACACACTTGAAACAATCAGCAATGTATGAAGATATGTCTGGTAGATGATGCCTAAAAGGCGGTACAGTATAAAACTTCCACATGCGCACACACAAGCGTCATAAACAAAACCCTCCTTGAACACTGAGTTAGCCTATCAGGCACAAGCATCTCAGTCACCTCCGACTTGTCGTTTCCAGGAGTCTTCCACTATCAATTCATCAACTCCCCAATCTTCGTAACTGGATTACACCAAAAGATAATCAGGAGGAGACGGAAAGCAGATACTAGAAAATGGGTACAAGAGACTATGAGAAAAGAAGTCTGCAAGTATACGAGTTAATAGACTGATACCTTCCATCAGGGAGGTAACGGCGAATGGTGAATGGTATCTTTCGCTCTCGCAGCTCTTTCATTGCAATCTAAAAGAAGTATAAAGTACAACCAAAAGATGTGAAAATAGGAAGACACATCAACTAAGTTCTTTGCTTCAAGAAAAGAAAAATGTGTCAATAAAGCACAATAAATCACTGTGAAATTCAAAGGATAGATGTCGGCCATGAGTTCAGCTACAAATTTTTCAAATGTACAATGATAGGAAGAAAATATAATAATAACCCCAATGCACCATCGTAGCTAGGAGAATTGTGAGTGCTCTCTAGATTCCATTTTTATGCCAAGAATCCATCCGGCCAAATACACCACAAAATTACGTGTCATACACGACACCCCTAAGATTTCTTATAGTATTGAAAATAAAAAAGAAAAGTATTAGTTATAAATTTTGCTAGGTCCAAAAGAAAAGAACAGTGTTCAATGTCTTGCAACCCCACTTAATCAAAGCATGCTTTAAGTCATAGGCAATGTGATGAAGATGACTTGATCTATTTTTAATGTCAATTGTTCTTTAGGTTCCTTATATATTTTCTTAAAGTTTTAGGTTATATATGCAATTTCACAAAAAAATAAAAATAAATAACTAAATAATTGTGCCTTTGTTTGAAATTGTATGAACCAAATAACAGAGGAATTGGAATGGTGGATCTGTGAGGAACCTTGCAATTGATATAAATAATAATTAAATTCAACTGATAAAAACAAGGAAGAAGTATTTTGGAAACTAACAAATGTGGAAGTTTAAGACAAAGGTTTCCATGGGATTATGTCTTAATTTGAGCACCTTGGTAAAGATTTCAAGTAAGTGGAAGAAAATTTGTGAGATTGTGAGGAATCCTTGTACCAATCATTAAAGCAGAAATTTTTTCACTTTATTTATACATGCAATACATCTTAAAAGTCGGTCTCCTTATTGACTTACCTGGAAGATGAAAATACAATCAAGGTTCGAGGGTGAATCTTCGTCAACCTCAGGAGAACAATGAATATGACTTCATCTTTTTTCAATTTGCCACTTTTAGTCATTTTTTTTTTAAAATCTTTTATGTATTATGATATGAATTGTTCTTTAGGTGCCTTTTGTAATTTCTTTAAAGAGCTAAGGGTTTTATACGCAATTTCAAAAACATATCAATGTCAGGCAATCTGTCGTATGGCTACCACATAATCTAACAAGAGAAAATAACATAAAATTAAGGGAAAATTGCAGCTCAGTGCTTAACCTTTTCATTTTTTTGCAGAATTTACCTTAAACTTCGATTTGTGCAAGCGAGGGTTCATAACTTTTCATAAATATGCACTTAGAGTCCAACTGGATGGAAACCATCCATTTAACTATCAGTTGACCAAGAAAATTGGACTTTGACCAATTTTGACCAAATTGAAATGGGTAAAATAGTAAATTTACATTTTTCTTCCATTGAATAGTTAAAACCATTAAACAAAAAATAAGAAAACATCACAATCTTCCACCCCATCCAAATCCACACACTTCCACATCCCCTTCCAAAGTCATTGTCATCAGCTATCGCTAGTAGTTACCGTCACCACCTCCACCTCCACCTCCACCTCCACCTCCACCTCCGTCACTATTTTCTCCACTACCAAATAGAACCCAAATAAAAAATCAAAATCGAACCAAAATCTTTGCACAATTCTGTATTGCCAAAAACTTAATCTTACAATTTGTGTATGCACCATTTTACAACCATGTATTTCCAAAAACCTAGCCCTCGTTTGTTTCTCATTTTTCATCCATAAAAATGAAAAGTATAACCGTTATCCATCACATCAAGCCATCAATTTTGAATTTTTATCTCTTGCGTCCACAAGCTATATTTTTCATTCTCATTCTACAATAATGAGAATCAAACGGGCTCCTAATTTCATAACCGATGAGATATCCATCGATCAAATTGCAAAAGTCCGACCTAGCAAAAATATGCTCAAGTAGAAGAGTGCTTTTTATCAACTGTAATGTGGATCTTGAAGCTCGTATATAAGCTAAAAATCAAAATCTCAGATGAAAAAATGCTGTAAAAAAATTTTGGAGTGCAAATTTCGAACAAAATTGTAAGAGAGACAATGAAAAAAAAAATGTAATGAAGAAATAAACAGAAGAGAGAGAAAGAGTGTGTGCGCGAGAGAGATATATATTGAGAAAGTAAGAAAGGAGTAAGAGAGATTTGGGAGTGGAGGGGGAAAAAAAGTGATTCAATATTCATACACAGCCTCTCTTGGTTCTCTCTCTAAAGGGTCTACACTAAAGCACTTTAAGCAAACAACATTAAATGCTAGCATGGGTTTTGAAGACGGGTTGAGGACTGAAAGTGTACATGGAGGAGAAGATGATTGTCTAAGGCGGTGGGGTAGAAATGGAGAGAAGATAAAGGTGGGGTGGGGTGCGGGTAGATTTCTTTTTTTTTTTAGTTTCATTTTTTAATCGTCAATATTTGAAAATATGCAAAGTTACCATTTTAACCCTTTCAATTTGGTCAAAATCTACTTTTCTTGATCAACTAATGGTCAAATTGATAGTTTCTATCCAATTGAACTTCAGGTGCATATTTATAATAGGTTATAGACATTCATTGGCACAAATTAAAATTTAGGGTAAATTCTACAAAAAAAAATGAAAAGATTAGGGATCGCTGGTGCAATTTTTCCTAAACTTCATTGAAAATCAAAGAAAATTAAAATTGAGTAGCTAAAAATTTATAAAAAAATGAAACAAATTTACATGGTCATTTTTGAGCATGAATTTAAATGCTTCTTTTTCCTTTTTGACATCAGAGCTGACACTCCACATAATGAGACCACTCAGCCATCAAAGAAAATCTTAAAAACACATTGGCATCCTCAAAATCCTTTTTATATATATCCGCATTATAAAAGATTGCGAGGATTTATCAACATGTGCTCATAAAAAAACCCTACAAATAAACGAAAAAATGTTAGTTATAATTCATTAACTTATATAAATTACTGTATTAAGGGTGGGTTTTATTGCAAATATGGAACTTGTATGGAAAAAATTAAGCTCTTACCGGTTGAATTGCTTAAAGCTTATTGGTATGAAAATTGTCAATTAAATGTGTTTCATTGTCTTAATTTCAACTTAGAAAATATTGTACTTTTCGTGAAAGAGGGGGTAACATGAGAACTTGTTAGAATTGATGTAAAATTGAGTTTTTGGGGTGTATGAATTGCCTTGAAGATAAAAACCTAACCCCCTTGAAGAAAATATTTTCTTTATTTTTGAAAAAAATATGGTTACGTGACCAGATTTTGGAAAATACTTTTTATGAAAAAAAAATATCAATCAAACCCCCAAAAGCAAAAACTTGGGTGAAAAATGATATTTTTCATAAAAATAAAGTCAATCAAACACACTCTAATGGAAATAATACCTGCCATAAGAAAATGTACACAAAAATACGTGATTTTTGGATCTTTTTCGTCCATTCTCCCACTCTTAAATTCTACTATATTATGATGGAGTTGGCACAATAGAGCAACCCCATGCACAATAGAAAATGTGCATCTATGTTTGAAAGACGTGGATGACAAAATTATGCATGAGACTGGTCTATTGTGTCAACTTCAACATAACAAGACATAACTCAAAAGGAGTTTTGGATTTTATTTTCGGTGAAAAATGTCATTTTTCACCTACATTCCTACTTTTAGAGTGTTTTATTGACCTTTTTTTTATGGAAAATATTTTTCAAAAGTTGGTTATGTGACCATGTTTTCTTTAAAAATAAGGAAAACATTTCCTTTACGTGGGTAGGTTTTTATTTTTTTAAGCAATTCGCACTTCCCAAAAACTCAACTTTACTATCTATTCTAACAAGCTCGGTACCTCTCTTTTTCAAGAAAAGTACAACATTTTCTATATTGAAATTAAGCTAAACACACCCTTAATCCTATAGTTTATATATAAGTTAATGAATTATAATTAATATTTT
The DNA here is from genome assembly GCA_019097785.1 of Fraxinus excelsior. Lineage (NCBI taxonomy): Eukaryota > Viridiplantae > Streptophyta > Magnoliopsida > Lamiales > Oleaceae > Fraxinus > Fraxinus excelsior. The sequence continues at coordinate 24,741,042 of CM032629.1, read as the reverse complement.
CAATTTGTTTGTAGTTTTTTCTATGAGAACACACTGATAATTTCTCTCAATCTTTATAACGTGGATATTTATAAAGAGAATTTTGAGGATACATTTTAAAAATTTCCTCTAACAATTGAGTGATCTATTGGAATGCCAATAAAAAAATACTCGTGCCAAAAAGAAAAAAGAAACATTTGAGCTCATGCTCAAAGGTGGCCATGTAAGTTTATTTCCTTTGTGAATTTTTAGTTACTCGATTTCAATTTTCTTTTATTTTTAATTAATTTTATATTATCTTCTCTTGTTAGATCGTGTGGCAACCATATGGCAAATTGCCTAACATTGTTCTGCGGACAAATGAACGTTATCCTGGGGTTCACTACATTGATATGTTTTTCAGAGATTGTCATATCATAGGCCGACTAGTGCCAGTTAAAGTTGCAACTGCAGGCTAATGATTTAATTCCATTTGAACCATCTTTCATGGCTTCATCTCATTTCAATTTGTTACTTTCAGCCCGAGCCCCTGTTTGAGGGCAATTATTTGAAATATTTATTCTACATACTCATTTTTAACCACACATTCACACAATAAAAAATTTTACACATGAATTCAACACTTTCTTACTTTATAACCTCATATTCTCCTAAAAATCACTATTCAAAATATTGTTTTTCCTAAATAATGACCATCAAACAAGTAAGTCATTTTATTATTATTTTGTTTTATCTTTTATTTATTATGAATTGTTCTTTAGGTGCCTTTTTTAATTTCTTTAAAGAGCTAAGGGTTTTATATGCAATAATTTTTAAAAAAATATAACAATTAAATATTGATCCTTATTGAAGCACTTGGCCTATGTAGACTTCGGTTGCCTTTTAAATAAAAATTATGAATTTGACAGATTCGATCCAACAAAGTTTTCATGCATGAATCATCGTTTCGTAATCATGTATTATTGTTCTTGCTTTCTTGTGTCTCTGTCACAATGTCGTAACTTCACAACTAGTACCATGGCGAGTAAAAAGTATAAAAGATGACATCTGTCTAAGAGAGCAAATAAAAACTAAGTGTCCAGATTCGTGGTGGAAGAGAGTCATCAGAATATTTTCCCATTCCATTAACACAAAGCAGGTTATCTGCATGGGGCGAATCATTTAGAAAATAGGAAAAATGAACATGCCTCATTTGTAGAGAATGTAATAATGTTATCATATACAAATAAGTATCAACCTCCACTACCTGTCCCTTCACTCTCTGGTGCGCAAACTGTCACAGCTCCATTTTTATCGTATAGAAATGGCATTTCGAAGGTCAGCAATTCAACTTAAATAATCAAGGATTCACTGCTCAAGTTGGTGTAAGCAACATATGAAAAAATTACATTTTAAGGAGGGTATTATTTTCATAGCATTTTCTTTTAACTGATTACTCTAAAAATCAAATTTTACTTGGAAAAAATGAACAATCCCTTTATCCTGGGATAGTTTTGCATAGTCAACATACTATAATGCAAAAGATAATTGACATGGATGTTATAACAAAAACAATTAGCCTTTCAGTTACAATTTATAATGTACTGTAATTTCCAGATGGAGCCACTTCAATTAAGCATAGATTCATTATCATCATTAACAAATATTACCTCAAGTGGATCCGTTTCACCCTCCAACTCAACCATCACCGGAGCATTCATGCTGCAAAACCAAAAACATTCCTCCAGTCAAAAACTACTCAATCAACACCAAAATTTAACATAGTTTCCAACCCTAAACCCCACCTAATCTGCAATGCCCGCGTACCCAAAATCCTCGCACGCTCATATTTGGTCATATACTTGGACGTTTTCCGAGGGCGTTCAACAGGTACTTCCTCCTGTTTCTCTTCGCCTTCGCCTACAATGTCATCCGTAGCATCCTCATTGTTATTGTTCTCTTCTTCTACCTCTACACCTTCCTATCAATTGCCACAACAATGTAAAACTGATCGCCGACAGAACATGATAACATTATAAGGGATATTGTGCAAAAATAAAAAGAGATAAAGCCCCTTACATCGGGTTCAGGATCTATTGGCTCATCCTCGTATCTACATATATTAAAGAATTCTAGTTAGTGAAAACGAAAAACCCCTAGGTAAACCCTAATCCAAATAAAAATGGTTTTGAGAATAATTATAATATTAAATTTAAAAAATTACGAATTGTACAAACCCTCCGTCCATCTCGTAGTCTTCATCGGCCATTGCGTCTGTGTGTTTCGCCCTTCACTCCGATTTGAATGTTGGGGAAGGAAGAAAGAGGACCTCCAAGGAAAGAGTAAACTATAAGATATTCAAATGGGCTGGGCCTATTATAAGATTAACCAAAGTCGAAATTACAAATTACACCCACCCCTACTTTTAAATTACCATTTTCAAAAATCATGAATCAAGTTTCATATTACAAAAATCAGGTTTTAATTAATAATTTTTAAAAAAATTATTTTTATTTACAATAAATTAATTTATATATACTCCCATCATCCCATCTATCCCCAAACCCTAAAATTAATTAACCAATTCCCTCTCCACTCTCAATTCTTCCTCCAGTCGCTCTGCTCGCCGCCGCGCCGTTACCACCATCACGATCGTCGGATCGTCTTCCTATCCTCTCCCCCTCTCGTCTTCTCCGTTGCCTATCTCACTCTCTCTCAGTGACGCAACTCTGTCTTGTCCCCTCTTCTTCTTGGACTCTGGCGTCGGCATTTAGTGATATTAATGGTGGTGTGTTGCCGCCTATTTAACAAATGACAAATCTTTTAGGCACTCGCAGTTGCTATCTCCACTCCCTCAAAACACAGTTACAACAGAGAGACCTATGGCGTGGTGCGCCGACGCAAGGAGCTTCCATTTGCCGGCAATCGAAGCGGAGCAGATCTGTTATTTTCCTTTCTTTTGTTTTCGAGTTTGATTTTATAGATTTTTGTGATGGTTGTATGGGTGATTGTTGCCGATGGTTGCAGATCTGTGGATGGTTTCTGCCGAATGGTGTTGTTGGATGTGGGTGCGGCGGTTGTGGAGGTGCGATCTGTTTTTAGTGGAGTTGTGGGATGCAGTTGCGGGTGTGTCTGACGCCACCATTATCTACAGGTCGTCGATTGGGTGTGGACTCTAACGGCGATGGTGATAATGCGATTGGGTGTCGTGCTTGAGGCGGTGCGATGGTTGTGTGTTGTGGTCGTGTTGACGGTGTTGGTGTTGCTGGTCTTGGAGGTGGTGGGCATAAACGGTTTTGGCGGTGGTGGTTTTGGGGTGTGTGCGACGGTGGTTTGGGTGTGTGTGTATGCGGCAGTGGAGGTACTGTGTAACGGTGTGTTTGACGACTATTGTGAGTGCCTTGGCGGTGGTGTTGTGCGCGTGCTAGCAACGGTGGTGGTTGGGATTTGTGATGGTGGTGGTGGATTTGCGTGCGTGTTGGCGGTGGTGGAGTTAGTGGCGAAGTGGTGGTCACAAATGATTTGATGATGGTCACAAATGATTTGATTGTTTGTGACCAATGAATTCGATAAACGAGTACAAGCTGTGTGATTTAAAAATTACTAATGTGTGACATAAAAATTATTAATTTGTGATCAATTAATTGATGTTTGTGGCCAATAAGTTGGTCGGTTTGTGACCAATAAACAATTTGTGACCGTTGAATTCAATAAACTGTGACGAGTACAAGTTGTGTGACCTAAAAATTATTAATTTGTGACCTAAAAATTATTAATTTGTGACCAATAAATTGATGTTTGTGACCATAAAATAAGTAACATAACTTTTAAATGTTGTGATTGTGACCGATGAACAAATTGTGACTTATGAAAATTTTGAATTGTGACCTAAAAAGTAGCGAAACGGTCATCGGAATACTCGTCGAAATCGGAGCAGTCGCCGGAACGATCGCCTGAGAAGAGTGGTGATCGGAAAGTCGGTTGGGGTGGTGGAGGTGAGGTGGGGTAATTATATTAAATTAAAAGTAAATAGATTTAATAATTCATTAATTATTAATCAAAAATTTAAAAAACCTGATTTGTGAATTTTCAAACTTGTGTTTGTATTTTTGAAAATGTGTAAAGTAAACACCTTAAAAATGTATTGTTCCCTTACATGAATCCCTACTTTTCAAGATCCAAGTTCAAAATTCAAATTTTAAGTTTTAATGTTAAAAAATCAGATATTTTATATATAGATACAATTTTTTTATATTTAATTAAATGTTAACAATAATATTATAAAAATTAAATTATATACACCCATCCCACCCCACCCCACCCCACACCACACACACACCATTTTAAACCTTAATTACTCGACTTTCAGCAGAACTACCTCCCATCCCCTCCCTTTCTCTCTCACTGTTTTATCTTGCCGGCGAAGCGACGGACTCGATTTCTCCATCTCTGACTCATCTTCTCTCTGTCTCCTCATCGGCGACATCACTGTCGTGTGCGACGCAGGCAGTTTCTATCTCCTCTCTCTTCTCACCGTCAATCTCTGCCACAAACTCATCTGTCCACCACCGCCTTTCTTGCCATCGCGCACATCACCAAAATTAGGGCATTTTTTCAATCTATATTCCTCTCCTTCACAGAGTCGTTCTCGCTCTCTACATTTTGATTCTGTGAATTTCTTTTCCTTCAATTTTAAGGTTAAAAATCATGGGCAAGGGTCCAGGGCTTTACTCAGATATTGGCAAAAGGGCTCGAGGTTGCGTTCTAAATTTCAACTAGGGGTTATTTACTTTTATTTTTTGCGATCGTGTAACTTTTTGGTTTTCAGAGAAATTGTTTTCTGATCTGATTTTTGTTTGGAATAGATCTGTTGTACAGGGACTACCAAAGCGACTAGAAGTTTACCATTACCACATACTCTCATACTGGAGTTGTGAGTTGTGGGCGGTGTGCTCGGAGTTATTTTGTGGTCGTGGTGGATCTGTGATTTTAATGGTGTTTGGGTGGTGGATCTGTTTTTTGTGTTTTAGGAATTGGTCTCAGTTGTATATGTGATCCAGATCTGATGTGAATTTCTGGGTGCGTTTAGGTGACGGCGATTGTTGGATCCAACGGTAGCGGAGGTTATGTTGGATGTGATGGTGGTGTTGTCTGTACTGTGCGTTTGATGATGGTGTCGTGGTCTTGGTGGTGGCAGTCTTAGCGATGGTTGTGGGTGAGATGAGATGGGGCTTGGTCTCTGTGACCAATGCTGTGACCCGAGACATGTGATGTGACCTATGATGTGACCTATGCTGTGACCTGAGCCATATGTTGTGACCTATGCTGTGACTTGAGTTTTGTGCTGTGACCTATGCCGTGACGTGAGCCATGTTTCGTGACCTGTGCCATGTGCAAAAAATATTGCGTGACCTGTTATGTAACCATTTAAAATAAACATGTGACTATCAGCAAGAATCGAAACCATGTGCAAAAATATTCTGTGACATGTGCTGTAACCATTTGAAAATAACACAAGATTATGAACAAAAGTGTGAATATATTTTGTGACATGTGTCGTGACCATTTGAAAATAACTCGTGACTATTAACAAAAATTTGAAACATTAGCCTTATCATGTTATCAATCATTATAAAAAGAATAACAATGCGCTGTGATTTGTAACCTGAGTTGTGACTTGTGGCTAATGACCTGTGACCTAGACTGCGACCATCAATGGTAAACGGAATGGTCATCGGAATGGTTGTCGAAACGGTCACCGGAATCGGAGTAGTCGCCGGAATAGTTTCCGGAGCGATCGTCGGAGTGGTAGGGGTGGTGGTGGTGGAGGTGGGGGTGGGTTACTTAATTATATTATATATATATATATATATATATATATATATATATATATATGTGTGTGTGTGTGTGTGTGTGTGTGTGTGTGTGTATGTGTGTGTGTGGGTTAAATATCTGATTTTTGAAATGTGAAAGTTGTTTTGTCATTTTTGAAATAGTATAAAGTAAAAGTAGGATAAATGAATTTTTCCCTTAACCAGAAGTAATTACTATTGGATTGTGGTGACTAGGAAGTATTCAAATGGTTATTCAAGGTTAGGCCATGTTTGGCACTCATTCTCAATTTTTTTTTTATCTTTCTTCATTTCAATTACACATTTTTCCAATAAAATAATATCACAAAAAAATCTAAAACTTTTCCACCACACATTCTTCCATCAATCACTATTCCAAAAAAATTATTCTCCAAAAATCAGTGTCCAACACCCTCTGGAGGCTTGGTGTAGATTTTCCTTTTAAAAAAAATAAATTTGGTGAAAAATGAGTTCAGAGAATGTGTGGTCAAAAAGTAGAAAATTTATATATCCAAATATAAATTTATTTTATGAAAAGAATGTAGTTAAAAATGAATTTTGAAGAATTTCTACCAAACATGAAATTCAACAAATAAAAAATGTTAATTTATTCCGCGTAATAATTTAAACCATAAAAACATAATCAATTTCTTTAGACAAATGACAAAGTTTCAATATTCCATTAAACCACAATAGAAATCAACTGACTCTATAGAAAGAAAGAAAAAAAATTCAAAATTTCATAAAATTCGAAACCACCAAATTAACAAGTCATTGTTTAGCTTATAAGTGAGATCGAAGTTGAACTTGACATTGGCACAAATGTATTCAACAGAACACAATTTACAGAAATTACATATTTGTATTAAGAATTTCATTGTTAATTGGATAAACATATTCAAAACAGACGTCAAAATATCTAATAAACAATGAAAATTATAGGGTAGGAAAATAATTTGTTGAGTAGAAAGCACGAACCCAATTTTCTCACAAATAAATTGCCAAAAAATGCTCATATACCTCAATAGAAATGAAAACTATGAGGACCATAAAAAGCGTTATAATCAATTGGCTCCATAACTTTAAAAAATAAATAAATAAACAAAGCAATCGTGTCGACAAAAATAAAAGTGGGTCTTGAGGCATCTGACTTTGAAGTGAAGAAAAAATGTGGTCGGATGTTGATGTCGATGCAGATTAGCTAAGTCGGAAAAATGTATTATTTAGTAAAAATGACAAACCTAGATCATGGGGGAAAAAGGAGTTCGAAGTTGAGAAAAGTTGGAATATTGATGGAAAAACTATGTGTTTACTAAGGTTTTTGTACAGATCTTTTTTTTTTTTTTTTTTTTCTTTTCAGAATTTGACAGCTGATTCCATGCAAGTCTAGACCATTTTGCTTAGATTTCAAAAGTTGACATTCATCACCTCTCTCTTCTACTCTAGCTTTGCCTATTAAGTTTGTCCTGGGTTAAATTCATTATTGACCAATTGCATTTTCTGAATTGCTTGTGGCTTACTTAGGGATGGTAAAAAAGCTCGACGGCTCGGGCTCGACTCGAAAAAAAGCTCGAGCCGAGCCCGGCTCAGGCTCGGTTACAACGAGCCGAGACTCGGGCCGAGCCTCATTTTTTTGGCCGGGCTTTGCTCGGCTCGGCTAGGGCCCAAAAAAGCTCAGCACAAAAAAGTTCGAGTCGAGTCCGAGTTTTTTTCTTTAATTTATAGTACGTATAAACCGCACAAATTTTAAATTTTTTAAGTAAAAAATGTAGATTTGACATTAAAAAAAACAAAAAATCGAGCCGGCCAGGGCGGCTTGGCTCGGGCAAAAAAAAACTCGGAACAAAAAAGCTCGAGCCAAGCCCGATTTTTTTTTTCGGCTCGACTCGTTGACATAGCTAGGCTTACCCTGGCAATACCTCCATGTAAATTCAAATCAGATTTTTTTTAATAGAAATTGGCACAAAATGGTCCCAAGCCTTTGCTCATCTTGCCTTTTTAGTCCCAAACATTTAAATTTTGACATTGACGTCTTGAATCTAGGCCATTAAGTGTGTAAATTTGTTAAAAATAAAGAAGTTTAGAACATACTTGACTGTTAGGGTCCGTTTGATTGCAAGGGTGGAAAATTGGTGGAAAGAAAATGAATTCCAGAGAATTGAAATGCTTAGAATTTGTTTTACTGGGAATTGTAATTAATTGTGTTTGATTGGTATAATTTTCCACCTGGAAAATGTTGAAAGTTTGGTGTCCGTTTGACTTCATTTTTTATAGAAATTGTCCATTAAAATGATAATTTTTTCTACATCTGAGTCTAGAATTTGTTCCAATTACCAAAAAGTAAAAAAAAAAATTTTTTAAAACAATTAGAAAAAAAATCATATTCATTTGACTTTGTTTTGTATAGAAATTGTCAACAAAAGTGAAAATTCTTTTTGCAATAGTTGATAGAATTTGTTGCCATTACTTAAAAAAAAAAGGGTGGAAAATGTTTTCCCACCTAATAGGTGGGAAAACAAAATCAAGCTTTTGTGCATCAAATGATTGTACCTAGAAAATAGGTGGAAAATGGATTCCCTGGAAAAGAAGACGCATCAAACGGCTGAAAAGTGGGAAAATGGAAAACGATTTCCATTTTCCATGGAATTGGTAGCGTATCAAACGCACCCTTAGTTTATTTCATTGAAGAACAGAGTTATGATTATTAGATGGTCTAAAAGTTGTTGCTAGTAACTTTAGAGTTGGGTCGTGGATCAATTTCGTTACTCTATTAAATTTGTTACGGCCCTAAGTTAGGCCCGCCACCTCACCTGCCGCGTGTCAGGGGTGGCCTGCACGCGCCACATGGCAGCCGAGGCGATTACGCATGGGACGAGCTGGCTGCATAAGCCGAAGCGATTACACTGGTGACGAACTAGAAAGATACTAACAAAAGAACCGAACTCATCTACAATGCACCGTGGATGCAAAGGCCCGTAATCCGCTTCTACGACTCCACTCCTGCCTCGCCTTATCCCAACAAAGATTTCTTATACAAAGATCTTCCCAAAGTCAAATCACCAACGGATGGGATGCGTGACAGGACCCAAATAGTCAAATCAGTTAGAGATATTCAATGCCAGCCAACCTATGGAAAGACGGATTGACACCTAGGATAGGACGAGCACTGAGGATCTAATAACTCGTGTCTCCTCATCCAACTGCCCTCCTCTTTCCATCCTTGGTATGAATACACCCTATTTATGCCTAGAGAAGGTATGTGGAATCTCATTCTCTCCAACAAAAATAACAAACTCGAGTAACATTTCCCTCCCCCATACATTACACGTTTCTATCAACCATTTTCCCCGGCAATTGTTCCACCGCTGGTAAACTATTTTTCGGTTGAAACAAAAATTGACTTGACCGTCGATGCTTGAGGTCATTCCCAACCCCTCTGGGAAAGGCCACGGGTGACTGACGTCGTACTACGTGTGCAGGGAAGAGCTGACTTGAAGATTTTTTCTGTTGGCCATGTCAGAGCCATTTTTCGAGGTCAGCAGATTAGCACTGTCTATGGGAATCCTACTTAAACCATGAGTCTTCCCACCAAAAAGCTTGTTCGAATATCCGGTTGATATTCCTCCTTGAAAAAGGGTTCGATTTTTGGAAAAGGACCAGCTGTATACCGAGCTCAGCTCAAAAGGAAAAATTTGCCACTTCGGACTATGAGTTCTAATAACGAAGATGTGAACCCCAGGAAGACAAGAGAGATCTCTAAAGAAGAGATTTCTCAAAATACAACGCATCAGCGACCCCATCATCGGTACTGCAGAGGCAACAGAACTGCCCAACTCACAACCGAAGTGGCTACCATGGCTGCAAATATGAGGAACATTATAGCTCAAAATGCTGCCATGCAGGAGCTCTTCATGCAAGTGCAGAATATAGGGGATTTTCAAGCCCCAAAAAATCCTCATCACTCGGGCCATAGACGAACTGAGGCAGAATCCAGCAGGAGGACTCGCCTGAGTCCCCAAGGAGAAGTCCCCATTAAGAGAGAAGTGGGAATGGACACTTCTAATTACACAGCTGTTCCAGCCAATAATGCCCAGCAAGGGAGAACAACTTCCCTTCGAAGTATGAAGAGCAGCCCCAGAGGTCTGCCAATGTTCTTGATAGAATTGGACAAGTGCCTAGAAATAGGTACCAGCCTGTCCACCAAACGGTTTGGCCGCAGGAGTGTGAACAAAGACAAGAAGTTCAAGCCCCTCCGCCTAGAAATAGGTGCGATTAGCGAAATGCAGTAGATTGGGGAAACAAGGGGCGAGGTCACCTAAACCCCTCCTCGTCCTGAAACGGATAGGAACGACCCTAAGGAACCATGCAGGTCATATGAGCTTGATGATGACGATGACAATCTGCCCTTCTCTTGGGAACTCCGTACCTTTCCGATGCCCCATAACTTTGTCCCTCCAAAAATTCCTAAGTATGAAGGAAATGGCAACCTGGAGAAGCACATCAACAAATACAAAACCTAGATGAGCTTGAGAGGCGCTTCGCTAGCTTTGAAATGTCGGGCTTTCCACATCACTCTCGACGATGTTGCTGAGGTGTGGTACAGCAGATTGGCACCTCTTAGCATAAAAAGCTGGCCAGACTTGAAGAAGTCGTTTTTGAACCAGTATCTTTCGAGGAAGGAGGGAGAGACGCCAATACAGCGCCTGCAAGATACGAGGCAAGCAGGGGGGAAACTCTGAAGAGCCACCTCGCATGTTTCACTAATGAGATTACTTACTGTGATAGATAAAGAGGCCCTTTCAGCTTTGAAAGGAGGCTTGAACATGAATACTTTGTTTTGGAGGGATGTTCGAAGCAAAAACCCTTCAACGTATGACAAATTGGTGGAGATGATGAAAGTTGAAATTGTCAACGAGGAGATGATTGACCATCGAAACAGAGCCACCCAGGGACTCCCACCGCCTCAGAGGCAAATAGTTAGAGAACCTACCACTCAGATAGTAAGCTAGCAATGGACTCAGGCTGGACATGCTATAGCTCCCACCTCAGGGCAAGCGCTAGCAACTGCCACGCTGAATGCAGTGCCTACCTTGGCCTATGAAAATGTTGGCCCCAGTGCCAATAATCCAACAAGGAATACTGGACGACCCTCAACCTCTAGAAATAGAGGATGAGGCGAGCGCCTAGAAATAGGCCCCATGAGGATCTGCGGCCTTGCTGCACTTTTCATCGCTACTACGATCATGATATAAGCGATTGTCAAGATGTGAATCGATCCTCAAACAACTCTCTCAATACAAGGGATAATCGTTACCGAAATAACACTCTGAGGTGCGCCTCTCCATGAAGGGGAGAAACGAGGCAACATTCTCCACACGATGATAGAAATGATGATGGGGAAAGGCCCCGAAGCGGGCAACGTCCCAGAAGGGATTTAGCTACTCCCAACGAACAGCAACCCATTCGAGAAATTGAGACTATAATTGAAGGACCCCACGTAGGAGGTGAATCTCAGAGGAACTATACCAGAGAGGCGAAATGTCCGCCCATGGCAAGTTATATAGTAAGCCAATCATCACGGAGCATAATTGTGGAGCCTATTACGTTCACCCAGAAAGATGCGGCAAGTGTGCACTTCCCACACTGCGACGCCTTGGTAGTCAGAGCCGTGGTAGCCCGCAATGGGCTGAAACAAATGGGTGACTTTAAAAATGGCTTAGTCAAAAGGCCATAATTCCTTTTTGATTTTTTCACAAGTGAATAACTTCAAAATAGCCTAATGGTGTTTAAAAGACAAAAATACCCTTAAGTGAATAATATAATTACAAAATATGATATTGTTAAAAAGACAACACTGCCCTTTTAGTTAACAAATAAAAATCAAACACTCCCTACATAATATTACAAAATCAGCTCAAATACAGATAAAAATTCTCTCATCTTCTACACTCTGAAAATCTCAAAAATATCCATAGCTGAAGAAAAAAAATTCTCGGTCAATTACTTCAAATCAGTAAGTACATTTACATATGTTTAATTTCGTTTTCGTTAAATATGTGTATATTTTTTACTTGATAAATTAAGATTCGACGTAGGAGTTGGCAGATAAATTTTTTTAGCAGATGTATATAATTTATTTTAAGCATAATGGGAAAAGAATTCATCTGCATAACTTTTCGATTGGTTTGCCTTAACGGCTGTTACGAAAAACAACGAAAATGTCCAAAAAAATGGCTGTTAACAGCCTAAAAAATCGACTAACAAAACAGCCAAATAATCGGCTGTTAACAGCCTAACAGCCTATTTTTAGGCTGTTAACAGCCTAAAAATAGGCTGTTAACAACCCATTTTTTTAGGCCGTCAACAGCCTAAAAATATAAGCTGTTAACAGCCCATATTTTTAGGCTGTTGACATCCCATTTTTAGGCTGTTAACGGCCTAAAATATTGGTTATATTTTAGGCTGTTAACAACCTAAAAAATCGGCTGTTAACATGTTAATAATTGGGAATGTTAGACTGTTAGGTGCTGTTTTGTTTTTTAATAAGTTTCTATTTAAAATATTTACAAATTCGATTTTGTCATACCATACAGATATGAGGATTATACTCCCGGTTTGTTATTTTGGTGATTTTGAGTTGGATGAAAATAATCGATGGACATGGAAATGGACAAGTGACGGACAACGTAATATGCCAACACATATAACAGAGACTACATCGTACGACGAACTGTACCATGATATACAGAAGAAGCTGAACGTCGATTTATCTCTATACAATATGGTACTGAGATATCAATTCCAAGAGCATTTGCCATTTTCAATTCTACCTGCAAAGATTAAATCTGATATTGACGTGAGTTATCTGTATGATTTGAACAAAACGCAAATGACACCAATTTGCGTGACTTTAGTGATGAAGGACGACTTAGAAGGTAGAAATGAACATTCAGATGGAGCTGATGACAATGCAAATAATTTTTGGGATACGGTGGAGATAGCTCGCGAGGATGACACTAATATTCCCGAGACAGTTGTTCATCATCATGACATCACTAAGACACACATAATTCAATCGGTAGTTCAGGACAGTGAGAATGTAAATGAATTTACAAATGAGGATTTAATTGCTTTATCCCGTCAGAGGCATGAGTGGGGTGGGAGCTCAGAGGCCGGAACGAGCGGACCTTCATCTAATTCTTCACGTGTGGTTCTCGATGAAGAAGATTTGTATGTTGAGCAACTGTTTGAAACGAAGAAAGCTTTACAGGAAGCTGTGCACCTCCTGGCATTGAAATTCAATTTTGAGTTCAAGGTAAAGAAATCAAACAAATCATTGTTGACACTTGTTTGCGTTGACGACAGTTGCCGTTGGCGGTTGCGAGGGACTGAGATGGATATGAATGAGAATTTTGTAGTTCGCAAATATATACGGGAACATACTTGTGAATTGGGAATTCGTCAAAACGATCACAGACAAGCTCGATTATGGTTTATTGGACGACAGATAATGCACAAGTATCAGAACCCACGGACGATCTATAGACCTTCAGACATCATTAATGACGTTCGACGAGAGTACGGAGTGGTCATGAGCTACCAGAAGGCCAAAGAATGTGCATTGGAGGATTTATTGGGCTCGGCCGAGGAGAGTTATGCTAAATTGGCCAGATACTGTCATAATTTGGGGACAACTAATCACGGTTCCACTTTTTTCATTGAGACGGAGGGCGAGAAATGTTTTAAGTATTTATTCATGGCTCTTGGACAATGCATTAGAGGATTTACAAATGCGACGCGATCGGTAATTTTAGTCGACGGTACAACTCTGAAATCTAAATACAGGGGTACATTGATTATTGCTACATGTCAAGATCCCAACATCCAGATTTACCCACTTGCATTCGGCATAGTCGACAACGAGAATGATCGGTCAATGAGTTGGTTCTTTACGAAGCTCAGGGAAGTGATCGGGGAAGTCCCTCATCTTGCATTCGTAACAGACCGGGGTCAGTCTCTAATAAATGCTATCGCTGAAGTCTTCCCCGAGGCACATCATGGGTACTGCATGTACCATATACAAGGTAATCTGAAGACTAGATACAGGGGCCAATGTATCGTTTCATTGTTCAGGAGGGCGGCCGAAGCTTACAGTGTCGAGGAATGTAATAAGTGGTTGGTCGAGATAGGAAATAAGTCAATATCGGCATGGGATTATCTTACAAAGATGGGGATAGAACATTGGGCGCGATCACATTTTCCAACACGTCGGTACAACTTGATGACGTCAAATAACGTGGAGTCTATGAATTCACTGTTTAAGAAGGATCGAGAGTTGCCAATTCTCGCATTGATTGAGAACATTCGTACGAAACTGCAGCAGTGGTTTCACGACCGACGTGTTGAATCGCAGAACTGCTCGACTTGGCTAGCTCCGACTCAAGAGGAAAAATTGTTCAAGGCTGCACAAGTTGCGAGGAGGTTGAATGTGGAACCACTGGATGAGTCGCGCTTCTCTGTACAAGATGCACGTCAGCTGGTATACATTGTGGACCTGAATGAACACACATGCATTTGTGCTCGATTTCAGTTGGAGAGTTTTCCATGTGAGCATGCAGTCGCGGTATTTATGAACAGAGGCTTTGCAGCGAGAACATTATGCTCTCAGTATTACACGGCTGAGTATTGGAGAACTACATATGCTGAGACTATATTTCCCTTACCGAACGAATCTGATTGGGAAGTTCCTGACCATATTTTCCCACTTAATAGTTTGTCGCCACCGGTAACTGAACCGCGTGGCCCGGACGTCCACGAACTTCTAGAATACCATCTACTGGAGAGTTTTCTCGACCGCGTCGGTGCGACAGATGTAGAGCAGTCGGTCATACTCGTTAAAATTGTACGAGTCAAATTCCCCTAGATAACAATTAGTCAAATATGTAATGGTATTGTTGCTAAATGAACAATATTTAATTATTTAACCATAATTTGCTAATTTGATTAAGTGTACAATAGTAACAGTTAAATGCATAATATTTAATTATATAGTTAAGTATACAAAAGTACAGTTATTTCACACATACAAAAACGAGTTACTCAATTCAATTCAACATACTATATTTTTACAATATTTACAAGTTATTAAATAAATGAATCAACAATTAAATGTATAACGTTTACGGATCACACTCGAATTCGTATAAATCGCACGCTAATTTATTCATCCAAAATTCATGCTTGGTTGATTCCATCGACCTTATGGCCTATACTCAAAAACTCGATGTACTTTATTGCAAAAATGCCGCAATCACCCCTACAATGGAAGAATAATGTTAGTGCGAAAACGTGTTAGATAAAAAACTAAGTTTGAAAGTACAAAACAAAATATAAATACTTACGATTTCGACTGTCTCGCCGTCGTCTGGTCCCGCACAATGGCTAGCCTATCATTAACAATAACACCTGCTCAGGCGGCCATCAACGGTACGATCACAACAAGCGGCTCCAACTGCTGCTCGAGCTGGCCCTATGTCAAACACGAAGGATCGAAGTCGTAAACATACATCGTGGAGTCAGCAAAAACAATCTCCACGGCAATGACATGATAATTCAAGATCGCTGGAACATATATATGTGTACAAGCATGCCATGCCTTTCCCCCGAGCGTCGCCAATATCCCTACGACCCATTCGGCCATATATTCAGGTAGCACGTACTTACTACCCATACATAGCCACGACTCATGCTCAATGGTAACAGCTCCCAAAAACTCAGTGCTCAGTATGAGACAGTCAGGCATATCAAATGATTGCGGATATCGTCGAGCTCGATCTCGTAATAACTCCATGGCCAGGTCGATGTGCTACATCAGGAAACACCAATAAAAAACTTAGCGAGTTATTTCATTTCAAAAAATAAAAAAAATAATGTATACATAATAAACAACAAAATGAATATTTCACTTACATCGTCGGCGAGCCACGTCCCTGAAGTGGTGATCTCGCGAAACCACTTAAATGCATCTACTATCGTCTTCGACCCAACTTGGCGGCTTTGTCTGAAAATAAAAATTGAAAAAATGTTGAAAAAGATATAGATGAATTAGCATAACGTACTTTATTTAAATTCTATAATACTTACTGGGGCTTAATTATCCTCAACTCTGCCTCGAACACTTTCCATTTCGCTGCGTCCACCTCCCGAAACAGATTGTAGTACGTCCTGTCAATGAACGTCCTCCTCTTCGCCTCAGCCGTAAAGGGAGAAACGACGTACTGCGAAGGCAACCTGACCCTCTTGCCGATCACCTGCTCCGGGGCGTCAGCGGCATGCCTTTTTCCCACCGCTACGTCAGGTGTACGCTCGCCCTCCACCTCGGGAATAACATCCTCCCGGCTCCCCACCACCACCAACTCCTCCGTCCTACCCTCTGCCTCTGTCCTCCCCACCACCACAACCTCATCCGGGCCAACTGCCTCTGTCATACCCTCCTCCGGGGGAACTGCCTCTCTCCTACCCTCCTCATGGGGAACTGCCTCTCTCCTACCCTCCTCCGGGGACATAAAAAATGAAGCCAACGTGGCATCATCCACCCAGAAATGACCCCCTCCATCACCCCCTCCATCACCATGTCCGTCACCTCGTCTCATGCCTATTATATCACCTCGGAGGGCTGCAATCTCATCCTGAAGCTCTCGGCGCATCTCGTCCATCTGATCCCTAAACTCTCGGCGCATCTCGTCCATCTGACCTGCTATAAATACTGTCAGGCGATCATACAGATCAGTGGACGATGGAGAAGGTGATCTGATCGGCGGTGATGCCCTCGGTGGCAGTGATGACCACGGCAATGGTGATGTCCTCGGTGGCGGTGATGACCACGGCAACGGTGATGCCCATGAGGGCGATGAGGCCCCTTGCGGTGGGCGGTGAAACCCTCGAAGGTGAAGCCCTCTGCGGCGGTGGCGGCGGTGAAGTCCTCGGCACCGGGGGTGGTGATGCCCTCTGCGGTGGCGACGACGGTGAAGCCCTCGGCACCGGCGGCGGTGAAGCAGTTGGACCGCCCCCCTACACGGATTGGAACATAAAAAGTTATTGTATTTAATGAAAATTCGATTAACACATGCAAATCGATTATGTTCAATTCACGTACCTCATCTCGAGCGGCTTCATCATGCGGAGTGGCCAATTCACGCACATATCCACGTCCCTCATCCTCCATCGACGGCATCAACTGTGTTATGACTCGAATCTGGCATAACAACATTTGTTAATGATCACATTATCATATTTTGGAGCTACACACAACATAAATTGCAAATGTATTATCTAACCTAAGGGTCGTCGAGGAGAGCTGATAGCGTTTTGCTAGTCGGACATCCCTCTGCTCGCCAATGATGCATCCGAGGGCAGCGTGTCTCCCCTCGCTTCGCAAACTGGGTACCTAGGAGGGGGACCGTCTCGTACGCCCAGATCTGCAACACATACAATTATTATATTTATTGTAAACAATATTATAATAAAGTATGTCGAACATTTACCTGCACGGCAAGGGGTAATCCGTATGTATCGTATTTACGCATGGTCCCCTTCGGCCTCTAGTGTGATCTGGTGAATACGTGCACCGTGTCCTCAAAACATCTCCGGCCCCACGGATATGTGTTGAACACATCAAGATCGTCAACGATCTGCAGATGGAATAGGTCAATCCCAGTCCTCCGATGGTGACATCGCAACACGCTCTCAAGGATGTAGACCAGGCCGAGCTTCAGTCTATCCAACATGTCGTCACATCTCGTGATCGCGTCTATCAGAGCCGACAGCAGCACCGTCCCATGTCCCTCAAAGTAAGTGTCGTGCAATCTGCCTCTCTGAGTATCAGTACGAGCTGCATCATCACCCGTAATCTCCAGTCCTGTGATGAGAGCAAAATCAAACATGGAAAAACTCGCAACCTTGCCCCCAAGGTCGAAGTGGAGGGCATCGCCGTCGACTGGACTAAGCAACCGGCACAGTAGTGCATCGAGGATCTGCCCGGAGAACTGTACATCTCTCAACTCGTACAGGGGTCAGAGAAATGAACGTCGAAGCATATCTGCATGATGCTCATCAAGCAGCTCCAACACGGCAGTGTAACTGCCAAAGTTACCGTTCCAGGTAGCCTTACCCGGAATACGTCTCAACGTCAAGTCCAAGTGATACTCCATACTGCAAAATTGAAAAAAAAAAATTTAACTATCAGCACTTCGAACATAAGATAATGACATACAGTATAATCGCATAACAATTACAATTATTTATTTCGTTATACTATTAATGATCATATTAAATTTATAATTATAATTATAAATATAAATTTTTTTAAATTTATTAAATTATCAACAAAAATTAAACGAAAAAATTAGAAGTAACTAATTTGTTAAAATATAATATTTAACAGTTACAATTATTTATTTAATTATATTATTAATTATCAAATTAAAATTACTTATTTAATTATAAAATTTTTAATCGGCTTCGTAAAATATTTAATTCTATAAATATCTATTTAATATTCGAGTTATTAAAATACGTTAAATATAAAAGTATATTAAATTTTTATTTAATATTCAATTTATTATATTATGTAAAATATTTATTTAATATTTTATTTTTTCATTTATGAAAAACATTTAAACGAAAAAAATAAGAAGTTCCTAATTTTTTTAAAAAAAATTATATAACAATTACAATTATTTATTTCGTTATACTATTAATTATCATATTAAAATTAAAATTAAAATGAAAATTATAAATATAAATTTTATTATATTATCAAAATAAAAATAAAAATAATTATTTAACCATATAAATTTTTTAATTCTACAAATATCTATTTGATATTCGATTGCTTAAATTATGTGTAAAGTATAAAATTATATAAATTTTTATTTAATATTCAATTATTTATTAAATATATAAATCGTAATGAAATGTGTAAAAGATTTAATTATATATATTTGATTTATTAAATTATCAAAAAAAATTAAAGGACAATATAAGAAGTAACTAATTTGTTAAAAAATAATATTTAACGGTTACAATTATTTATTTAATTATCAAATTAAAATTACTTATTTAATTATAAAATTTTTAATCGGCTTCGTAAAATATTTAATTCTATAAATATCTATAAAAAAGAATTTCTCAATTTAATAATTATCAATTTCAATTTATTTATTTAATTATATATAAAAAAATTCGAACAAAAAGATATTATTAAAATTAAATAAGGAATATAAATATTATTTAATTAAATTTGAAAAATTCAAGACTTGTTTTACAATGAATATTTAATTACAGAATATATATATATATATATATAATTCAAACAAAAGCAAATTATTAAAATTAAATAAATAATATAAATTTTATTTAATTAAATTTGAAGAAATTAAAGTTTTTTTTACAATGAATATTTAATTAAAGAATCTTCAATTTAAAAATTAAAAGGAAAAAAAAAGAATTTACTGATTCGTTCAAAAATAATATGTTATTTTAGTAATTATCAATTTCAAATTCTTTATATATATATATATATATATTGTTAATAAATAATATAAAATTATTTATTAACAATTACAATTATTAATTTCATTATATTAATAATTATCATATTAAAATTAAAATTAATAATATAAATTTTTATATATTATCAAATTATATATATTAATTATACATTTATTAAATTATATATATATAAAAAAACTAAGCGGGCCGACTTTAACAGCCGGCCCAATTCGTTGGGGGCCCAATTGGCCTCCAAAACTGGACCGGCGGTTAACCGCCCTTTTGGCCGGTTCCGTGCAGTCACCGAAAATGGCTTGAAAATCGCCATTTCCGGCGATTCAAAGTCCAAAAATGAAAATATACACTCAAAAAAATTCCCCTATAGTCTAGATCTACTCATACATTTCATAATCACACAAAAAAATTCGAGCTTTAAGTGTATATATACGAGGAGTGTGTTTTCAAAAAAAAAAAAAAAAACTAACATTTATTCTGCGTGGGTCATCTTTGTCGGTGGGTGGCCAGATCCTTTGTGAATAGTGGTCGATTTTTGTAAATAATGGTCGGTTTTGGGAAATATTTGGATGGTTTTCACGTGGTTAGACTTTTTCTTCTCCTTCCAATGAGGGTATTTTTGGGGTTTTACCTTATAACTTGTGTTTTCGGGTTTTTTTTTTTTTTTTTTTAATGTTATTTATTGGTCAAAGGCCAAAATGGAATTTTGGCCTTTTCAACGGCCATTCACACGTATATCCTCTTGAAACAAATGCTAGTGGATAATGGCAATTCAGTCAACATCTTGTTCGGCTCTACCTTTGATAAGATGTCATGCGCTAACACCAATGGCTTTACCCCTCTATAGATTCACTGGGGACAACATCATCCCTATATGTAAAATTACTTTGGCTGTTGAAATGGGGGCTCTGCCCTAGTTAGCGCACTACTTCTTGAAATTTTTAGTTGTTGATCGACGACTTACCTATCACGGAGTGCTGGGAAGACCAACCCTGAAGGAATTATGGGCAATCACTTCCATCCATCGCCTCTGCATGAAATTCCCAATGGAAAGGGAAATTGCAACTGTCCGGGGTGATCAGATGGGATCTAGGGAATGCTATCTCAATTCTATAAGGAAAGCAGAACCGCGAGTTAACATGGTATTGGACGCTGAAATGTCAGAGGCCCTTGAAGAAAGGCCACCTCTGACGGTAGATACTGTCATGGTAGAGACCAAACCTGAAATTTCATTAGAAGAACTGACCCCAGGATAATTGAATTTGAATCCCAAACCGCCCCAATGGAGGAACTGGAAACATTCCCAGTGGACCCACGGGATGCGTCGAAGGTTCTGCAGGTCGGTAGAGAATTAAGAGAAGAGGCTAAGGAAGAATTGAAAGGCTTCCTACGGAAAAATGCAGATGTCTTCACGTGGAGGCACGAAGACATGATTGGCATAGACCCTAAAGTCAGCTGCCACCACTTGAAAATTGATCCAAACTGCACCTCATATAGGTAAAAGAGAAGAGCTTTGAATGTCGAAAGGTATGAGGCCTTGAAAGAAAAGGTAGAAAAGCTCGTCAACAATGGCTTCATCTGTGAAGCCAACTATCCGAAGTGGATTTCAAATCATGTTCTTGTGAAGAAGCACAACGGCAAATGGAGGGTCTGTATTGACTTCTCAAACCTGAATCAGGGCTATCCAAAAGATAGTTTTCCACTCCCACGAATCGACCAGTTAGTGGATTCGCTGGGACAACTACTTAGCTTCATGGATGCCTATTCCGGCTATAATCAAATCTCCATGTTCCCAGGTGACGAGGAGAGCACCCATTCATCACTGATAGGGTACTTTACCGCTACAAGGTGATGCCCTTTGTCCTGACAAACACTGGGGCCACCTATCAGAGGTTAGTCAACAAAATGTTCGCTGATCAGCTCGGCAAATCTGTGGAAGTTTATGTTGATGACATGTTGGTTAAAAGCCTCCGAGCTGGAGAGCACATCAAGCACTTGGATGAAACCTTCTAGATGCTGAGACGGTATCGTATGAGGCTGAACCCTCTTAAATGTGCCTTCGGTATAGCCTCGGGTAAATTATTAGATTACATTGTAAATTAGAAGGGAATTGAGGCCAACCCAGAGAAAATCAAGGCTCTGATCGAAATAAGATTGCCACAGAAGCCCAAAGAGGTACAATGGCTCACTGGCAGGGTAGCCGCACTCAATCGCTTCATCTCAAGGGCCACTGAAAAGTGCTTGCCCTTCTTCAAAATCCTTAAAGGAGGGAAAACATTTCAATGGACCTCGGAATGTGAAGAGGCGTTTCAAGAGTTGAAAAATTACTTGGGACACGCACCTCTCCTCAACAAACCAAGGGAAGGAGAACCCTTATTGATATATTTGGCAGTGGTTGAAGATTTTATCAGTTCAGTTCTCGTGCGAGAAGAAGAAACACACCAGTTGCCAATATATTATATAAGCGGAGCCCTATCACCTGCCGAAGCGCATAATCCAGATATGGAGAAATTGGTCCTGCATTAGTCACTGCCTCTCGAAAGTTGAGGCCCCTTTCTAGGACCACATCATTCACATTTTAACTAATTTGATATAATGTACATGCTCCGAACTGCAATCAAAGGTGAAGCCCTGGTTGATTTTGTGGCTAAATTTGCTAAGGCCCCGGACATCGAAGTGAATATGGAGCCAACAGAGCCCCCACCTGGAATCTCTATGTTGACGTAATCATCAGTAGCGATTCGCAGCTGGTGGTGAATCAAGTAAATGGGAACTTTGTGGCCAGAGACAAACACATGGCAACCTACCTAAAGCTGGTAATGGACTTCCTGCCCAGCTTTGAAAAGTTTGAACTGATTCAAGTACCACATCAGGAGAATTCCCATGCGAATGCACTATCAAAATTGGCCAGCAGCAAAGATTCAGAACTGCTCAAGGTGGTACCAATTGAGCATCTAGTTGAACCCTCTATCAAGAAGGGAGAAGAGCTGATGTGGATTGAAAGTACACCACCTTGGATGCTGCCCATCTTGGCCTACTTGAAAGAGCAAACTTTTTCAGAAGATGAAAACGAAGTAAGAAGGCTTCGAAGAAGAGCGGCTCACTTCATCCTGCAGGATAATATTCTGTATAAGCGGGGTTTCTCCTCTTCTCTCCTCAGATCCACAGGGGGAGAAGAGACGAATTACATCGTAAGAGAAGTTTATGAAGGCGTTTGTGGAAATCATTCCGGAGGACCAGCCCTGGCACACAAAATACTCTGATAGGGATATTATTGGCCAACCCTAAAAAGAGATGCCATTGAGTTTGTGAAAAAATGTGATAAGTGCCAACACTTCTCCAATGTGCAAAAGCTACCATCTCAAGAGCTCACCGTTGTAACCAACCTCTGGCCATTCGCCAAATGGGGCATAAACTTTATTGGCCCCCTGCCCAAGAGAAGAGCAAAAGCTCGCTTCACCATAGTTGCAATTAATTACTTCACGAAGTAGGTAGAAGCAGAGCCTCTGTCCAAAATTACTGAAGCAAACACTTCCAAGTTCCTATGGAAGAACATCATATGTCGATTCGACGTACCTCACTCCCTGGTTTCAGATAATGGCAGACAGTTCGACAATAGGAAGATTCGCGACTTATGTGATGAGCTAGGAATTAGAAAGTATTTCTCTTCGCCCCATCATCCCCAGGCGAATGGCAAAGTCGAGACAGTCAACAAGACCATAAAACTCATCCTTAAAAGGAAGCTGGACACTTCCAAGGGAGCCTGGGTGGACGAGCTCCCCCAGGTCCTCTAGGCCATTATAACTACTTATAAAACAGCCACTGGGAAACTCCGTTTTCCATGACTTACGGAGCCGAGGCTATGAGCCCTATAGAGGCTGGTATTCCTTTTCCTCGTCGTATACACTTCAACGAGATAACAAATGATGAATGAAGGAAATTGGAGCTGGGTTTTCTTGAAGAAAAAAGGGATGACTTTTAGGTCAGACTCGCTTCCTACCAACGTAAGATGATGCATTATTACAATACCAAAGTGAAGAAGAGGATGTTCCGCATCGACGATCTGGTGTTTCGCAAGGTTTTTCCCTCAACCAAAGACCCCGACACAGGGACTTTGGTGCCTACTTGGGAGGGATCGTACATGATAGTTCGAGAGATCCGACCCAGCACCTATACCATGGAAGACCTAGAAGGAAGGACGATACCTCACCCTTAGAATATTGAACATCTAAGAAAATACTACCTTGTAAATATCGTAATCAAATTGATGAAATGTTTTCTGCCTCACTTCGTGCTTGCATCAACAAACTTAAAGAAGCATTATCAACAAACTTAAAGAAGCATTACCGAGGTACAAGCTCTCCCAAAGAAAGCGGTGCGGGTGCCACATTTGATGAAGCAGAAGCGCACAAACTTAAAGTAGCTTTGCCAAGGTGCAAGCTCCCCCCAAGAAGACACCTCCAAGGAAGTCTGTGTAATCCAAGGCGGTGCGGGTGCTACCTTTGATGAAGCAGAAGTGGACAAACTTAAAGCAGCCTTGTCAAGGTGCAAACTCCCCCAAAGGAGCCACCTCCAAGGAAATTTGTGTAATCCAACGCGGTACAGGTGCCACCTTTGATGAATCAGAAGTGCACAAAATTAAAGCAACCTTTCCAAGGTGTAAGCTTTCCCCAAAGAGTCACCCCAAGGAAATGTCGATGCGATATTACTTGTCTCATTTTATTAAATGGTTAAACAATGCCGATGCGATATTACTTGTCCCATTTTATCAAATGGTTGAACAATGCCGATGCGATATTACTTGTCCCATTTTATCAAATGGTTGAACAATGCCGATGCGATATTACTTGTCCCATTTTATCAAATGGCTGAACAATGCCGATGTGATGTTACTTGTTCCATTTTATCAAGAGGTTAAGGTGAGTCAATGCAATTACGATCTACTACTACTACTACTCAACCGAAGTAATGTTAGATGTGATTGCTTGTGCAACAAAAATAACGTGAACTGAAGCAACACTTGGAAGAAAATGAATTTCATTAATTTACAAGAACAGACCGAAGCCACTACAAAAGGAAGAAACAAAGATTACAAAATAACTAATCTATGCGAACCACGGCTTCTGCTTCTTCCTGAAGGGCCTCATCCTCTCCCTCTTCGGCCATTGGGCGACCCCCAGTAGGGCCACCAAACTCTTCTTCCAAGAAGTTGATTTCCAGATCGGGATGCCTCTTGCGCAGACACGACATCATCTCCTTGGCGGCCTAGGACGCCCAGTAGTTGGCAAAGTCTTCATATTCCGGCGTGGTGTGAAAATTGTCTTTATAATCTTGCACCGCCGCCTCACAAGCTGTTTTCACCTCTGCCTTGAGGGAGTCAATCTCTTCTTTTTGGGCCTCAGTAAGCTTCTTCAGCTCACTCTTCTCCCTATTCGGCCTCCGAAGCTATCTTTTGATGCTCGTTGGCATCATCAACCCTTTTAGTCAGACCCGCCACTTGGGAGACGGACTCATGCGGCCCGTTCTTCAAACGGTTGACTTGAATCTCCGCCGTGTCCAGCTTCGAAGTGGTCGTTATCCACCTCTCCTCTGTCTCTTTCTTGGCCTTGGCCACTTCAGCCTCCCAAGTCCCCACATCCTTCAGCTTCTCCTCCAGTTCATCAGTTCTTTTGCGGAGGCCTTAGAGCAGATCCCCCGTCGCGGCACCCATATTTAGCACCCTGGTTGGACATGTATTGGTGGCAGCTATCAAGTCCTCAATCTCGCACGAAGCGGCGTGATTGACCCAGTCTTTG
Organism: Fraxinus excelsior; assembly: GCA_019097785.1. Classification (NCBI taxonomy): domain Eukaryota; kingdom Viridiplantae; phylum Streptophyta; class Magnoliopsida; order Lamiales; family Oleaceae; genus Fraxinus; species Fraxinus excelsior. The sequence goes on along the minus strand of CM032629.1, from coordinate 24,715,871 downwards.
GTCCCAATTTCCTGTAGATCCGAGTAGCGGAGGCGATTTCTGGAGGAAGCATCTCCAAAACTGCCTCAGGGAGGTCCACTTCTTTACTCTCCAAGAAGTTAGCAACTTTGCTTCAAGTCGAAGCATTAACAGGCCTCTTCCACCTTTTTTTTGTTGGCTCCCCGACAAAATAGGCAGTTATTGGCACAGTGGCCTAGGAAACAGACAGAGCAGCCACAGTGACTCCGACATCGGTAGGAGGGGAAGAGACCGTAGTAATTTGGACAGAAGCGGAGGCCCCAGACGAACCAGCCCGTTTTTTCTTCCTCAACTCGAAAGAGGCTCATTCCTCTATCACGTTTTTCTCAGCAGGCTGCTGGCCAGCCTTAATGAGAGTAAGTAAATGCTCCGACTACTTCTTGTAAACAGTCGAGTTGGTTTTTAATGTTTTGGCATCCGCCATGCTCCGGCGGATGGTAGTGAGGTCGGGCTTCGGTGGCTGTTTTTTTTCGAAGTCCTCTGCAAAAGATAGAAAAAAAATCATCAAGTATTCACAGGAAGGAAAAGCGATAAGGAAGAACCGAAGTGTTGGTTACCCTAGTTTGTCATCAATCCATGTAGAACGAAGTGACGATTCTTGTTCGATAATCTCCTTGTAGTTCCTCTCCGGTAGAGGCATTTGGTATATCTGGCTGATGATATCCTACTCCTCCTCGGATATCTCACACTTCGGAAGGGAACCTACAAGAAACAGAAATATGAAAATATGAGCAAAATTGGTTAAGGAAAATCAGCTCGGCGTAACTACTTAGTGTGAGTTGAGTAGGTGGGGAGAATAATCAGAGGCGCCATAGGACCACCCTCCATGGTATCCTACCGACCAGAAGCCCAGAACCATGAAATTTTCTAGCCATTAACTGAAGAAGACGCTCTATGCAGAAACGGAGAATGAGACCCCTGAGGAACCAGGTAGTACCAGCCTCGGTTCTCCTCCACCTTCGGTGATAGCTTTTGGAAAGAAAATGGAGTGGAACACACTAAAAGGCATATCCACTCCGACCACGAGTTAGGATTAAATTGGGTCGGGGCCAATCTATAGGACCTAAGTACTAAATGGAAGAAGGGGTGTGTTGACGTCAAAATTCGTACCTGGACCAACCCGAGTCGGATGGAAAAGCTCCGCCAGATCCGATCTCCAATACCTGAAATAAAGGCGTCGAGGTGTGTTCTCGTCGCCCCTCCGATGCTTAAGTCAGAAAGAGGAATTATGTGAAAAACTGTATATTGAAATATTATGTAAAACATACCTTAATAATGAAGCTAGGTTATATATTTATAGATGTTGGAGGGGGAGTCCTGGAAGGACTGAACTTCCTGTAATTATAGTTATTTTAGGTGTTTGTATTATGTTAGAAGTGCACAATTTCTGTTAGAGTAAAATTTGTAATGAACTAGAAGTTTGTACTTAAGTAGGATTAGAATTCCTAGGCCCGACCTCAAAATGGACCGGACCTCAGAATAAGCCCAATTGGAGTGGGCCAAGATCGAGCCTAGAGTTCGGGTCATGTAGGTCGAGCTCAGGTCTATCAATATTTTCCTGTATCACAGGCCCCTGTGCATCCAGGTCGCAGCTAAAAGCTACATGCTTAAGCTGCGAGGTGAGATGCAAAGAGGTGCAACAAGCTTAAGTCTTTGTGCGATTTGTAATTTGTATGTTGCTCAGCTCGTTACTTAGCCAATTTTTGGCTAATAAGCTTGAGTTTTGTATTAAATAAGTAACTCGAGCTTGTTACTTGGCCAATTTTTGGCCAATAAGTTTGATAATGAGTTCGAGCATGTTATTTGGCACTTTTTGACCAAGTAGTTTGAGTTTTGAAATCAATTCGAGCGTTTTACTTGGCCAATTTTTGGCCTAGTAGCTCGAGTACTTGTAAGAGATAGCTCAAACATTTTACTTTGCCATTTTTAGGCCAAGTAGCTCGAGTGTTGTCTGTTTAATCACTTCGAGACGTGTTAGTAGGCCAGTTTAGACCATGTAGCTCGAGTCATGTTGAAGGAGCTCAAGACGTGTTACAAGACCATGTTTTGGCCAAGTATCTCGAGTTATGTTAAAGGAGCTCGAGACGTGTTACAAGGCTAAGTTTTTGCCAAGTAACTCGAGTCATGTTGAAGGAGCTCGAGACGTGTTACAAGGCTAAGTTTTGGCCAAGTAACTCGAGTCATGTTGAAGGAGCTTGAGACGTGTTACAAGGCCATGTTTTGGCCAAGTAGCCCAAGTCCTGTTGAAGAAGCTCGAGACGTGTTACAAGGCCATGTTTTGGTCAAGTAGCTCGAGTCCTGTTTGCTTATGAGCTCGAGACGTGTTACAAGGCCATGTTTTGGCTAAGTAACTTGAGTCATGTTGAAGGAACTCGAGACGTGTTACAAGACCATGTTTTGGCCAAGTAGCTCGAGTCCTGTTGAAGAAGTTCGAGACGTGTTACAAGGCCATGTCTTGGTCAAGTAGCTCGAGTCCTGTTTGTTTATGAGCTCGAGACGTGTTACAAGGCCATGTTTTGGCTAAGTAACTTGAGTCATGTTGAAGGAACTCGAGACGTGTTACAAGACCATGTTTTGGCCAAGTAGCCCGAGTCCTGTTGAAGAAGTTCGAGACGTGTTACAAGGCCATGTCTTGGTCAAGTAGCTCGAGTCCTGTTTGTTTATGAGCTCGAGACGTGTTACAAGACCATGTTTTGGCTAAGTAACTTGAGTCATGTTGAAGGAGCTCGAGACGTGTTACAAGACCATGTTTTTGCCAAGTAGTTCGAGTTGCTAGGTTAATGTGTTGATAGGCCCCCGAGTACATAGATCTAGGAAAGAAAGTTTTGGACTTTTAAGATCAATCATTTTGCTTGATGATTTTTAGGACTAATTTTTCTTGAATGTATGAGGCGTTCGCAATGATGCTTGCACGGAGCAAGGTTTTGTGGTACTTGCTCGTGGCAAGGCTTTGGTGAGATAATGCCCATAGCATGTCTCGAAGTTGCCTGCGCGTGACAGGGCTTTGGTGAGATCATGCCCGTAGCATGTCTCGAAGTTGCCTGCGCGTGACAGGGCTTTGGTGAGATCATGCCCGTAGCATGTCTCGAAGTTGCCTGCGCTTGACAGGGCTTTGGTGAGATCATGCCCTTAGCATGTCTCGAAGTTGCCTGCGCATGACAGGGCTTTGGTGAGATCATGCCCGTAGCATGTCTCAAAGTTGCCTGCACGTGACAGGGCTTTGGTGAGATCATGCCCGTAGCATGTCTCAGAGAGTGCTCATGGCATATTTTGAGGTGATCGCTTGCATCATGTCGTAAGAGCCCGACAGCGCTTATAGCCCAACATGGCTTTTTGTTGCCCGACGGGGCTTGTGACCCAACATGACTTTTTTGTGGCCTAACAGAGCCCTTTTTTTATTAACCATGTCGTTCCCCGAGCATAGTAGGAACGGATCCAGAATTCTTTGTAGAGGGTTGAAAGTACTTAATCAAGTTAATGTAATAAAATTTAAATGTATAAAAGAAAATTATTACGGAAAGAACCTAGATGTATCATTATAGAGTCACATTTGAACTAACAATATAACATGATATAAGGTATTCTTAAAACATATAATCAATTCAATTAACAGAACATATTGATTTTCGAAATCCAACACCTTCGGGCATAATGAGATTTTTAGACCAAGTAAAATCGTTAATTATCTTATGTCATTTCCAAAAAATATCACATATAATTACAATTTTGGTCAAGACATTATATGTAATAATTTAAAATTACGATTCTAACATCATTTTTTTTTGGGAGAGAACCAAATAAAAATGAGTGTGCCAGTTTGGTAGTTACTACCCACTTTGTTTTTCAAAATATTTCAACAAAAATATAAAGTCATCAATTTTAAATAAAATTTTAATTTTAGGTCGAAATTGAAATATATTCGGATCAAATTTAAAAATCTCATTTTAAAAAATTCAAGTTCAATATTTCAAAATTGCAAAAGTGACCCTAAAATTAAAATTATGAAAAGAGCCTTAAGATATAGAAATTACATAATAGGCCCTTATCCTTAAATTACACATTGACCCTTAGTTAAATTTCAAGAGAAGCCCCCCAAAAATTCACAAATTATAGGAGCCCCAAGATAGTTAATTGCAAGAAAATGCTCACAGTTTCATAATTGCGCGTTAAGCCCCCAAAGAGTCACAAATTGCAGATAAGGCCCCCGTCCCCAAATCAACTGAAGCCATTTTGCCAAAACCAAAACCAAAACCAAAACCAAAACCCTATTTTTATTTTATTTATTTTTGTTTTCATGCAGCTGGCTGTCGGTAAATAACAATTCGCCGCGAGCTGCGTCTACAACAGACTGCAGCGCCCGACACAGCAACAATGGGCAGCGGCGCTTGTCGCTGCTGTTGACAGCGGTGAGCGCCGCGACTCGACCGGCAGAGGCGGCAAAACGCGGCTTCTCCTGCCCGCTGGTCCCAACGCAAATTCAAACCAAAACAAGTAAATTCATACACACAGAGGGTAGAGACAAAACAATAGCGACAATAAATTCACAGTAATAATACAACACGAGAAGAAAGAGAAGGACGAAGGCAGGGGCCTGGGTTGTGGGTTATGCTTTGATAGCACCAATTGAAAAAATTATTCTATTGTAATTATTTATACACATATGCATACAGAGAGATGGAGAGTTTCAATAATCTGTAGATGTTTCAATATTAGTACTAAAATTGGACCTCTAATTCCACAACAATCTGTTGATGTTTATAGGCTTACAGTGAAAAAATAAAAGCACAAAACCAACACAGCTTCAACACTTATATGCACGAAAAGAGCAGAGAGTGGCTTGATTATTTTGTGGTATTTGGTATATATACAAACATATATACACACGAGAGAGAGAGAGAGAAGACACTAGGTTGATTTTGCCATTTATGTGGTAATTGCTAAACATATGCAGACGGATGAGCACGAGAGAGAGAGAGTTTCAAAAGTCAATTTTTTTTTTAAAGATTCTAAACTTAGCATGTGGCTCTGATACTAATTGTTGTATTATGACAATGATTATTTTAACAAAAATCATATATACTAATTGATAGTTCGAAATTCATACATGCAAAATGTATTGTTATGTATGAATATTACCAGTTAGATCTTCATTCTCTTTCTCCAACTCTAACCATAATTAGGGTTTATGGTTTTGAGGAATGTGTGATGATTGTGCATTAACCGAGGCTTTTCGTAGCGTTTCCCACAGATGGCGCCAATGTTGATGTCAAAATTCGTACCTGGACCAACCCGAGTCAGATGGAAAAGCTCCGCCAGATCCGATCTCCAATACCTGAAATAAAGGCGTCGAGGTGTGTTCTCGTCGCCCCTCCGATGCTTAAGTTAGAGAGAGGAATTATGTGAAAAACTGTATATTGAAATATTATGTAAAACATACCTTAATAATGAAGCTAGGTTATATATTTATAGATGTTGGAGGGGGAGTCCTGGAAGGACTGAACTTCCTGTAATTATAGTTATTTTAGGTGTTTGTATTATGTTAGAAGTGCACAATTTCTGTTAGAGTAAAATTTGTAATGAACTAGAAGTTTGTACTTAAGTAGGATTAGAATTCCTAGGCCCGGCCTCAAAATGGATCGGACCTCAGAATAAGCCCAATTGGAGTGGGCCAAGATCGAGCCTAGAGTTCGGGTCATGTAGGTCGAGCTTGGGTCTATCAATATTTTCCCGTATCAGGGTGAAAGGGCAGTCTCAGACCGGCCCGGAACAGATGATCACTCACCGCTACGCATCCCGACCTAGGGTAGCAGGCCCTTTCATGGGGTTCAGGTAGGACGAATTGGATGTTATGGGGGACCTTACATACTGTCCTACACCTCTCCATTTTTTTCAAAGTGATTTTGGAAGGGTATTTTGATGTTCCCCACTGAATGGAAGTATTTACGGGTGAGGCAGGTCGTCTCCAAATATTTTTCCCAGCCATAATGGCCCTACTCAGCTCATCCAGTGATACAACTAGGGGTTCTCTCAGGGAAAGACTCTCATCACCTCATCCCTCCTCACGACACTACTCTTGCTCGCCATTTCAGATTCTTAAAGGTTTCCAAAGAAGAAGATGAAGATGAAGAAAACGGTTGTTACCTAACCCAACGCAGGAAAACTTCGCTTGTCAAAGTTTGCAAAATGACTGCCGAAAATCTGGGTGATCGTCGAAAAAGAAAGCAAAGAGACAGATTAGCAAGGATTTCTTCAGCACTATAGAGATTTTCGCTAAGTAAAAGTTTCATAATGAATTCAATGGGCCTTTTATTTGCATCGCAGGGTTTGCCCCAACCATTGGATCAACTCCAATCATATCTGAGCCATCCAAATCTTAGACCTCAAGATCACCGTTAAACCCAAAAGTCACCAAGATGAATGGTCCTGATGAAGCGGTGAAATTCACGCACTACCCAAACGCGTCGCCCCGAGAAATGTGGAGTCGTCGCCATCATTACCATTTATGGCAAAAGAGGTGTGTCTTGGAAGAAGCAGGCGCCCCCTATACATGTTTTGGGAAGACGCGAAAACTTTCAAATCATTGACACGAAATCCAAAGCTGTCTCTTCAGAACTATCGCCTCGCTCTAGAACTTAGTTTTGCAACAGCTCTCCTAAGAGTTGCCAACACCTATCGCTTCGGCCACAACAGAATCTCATATTGCAACAACTCCCCACAAAGTTGCCAACTCCTATCGCTTTAGCTACAATAGAATCTCATATTGCAACAACTCCCCCAAGAGTTGCCAACTCCTATCGTTTCGACAGCAACAGCTTTGCGTTGCGATAACTCTCTACAAGAGCTGTCAAGCCATATTGCTTCGGCCACAGCAAAATCTCATATTGCATCAACTCCCCCCAGAGTTGCCAACTCATATTGCTTCGGCCGCAACAGCTTCGCGTTGCAACAGCTTTCCACAAGAGTTGTCAACCCATATAAATTCGATCAAAGTAGAATTTGATGTTACAAACAACTCATCACCGAGTTGCCAACTCCTTTCGCTTCGACCGCAATAGCTTAGTATTGCAACATCTCTCCTAAGGGTTGCCAACACATATTGCTTCGGCAACAGTAGAATCTCATGTTGCAACAATTCCCCCCAGAGTTGCCAACTCCTATCACTTCGACCGCAACAGCTTCCCATTGCAACAGCTCTCCACAAGAGTTGTCAACCCATATCACTTCGGCAAGAGCAGAATTTGATGTTGCAATGACTCCCCCCAGAGTTGCCAACCCTACCGCTTCGGTAATACTGCGACTTTGCTTCATATCACTATTTTATAAAGTTAACGTCGCTCCATCCGCCTAGCGTCGACCTCTCCTCTCCACGCATCCCAATAGCTATTTTAAAAAAAGTCTTTATATTATATGAATATCCATACATGGACTTGCGGGACTATTGTTACGGGCCTAAGTTAGGCCCGCCACCTTACCTGCCGCGTGTCAGCAGGGGTGGCCCGTACGTGCCACGTGGTAGCCGAGGCGATTACGCATGGGACGAGCTGGCTGCATAAGTCGAAGCGATTACACTAGTGACGAACTAGACATATACTAACAAAGGAACCGAACTCATCTGCAATGCACCGCGGATGCAAAGGCTCGTACTCCGCTTCTACGACTCTACTCCTGCCTCGCCTCATCCCAACAAAGATCTCTTATTCAAAGATATTCCCAAAGTCAAATCACCAACTGATGGAATGTGTGGCAGGACCTAAATGGTCAAATCAGTCAGAGACATTCAATGCTAGCCAACCTATGGAAAGACAGATTGACACCTAGGATAAGACGAGCCCTGAGGATTAATAACACATGTTTCCTCATCCGACGACCCTCCTCTTTCAATCCTTGATATAAATACACCCTACTTATGCCTGGAGAAGGTATGTGGAATCTCATTCTCTCCAACTAAAATAGCAAACTCGAGTAACATTTCTCTCCCCATACATTAGCACTTTTACCATTATATGTTTCTATCAACCATTTTCCCGGCGAGTGTTCCACCGCTGGTGAATTATTTTCCGATTGAAACAAAAATTGACTTGACCGTCGGAATGCTCGATGCCGCTCCCAACCCCTCCGGGAAAGGCCAAGGGTGACTGACTCCTTGCTACGTGTGCATGGAAGAGCTGACTTGAAGATTTTTTCTGTTGACCATGTCAGAGCCATTTTCGAAGTCAACAAAATTCATTTCTAGATTTAATGAAAGATAAAATGAATCTAGATCTTAACAACCATGCACAATAGATCGTATATTAGTTTTAATGCACAGTTGCACTCTTTTAACCTATTATGCCCTTGTTTGGTGGCCATCAAATATGAAATGGTATAATCTAATGGTTAAAATTAATTTTATCAAAAGATGCAACCGTTAGAAAGTAACACATGAAAATCTATAAATATGACCCTCCTAATTCTATTTTCTTCACTTCGAATCAATTTCTAATAATTGATTTCTAATTCTTTCTTTCTCTAAATTATGTTATAATAATTTTCATATTGTTTTGAGTTTCGTATTCGATATATTCAATTATAATACAGTACAATCAAGTTTTGGTTTGCACGACAAAATTGATAGTGTGCTATATTAATTTTGGAAGAAATATTGTATCATGAGAGACAGACGCCCATTTGATCATGTTGACATCAATATAGGAGGCGAAATTCGTGTTACGGGGATTTACGTTCGCATACCTCGCTTCATTTCATCTATTTCTATTTTTCTACATCTAAGTAAGTTGTGATTTGCTTATTATTATGCACGTATCATGATTTCGCTAAGTCGTTACTCTATCTGTATTTGTGTGCACATACTTTTGTTACGGAATATAATTTATGCACTAATTTATCCAACAATTTTAAGACGGATTAATTTCTTGATTCTTTTTGTTGCATCCTGAATGTTGGTAAACTATTTAAACTTACATCTGTACTCATTTACTGTAATTCAGATTGCATTTATGTGTTTATTTTAATGTGAATTTGACATGTATTAATGGCAAAAGTCAAATTGCATATAAATTGATGTTTGATCCATATTTTGTGCATAAGTTATTAATTAAAGGCAGAAAAATAGGATATGTATTTTTGCAATTCAAATTTTAATTGCACAAGTTATATTCTATAACATTTTTTTACGTGAAAGATCAATTCTGGTTTAAATGGTAAGTGAATCGATATGAAATAAGTGCATGCGTGTAATCTCTATGAAAGTGCATGAGTTTCCGTGTACTTAAAAGAGAATGAACGTATGTCTCATTTACTTCAAAAGCCACTTCTATAGAAAATTGTTGGATTGCAGATTTTTCTGTCATTGAAGGAGACTGCAATAAAGTTATATATTATTGTACCATAAATAAGAAAATCGGACTCTTGGAATATATGGTTCATTAAAAAAAAAAAAAAACTTTTGAATGGATGTGAAAAATTATGAAAGTGTGTGTACATTCATTGTGGTATTTCAACAAAGTAGGTTTGTGTGTACATTCATTGGCAAGATTTCTTAGTACCATCGGTTGTGTTCAGAGGTGGCAGTTGGTGACATGCGTCTAGTAAAAACTTTGAATATTTGTTTTCAAAAATAGTGAGTGCTGATTTAGTTTGAAAGTCTGATGTTGTGCACAAGACAGACATACATTTGTACTTGTGGTTGCATAGATACTTACTTGTATGTGTATTTTCATCGTGGCATTTTGGGGCAAGAAAAGTGTATATATTCATATTAAAACCAAATCAAACGGTGAATTCTTTCAAGTCTAGTACTCTTCATCCCTCATCTGTGGATATTTACAAAAATTGGTTGGATCTCAAACAATTAGATAACTTTTGTGTAAAAATCATTGATGCCTTTTATGCAGAACTTGAATTTCCATATGGTCTTTATGTGGGATTTCTCATTGCCTGCATGCATGTTGTATTCCGGGTAAATACTTATTTGCATTTTGAATCTGGAAATTGGAAATGAATGTTCACTTATTTTGCCTTTGTTTCTCCTGAAGAATATAGAAATGATGACCAACGGTTGAATACATTAATTCCTGTTTGGAAGGAAATCATGAGATTTGTCACTTTAATTATTTATCCACGCCATGTCTCGACTCGTGAATTGATGCCATTGGATACTCTCATAGAGAATTGTTTCTATTCAATTCGAAATCCATTAAGACGTGTTTATAATCGAGGTGCCTGTTTGCATGGAAGTTATGCATACATATTTTATAAATATAAGTAAATTGATGATGATCAATGAAAAGATGCATGTCCAATAAATAAATTATTGGTTTATTTTGAACAAATGCATGTTCATGGAGGAAATGCGTGTTCTTTCGTTTGGAGAATATTAGGTGCAAGCAACGTGCAATGCATGTTTGCTTAGTTTATATTTAATAGTTTTGTTTAAGAATTAATTTGTTATTAATAAAGATGTAATTTTTTTGGTTAATTAAATAATTAATGATGTAATATTTATGTAATTGATAAATAATTAAATAAAGTGCTTCTCTCTGTCATCTCCAACCCAAAATCACAAACAGAAAACTCAAGGTATGTTAAGGGGTAAGAAGATGAGTTTACTTAGCTCGTTTGATTCTCATTAATGTAGAATGAGAATGAAAAATATAGCCGTTATTGGACCCCACACGAGAGATATAAATTCAAAATTGATGTGATGGATAACAGTCATATTTTTCATTTTTATGAGTTTTTAATGAAAAACAAACGGAGACTTAAACTTTTTGCATGGCTTAAGTCTTTACTCTTTTTTAAGTAATAATGCAATTCATTTTATCGCTAAAGTATGATATGTATTACGATAATATATGTATATCATGTGTTAGACTTAGTATTGGTAAGTGACGGGTAAATTTTCGAGGACGAAAATATTTTAAGGGGGTGAGAATGTAATACCCCGAAAATTTTCATAAAATATAATTCAATTTTTATATACTATATTTTAATATTTTGAAAGTTAAGGATTAAATGATACATTTATCAAATTATATTTTATTTGTGTCAAATATTTAGATATTGATGGAGTTATCGTAAATATATGAATATTAGTCTCGTTAGATAAATTGTAATTAGATACATAAATCAGATTCGAGAAAAAGTCGATTCGGATAAGTTAGCTCCAAGATATTTTAGTTTGAAAGAATTATCAAAAGCTAATTTATTATTATTATTATTTAATTATAATTTTGAAAGTAGGGGGTGGTGAAAAAAGATTTTCCGTTAAAAACAAGAAATTCCGTTAGTTTTTCCGTTAAACCAACATTTTCCGTTTAATAGCCACTTTTTATATATAGAAATATTTGAATATATTACTCACACTTGCTCACATGATGAGGCATATTTTGGTGCTGATCACCCATATAGTTAAAGGGGGTTTCTTTCCACTATGTACCCACACAAGGGTTTGATTTTGGACAGACCTTTAGTCTAAATGGCCTAGTTTGGTGGACCAAGTCTGTAGATATATTTTGATGGCATATTAATATGATGCCTAAATCGAGTGGGTACTAGAAATATTTCTATATGGCATTAATGGTGGTAATGGCGTTGGATATCCTTTAGGATGATGATTGAATGAATGACATTCATGTATAAAGGATAAGAACTATGAACTACAAAGATTGTGTAATTCTTCTTAGAATGAAATTTGTTCTTACAAGATAATATAAATTGAGACATAGTTGAAATATTTGAATAAACAAACATCAAGCGGTTAAATGTGGATTGCCGAAGGGAGGCCAATTGTTTTCAAAGGTAGTTCCAAATAATATTGAATTATTATTGTATTGACGCACATATCTGAATTGATATTCGATTGAATATTGTTCAATACTTGAAACGGTTTACTGAACTCATATGAAAAGTTCAAGACTTGTGGATACAACATTACTACTTGCACATACATTCCTAATTGAGGAATTGTGAAGGGGTGACTTATTTACAAATTATATTATAAGAAAGCCCTTATACTAATTATAAGGATGGTTCACAAACATGATGCATGCTAAGTTGAAAGTGGATAAATGGGATGAGAGTCGATTATTGCATTTGTTGGATATGTAATAATAATTGTTGGAATGTTTGAAGAATATTCGAAATGATAAACTACACTGTAGTAAAAACCTTGTTAAACTTGAGATGTGCACGATGTTGAAAATTGGATATCCAAGGCAATGATCCAAAATTTAATAGTACATGTATTTTACTATTGGCAGTGTACTTGTTTCGTGAAAATCCTCAATATATTGTGAGAATTGAAAGAAATTAGAGCTTTCAATAAATTTAGAAGGAAAGCATGATGGTTTCAAAGATTTTGGAAGGATTTTCTAATTGGTAACAACTTGTGCATGTTATATCATTTGGTCGAGATAGCTAACTACAAATGAAATTAAATGTCACAAAATATCATGTATAATGCTAAGTTTCAACATATACGTCATAGATATAATACCATTCGATAGTTGCTTTCAAATAGAACAATACTAATTGTTTTATCAAAAAATAATCTATCGGAACCGTTTACAAATGTGTTATCTAAAGAGAATATACTGAGCATCGAGTGAAATGGGTGTAAAGCCTAGACTAATAGGTCAACTTAATGGAAACATAACCTTGAGTTTGGAGATCCCATGACTAGGTTCAATAACAAAATTAGTTATGACTCACTAGATGAGAAACACTTCGAAATTTTAATTCCTCTTTATTTCTATGATGCAAATAAGTATTGTCTACCAAAGATCGGGTAGAATAAGCTATGTTTTTAATAATGACTATATCATGTAAACAGCAAGTCAAGTATTGCACGGTACTCTTTATAGAATATCACCTATGTGAGTGCAAACTTGGCTGGTTCTATGAGGATGTTACTTTGGCGAATCATCTAGTGTACTTCTAGAACCGAAGAGGTTCAAAGTTGAAATAATGAACACAATAGAGAACCAAAGTTTTATATGGAAGATAATGTATTCAATCTATTTTCTAGGCTTACAATAACAACCGTTAGTTCAAAACGTTGCATTTACTAATTAGTCAGTAAGTACAATAGATTCTTACTAGGGAAAGTTCAAAATGAAAGCTACCGATCCCGATGCATTATATTTCAGTTGTATTCTTCTTTGTTTTCCTTGTTCTGAGTTGACTTCTTCTATTCATGTGATGGATTGTTGAAATTTTGGGTAATAAAAATATTAAAATGTGTGAATTGGAAAAAGTCTCAAATGGGTCTAACGATTAGGTGCGGCTCTTCAAGTGCAAAACGTGCATAATGAAAAGTCATGACCATTTATTAAGGCGCAATTTATGCCATCAAATAAGAAATGGTGTGATATAATGGTTAAAATTGATTTTGCCAAAAGATGCAATCATTAGAAAGTGACACATGAAAATCTATAAATAGGACCCTCTTAGTTCCATTTTCTTCACTCCGATTCAATTCCTAATAATTGATTTCTAATTCTTTCTTTCTCTAAATTTTGTCAAATAATTTCCATATTATTTTGAGTTTCGTATTCAATATCTTCCATTCTAGAAGGGTATAGTCAAATATTGGTTTGTCTGGTAAAATTAATAGTGTGTTATATTAATTTTGGAAGAAGCATTATATTTTGAGAGATGGACGTTCATTTGATCCCGACACCAGTGCATGGGGGAATCCGTCTTTAAAAGAATTGCATTCGCATACCTCGTTTTATTTCATCTCATTTTATTTTTCTACGCTTGAGTAAGTTGTGATTTGCTTATTATATGCACGTACCATGATTTTACTAAGTCGTTACTCTATCCGTAATTGCGTGCACATATTTTTATTAACGAAATATAATTTGTGCACTAATTTATTCAACATATTTAGGATAGAAAACTCAAAGTGCATATTCGGTTCACATTATTATGTTAGCTATCTCATCCATCTCTACCAAAACATTTTAATTAATTCATAAAATACACTATATATCAAGATTCAAAATTAGTAAAAGAGTATACATGAAAAAGAAAGTCAGGTAGAAGATGCCCTAAAGAGAGAATCTTCCCTTAAAGGCTGAAAGGAAATTACCTTTGAAGAAACCTAGTTAATTTTTTGAGATAGATATTAACCCATTAAGCAATAAAATATCTTGTTTGTCGATACTTGAAACTAATGTACTAGAAGCACTAGGTTTGAGATCACGACAATATTTAATTACCAGCATGGGAATAATGCCCATGCTTTACCGTCGAGATGGATTGTTAATCAATTACTGGATTTGAGTAATTACCTCATGTATCGTGTCGACTAATTGAATATATAGTAAAAAAATCTTTTCATGGCTTTTTTCCACTTCAACTTATTATATATTTATTTTATCACATGGTAATTTATTTTTACTGGTTATCCCCTTAATAATTGATGAAATAGCTTTTCTATTAAGAAAATTAGCAATTCCCCTTGTACAAGAAATTGCAGCCATACTTTTTACAGAAGCATCTGTTTTCCTTTTATTTTTGCCATTGTCCAATAGGAAATTTCCAAGTGTTATTTGTTTGAATTCTGACGCCACTTTTTCTGTACAAATAGCAGTTCTCTTAGAAAATTAGTAAATGATGTAGACTCGTTCAAGTGAGCCATAACCTCCATAATTAAGTTTTCAAGGAACCTAAACCTCCAAGACAAACAATTATATTTGCAAAAAAAATATCGAACTATATTTTCCTTCGCATTTACGTTATAAATACGAATAAGTATCTTTCCTAAACTAATTAACATTATTGGCTTCATATCTCCCCACAACCTACTAGATAGCCTAATTAATACCACTACTGAGCATCATGATGCAATATTTGAATCTTTCAATAATTAATAAAAACAAAAGAAACATAAAACTTCTAGAGCCTTGCTATAGGGCCCGGGTCATTGACCCACTTCAAACAGGGGGGGGTGCCACTTGGCGCCCCCCTATTGGAAGGGGGGCGCCCCCTGTTTGAAGTGGGTCAATGACCCTGACCATAAGGCCTTTTCCAAATTTCTAATTAAAAAATAAACCGTATCATTCTCCCTCCTTAAAAAATACCACTGTCCTTGATGATCAATTTTAAGAAGGATGTTTTCTTTTTTTCCAATATATGATTAAATGTAATTTAAGGTTGAATCTTTCTTGAACATGACGTGGAAGTGAAAATTCAAGAACTTCACCACGGTTGGTGATAGTACATTTAAGTTCTTCCAGCATCTTTGCTGCTAGAATAAGAAATATATCTCTTCTATATAAAAAGTGGCTATGAAACGGAAGTTATTGTTTTTGACAGAAATTCTTGTTCCACCATTAACTTTGATGAATTTCGTTAAGCATCAATTAAGGCTGTTAAGTAGCAATTAAGGCAGCTCATTTAAATTGTTAATTAATTAAGTTAATGAGTTAACATGGGAGTGACACGTGTAGTTTTATAGGTTATTAATTGGTTCTTTTATAAATGAGAATGGTGAGTCAACCATGTGATAGAATTGAAAGGGTGTCAAATTACTATTTCAATGCCTTGATTTTGGGGATATTTGTAATGATGACATGTTACTTTTGTACTTTTGTGGATGAGAAATGAAGTCTTTTTATTTAATTACATGAATTACCGGGATTGGGAACTATTGGAGGAAAAACACGGTAATTCATAGATTTTTATATACCATGCAAAAGAAATCATTTTCTACCTAAAAGATAAAAAGAGAAAAGAAGAAGAAGAAGAAGACGACATAAATACGTATTACGGACGTGAAGTAGAAATTGAAGTGTTGGGAATGTGAATTTCTTGATTTCTCTTTCAACCATTAATTTGATCTAACGAGGCAAGATTTCGAGGTGCATGTGGTTAGCCATTTGGTTTTGTTTTTTATGGAAATTGTTCATTAAAGTGATAGTTTTTTCTACCATTGGGTCTAGAATTTGTTCCAATTCCAAAAAAAATAAAAATAAAAAATAAAATTATATATATATATTACCATATCGAATACCATTCGTTTAGCTTTGTTTTGCATGAAAATTGTCAATAAAAGTGATAAATTTTTTTTATCATTGTGTCTAGAATTTTTTCTAATTGTAAAAAAAAAAAAATTTAATTAAAAAAAAAAAAGATTACATGGAAAACCATAAATAATATGAATTATGATGTAGGTTCTTAGAGGTGGGAGGTGGCGTAAGGAAGATGTTGCGATTTTAGATCCCGGTGATATAATCAATATTAAACATTTTTCGATGTTTATTTTTTTTTTAATATATCACAACGTCTAATTATTTAACAATTACATAAACATTACATCATTAATTAGTTATTTAATTAACCAAAAAAATTATATCTTTATTAATAACAAATTAATTCTTAAACGATAAGCAGACGTGCATTGCACGTTGCTTACACCTAGTGTATATAAATATTTTTTCACCATTCAATATATTTTTATAGAATTTTGATCAGCACAATAGGTGAAGGTCTTGAATCCTTTTAACCTTGTATTTAAATAGTCATATTGTCACAGATAACACTAATATGCCTAATTGAATTTCATGAGATTTTAGTTACATCAGTTTTATTTGATTGGCACTTATAAGAGCACTAGATAGTAAGCTGAAAATAAAAAAAAAATAAAAAAAAGAGAAGGGAATTAAAGAAAGAAATTCTAATTTTTGAATTACAATGTGCTCACTTGAGCGCCAAAAGTCACTCTTGTCTCATTGCTCGCTCTTGCTAGCCAGTTTTCTTCATTGCAAATAAGGTCTATTTTTTTTTGAATCCCCACGTTAGTTGAAAGACAACATTTATATTGGAAGGTAGGTGTCCTCTGGTGGCAAAGTCTTGTTGCGCTTTATCATGCCTCCAGTAGTCATGTCCGCACGTCGTAAATGGAGCTCCACAGGAAGGAGAACCACTTCTCGAATATCTGGTCCAAGTATGTATAAGATAAGCTGTGACCGCATCCGAATTTACCCGAGTGGCAAATAAAGGGAAATGCAGCCACTCCTTAAAATTAGTACGATGAAACTCGAACACCCGAGTCATAAAAATAAAATAAAATTAAGGTCTATGTGGCCTTTTGTATTCCGTCATCTTATAAAGGACGATAAAGATCCATCATACATAAAGATTGCCCTTGTTTGGTGCACATTTTGAGTTCACGCATTTTTTTATTTGATTTGATGAGGAATATGTGGTTGAAAAGGAATGAAAAATTATTAATATGATGTAAAATATTATTTTATTGAATAATGCGTGGTTGAAAATGAGTAGAAAAATGAAAATGAAAAAAATAATGTAGATCAATCAGGGGCTAATGAAGAGTCTCTATATTTTTAAGATATTTACCCGGGAAGCTGGTAGAAATGTTGGCTCTACAATTTTTTTAGACATGTTCTACAAGTTTTGCTACAATGAAGTATTTTAAAGTTGTGGCATTTCCAAAATAAAAATAAAAAAATTTATTATTCGGTAATTTGAATATCTCAAACTCATTTTCAATTATATATTATTTTGATAAAATAATTTTATATGTAAATTTAAATTTTTTTCATATTTTTTAAAAGTACACTCTCCAAAAAATCAGAATTACAAATTCTATTTTTACAAAGAAATGTGGCTCAACCAAACGTTATAATATTTAGTTCCATCATGTAAATGAGTAAATCTTTCGTGTGTGGTACACTATAAATGCAAGAGAGTTTTTTTCAAAATATTCTCCACAAAATGCATCAATGCAATTTAATCGAAAGTAGCCGTTTAGAAATATATAAACAAGATAAGAAATAAGAACACTACGGCTACGGCTACGGGCAACGTGCCAAAGCATATTGCGTCCTCCGTCATAGAATTTCTACTCTGGGTTCTCTACATTTATTTTTCCAAATTAGGATTTCGATTTTTCCAATAAATTCAGAACGAAGAAGGGTCTTTGAATATGTAACCGAAGTAGAAAAATAATCGAATTTCATTGACCAGTGTGCGTCATTGGAGTTGCTGTAAGTCAGCTCTTACTCTGCAAGTCGCCATTTTTTTATCATCTGCGCATAAAATAATCTTTCTCCGCATCGTAAAGGGAAGAAACCAAACGTAAAAAAATCTGAGATTTTGTTATTTTCTTTCTTCCAATGTTGTTTTGATGAAGTAATTATGATAAAAAAAAAATTAATAAAGGTGTTGCTTTTTTGTCCGTTTGTTGGTTCCTTTTCATTATAACAGAATCAAATAGATAGCGAAAGGAAGTACATAGAAAAGGTAGATAAAGAAAGAGTGTGGATTTTAGCAGTTTTTGTATTTTTCTAGGGTATTGAAGGGTCCGCTTTTCTGGTGACACTTTCTATTCTTTCCTTTTTCTCCCTTAGAAATCCTTCGGTTTCCTTCTTTATGACGGGGAGAAGCTGAAATTTTCAAACCCAAATCTTTGGCTGAAAGAGAAAAACAAAGGTTTTGAATGCTGTGGTGCTCGAATCTATGGTGAGTTTAGGCTTTAGTTTGTGGTGATTTTATATATCCATATTAAAGAGAAAGATCCACGTTGAGAAATTAAATCTTTTATTTGGAAAGTATGTGTAATTTGATTCTCTCGAAAACATATTTACAATAGGAAAAAGTTTTGAGTCTTCTACTCATTCTTGGATAGGTGTAAAAGGGTCTGTATTTCATTTTTATTCTCTATCATCAGTTTTGGGGGTTCTATTTGCACTACCAGCAGTTTTGGTAGTAACTAAACCTTAAAATGACCTCCTCCTGTTTCCTAGCCAATGTTTAATTCTCTACTCCTCTCTCTTGCTTTTGTATGCCTAACCTCTCTCTCTGTGTGTAAGATGTAGCGCCCCGACTTCTGTTAATCCGGATTGCCACGTTATCGTCTTTTGCCCTAATTTCAAAATCAATTTTCGCGGAAATAACCTAATTTTTGAAATCACATTTGTAATTGAAGAACTGTATTGACAAGTAAACTCATAGAAATTTAAAATTTAAATATCATATTTTAGAAATAGCGGAAAACGACAAAATGTTATCAATATTCGAATACAAATTTTCAAAGAGATAATAATTTCGATAGTCAAGTTTTTCTATGCCACCACTGCCGGATCAATCACGATCGCCTCCGAAGTCTGCAAATATTGTTAAAATAGCAGAGTGAGTATTTCGAAGAAATACTCAGTAGACTCATCGCCGATAATTAATTTACAGAATAATTGAATACACACTTATGCAATATACAATGTGATATCATCTTTGGTTCATTTTCTTGAAAATCATAGGCTCTTTAAAAACATGGGATGTGGGTACTCTTTCTTTCTTGTGCGGATGAGACACATAAGTTATGCATAACATTCTCTTCTTATCTCATAAGATATTCTCTTCTTTCTCATGCAATTAAGCATATAAGTTATGGCAAGCATAACAATATCATATATCTCATATGATAAATTCTCATCTCATGCATTAAAGCATATAAATCACGTAATTCACATAAAGCATGCAATTATAATTTAAACTAATTAATGGTGGCGAGTCTACCTCAAAATCTCGAGTTTCGTGAAAATGGTTCGAGAAGTAACTTCAATCTCTTAATTGTCCGTACGTTTCGTCTAGCCAATAGAAAATAAGTTTGAATTAGTATTTCGAATTTTAAAGTTTTAAAGTATTGAAATTAAGTTTAAGGACTTAATTGAAAATTATTGGAATTGAAATAAATGGCTTAGAATGATAAAATAAAGTTTAGGGGCTAAATTGAAAATTTATTAAATCTGAAAATAAAACTTTAAGGGCTAAAATAATAACTTTCATAAGTTTAGGGACTAAACTGTAATTATAATAAAGCTGGAAATAAAAGTTAAAAACTGAAATAATAACTTTTAATAGTTTAAGGACTAAGCTGTAAATATATTAAAGCTGAAAACTGAGATAATAACTTTTATAAGTTAAAGGACTAAACTGTAAATATAATAAAGCTGAAACTAAAAGTAAATGGCTGAAATAATAACTTATATAGATTATGGACTAAATTAAATAACTTTTAAACTGAAAATAAGAAATATAAGGGCTGAAATTAAAATATAAACAATTAAGGGACTGAAATAAAACAACTAAAAACTTGGGGCTTAAATAATAAATTTCTAAAAGGTTAAAATTATAAAATCATTTATATATATATATATATATATCATCTCTCTCTCTCTCTCCTTTTTCTTTCCCCCACCACCGTCGACCGGCGGTGGTGGCAGCGCCACCACACATGGTGGCGCCGGCTCAAGGGTAGGGGAGGGGGTTTGGGTCGAATGGCTTGACATGAAGGTTCGGGTTCGGCCGAAACTTAAGGTAAGGTGTGGGTTTTGATTTCTTTTCTTGGTTTGGGTTTTGCTTGGGGGTTTTGGGCGATTTGTTCTCGGTTTGGTGGAATTTGGGTGGTTTGATTTCTGGTAGCTCGTTTGTGGCGGTTCTCAGTTGGGGCTCGACTGTTGGTGTTCCATTTATTGTTTTGGGTTTTGGTTTCGTGGCCATGGGGTGGTGGAGCTACGGTTTCGGGTTTGGCTCGACTTGGGGGTTTCCATTTGTTTTTGGTTTCGGTTTTGGGGACTGGCTGAAATTGGTGATTTGCTTTCGGGTTTGGGGACTCGGTTTGGAGCTTGGCAGTGATAGGGTGGTGGTTGGTTGGTATCGTGAGTGTGGGCAGTGAGTTTTTGGTCTCGGTTTGGAGGTGTTGCAATGAGTGTTGATGGTTGGTGGTCACGGTTTGTCTTGCAGTGGACTTTGCAGTGAGCTTGCAGTAGGTTGGTGGTGTTGTGGTGTAGAATTTGTGGAAATCAACAGGTTGTTGATGCTAGAAATTGTCATTCTAGCATCATCAAGAGTTTCCAGATTGATGTTGATGCTAAAAATTGATTTTAGCATCCACACCAATGTCCAGTGAATGAGCTGAAACAGTGAGCAGTGAATGAGCTGAAACAGGGAGAAAGTTTTACCCAGGGGCTGTTTGGCTTGTGGGAAAATGAGTGAAGAGTGTGAGTGGAGTGGAGTGGAGTGAAGTGGAGTGGGGTATGAATAGTGGTAGGATTAGGGCACAAAACCCTAGACGGGTAATTGGGCCAAGATGTTGGGCTTTTGGGTTTTCTAATTGGGCTAGAATAAATAATATCCTGTTTTGGACTCAATTGAATGGACTTAATAGAATTGGGCTAAAAGAATTAAAATTAAATCGGGCTTATGAACTTGGACCATAAATGTTGGATTTTAAATAATTGGGCTAAATGAATTAAAATTCAATGTATTGGACTCATATAATTGGACTATAATAATTGAGCTTATGTAATTGGACTTGAAATCAATAAAAATTGAATTTGAATAAAATAATTGGAAATTGATAATAAAAATATTATTCGGGATCGAATTCGATCGAATAGTTTTGAATTCAATATTATAACGACTAGACGAACGCGCTTCTCTAGAAGATTAGGGTTAACGTTTTAGCGACACGTTTTTCGAGAAAACTAATTTATAATAATTAAAAGTTCGCGGTCGCTACATAAGATATGCACATCGTATAGATAAATTCCTAGTGGTTTTTTTCTTCTTTTAGTTCATGTTATTGCTATTAATAGACGTGTTTTGGAGTTTCTTGCAGAAGCTCAAGATGGAGAATTTTGGAGAGATGGGTTTTATGAGTTTTGATAGTGGTTTTATGGGGAGGGCAACGGAGGATGAGAGCAGGTATGGAAATGATAACTTGGAAAATGCATCAGGTGATGATCGGGAGACCCCTGGAAATGGATCATCTAAAAGAAAGAAACATAATAGACATACTCCATTTCAGATTCAAGAACTCGAAAAGTAAGTTTATTTATTTGTGTTTGTTTGATTCTGTTAATCTTGATGCTTGCTGATTTTATATGATTAGTTCTTTCAAGGAGAATATACATCCTGATGAGAAAGCTAGACAACAGGTTGGCAGGAGACTAGGCTTGGAGGAGAGGCAGGTGAAATTTTGGTTTCAGAATAGAAGAACTCAAATGAAGGTAATTTGTAATTTAGTCCTTCTATGTGATTCCAGTTAATTTTCTGTTGAAAATTGGTTTGATGAATGATTGAACTGATTTAAATGCAATGGTTCAGTCCCAAGTAGAACACTATGAACATACAATTCTGAAACAAGAAAATGACAAGCTCCGCATTGAGAACATTGCTATGAAGGAAGCCATAAGGAACCCTATTTGTCCCAAATGTGGTGGCTCGGCACTTCTTGGCGAAATACATATGGAGAATAACCATCTTATACTTGAGAATGCACGGTTAAGGGATGAGCTCAATCGGCTTGGAGTCCCAGAAAACAATTTCATGTCTAGGCCACTGCTGTCCTTGGCTAACCCTATGCCTCCCATAATGGGCAACTCGGGATTGGATCTTGCGGTAGGAAGAAATAGCTTTGGTAGTTTAAACTCCATGGACTCAGAATTGCCTACAGGACTTGATTTTGGTAATTGGGCGACCAGTGTTGATGTTCCCTTCAACAAATCAATGTTTCGAGACCTTGCATTTGCTGCCATGGATGAGCTGATCAAGCTAGCCCAGCTCGATAGTCCTCTGTGGTTCAGAAGCTTGGATGGTAGTCGAATTTTGAACCTCAAGGAGTATGCTAGCACCATTTCTCCCTGCATTGGCATGAAACCTGATCATTTTGTAACTGAAGCAACATATGCAACTGGGACTGTCATTATCAACAGTGTGGCACTTGCGGAGACATTAATGGATACAGTAAGTTCTTCAATTTGTAGTGTAAATGTTACTAGTACTTTGTTTATTTTTCAGGTCTTATTTGGTTAATCCATTATTATTCTTTGGTAATGCTTCCAATCATTTCCATTTTCTCAACAATGTTTAATTCTAATATCTTTATCATGTCAATTCAATTTAAAGTTTCCTCTAATGTTATACTACCAATGGCTTCTAGTTTCTCATTGTCTTTACTATAGGTATATGATATGCTTTCTTTTGTATAGAAACGATGGACTGAAATGTTTCCATGCATAATTGGGAGAGTGTCAACTATTGATGTGATTTCCGCTGGCGCAGGTGGAAACAGAAATGGTGCACTGCAACTGGTACGACATTTTCACTGATATCGTTCTAATCCCTCAGTCCCCCAGCAGTGCTGAAAAAAAAAAATACCAAACTTTTTTGTGTAGATGCATGCCGAGTTCCAAGTTCTTTCGCCTCTAGTCCCTATCCGTCAAGTGAAGTTTATTCGCTTCTGCAAGCAGCATGCAAAGGACATCTGGGCTGTGGTTGATGTGTCTGTAGACGCCATCCAAGAAGGTTCACGTGCACATGTTGATTGCAGGAGGCTCCCTTCAGGTTGTGTGATTCAAGATTTGCCGAATGGCTATTCCAAGGTAATTGGTAGTAAGGATTATGTTCTCTTTTGGACTTGTCCATGATTAAATGCAATATATTACGGGTCTCTCTAGCCTTTAGGGTTTCCAATCTCAAATTAGGGCTATTTTTTAGGTCCAAGTACAGACACTCCTGGCATGTGAAGTGTAAACCTTCTTAAACTTAGCTTGCAAATATTGTTTTGTTGATATTGTTCAAATGGACTTTCAGAATTTTGGCCCGAGAGTCTGAACCTTACATAATATTGTATTGATGATATCTAACAAGAAAACTAGGACTTTTAGTGCTATTTAAGTTGTTTATCGCCAGTTTAGAGCTGAAGGTATCTATACTATAACATTTATCGATAACTTGTATATCCGAATCTCAAGCATATTAAATGTTTGCAATAATGACCACAATACTGTAATTATGTATTGTATATGATGCTTCTATTCCTGTCTCTTGTGCTAATTCTCTCTCACATAGATGCACAATTTTGTGTTTCCTGGATGCAATTTTATTATGTACTCTTCTTAGCTCAAGATAATGTAGTGATGTAATCTACCTACCTTGTTATATGTTTTCTTGATCTAAATAAGGGAAGTTTTGCTATGAGAGATGGATTATGTTCTGGCCTTGGTAATGGTTAGGTGTAAAGCATCTATAGGTGGCTTTTTATTTCTTCTGTCAAAACCTGTTTTGCCTTAATAATAGCATAAACACAACTTTTTCTTTTCCCGTTGTACCAGTATTTGCCAGGTGCTGCATCTAACTTTGACTTCAAGATGAATAATTCCCAGAGTCTCTCTCTCTCTCTCTCTCTATGTGCATGTGTGTGCAACAGCTATCTACTAGAAGCATGTTTGAATAATCTGAAAAGTTAATCAAACTTACTTTAGGTAAGGAGATAAACATATATGGATATTTCACTTTTTTTCTCGAAAGTAAAAAATTACTTATTTGACAGTGTGGTGAGAGCTATTTTTAAAGTAACTTATTTACAGCTTTGACTAACAAAAAGAATTATTTATTTTAAAACTCATAAGTAAATTTCTTAGGCTTAGCCAAACATGCATTAAGTATTGCTTAGAAATTGCACATAGTTTATGGACAGACTGCCTAAGCCCTTTGGCTAAGCCATTCAGCTCCCCATTTATGGAAATAGAGAAAGGACTGGTGATACTGTGGGTCAGTTGATGTGATTATTATGGACCTTATAGTTGACAACCATATTGCAGTTGTGCATTACTTGTGCTGTTTGCACAAGTATGAAAATCAATTCAATAGTTGCCGTAACATGCTTGTGCAATTTCAGTGCAATTTTGAAAATCAGATGAAAATTTGTTGAATTATTTAACTTCAGAACAATTTGGAATACCATACCATTGCTCTAGCGGGCTTGATGCATCTCTGTTTTTACTGTTTTAGTTCTTGGGATAGCTTTTCTTTTATTTTTCTGTTTTTGGTAAAGAAAGGTTGGTAACTTCAAAATTGAGTTTCAGGTTACCTGGGTTGAACACACAGAATATGATGCCAATGTCGTCCATCAATTATATCAACCATTATTGAATTCTGGATTGGGCTTTGGTGCACAAAAGTGGGTCGCCAGTCTACAAAGACAATGCAATTACTTGGCTGCAATCACATCCTCTACAATCCACAGTGGAGATCGTGCAGGTGTTCTATTTAAATTTTTTTTTTTTTTTTTTTTCTACTTCCTCAACCATAATACTGGCATTGCAAAGCACAAAGTAGGCATACTCTAGGGTCTCTTAATTGTTCTATAGCTCCTAGTCAATGGTATAGTTTTACTTTATTTTTTATCATATTCTAGAGGTTCAGCTGTACTTCACCGTTCTAAGTTTGTACTTTTTTTATTTTTTTCACGGATGAAATCTTCCCTTTTTGATGGTTTGATATAAAGAATAAAACCATATGGATACTGATGCATATTATATATACACTAGTAACCAATCCAGCCGCCAGAAGGAGTATAGGAAAGCTAGCACAATGGATGACTCGCAGCTTTTGCACAGGTGTTTGTGCCACGGTGCACAAGTGGGAAGTTATTCAATCTGGAAATGTTGACAATACCAAGTTGATGGTGCGGGAGAGCATTGGTGACCCGGGGGAGCCTTCGGGTACTGTGTTGAGTGCCGTGACAACTGTTTGGTTGCCGGTATCTTGTCACCGTCTATTTGACTTCTTGCGGAATGAACAAACAAGAGGTCATTGGGATGTCTTATCTCAAGATGGTTGCGTGCAACAGATGCTGCACATTCCCAAGAGCCAAGACCTTGTCAATAGCATCTCTGTTCTTCGAAATAGTGTGAGTGGTCATGCATTTTAGGGAAATTTGCAGCTGATATCTCCATCTTTGCTAAGTCTAGCACTTTGGTTTCCATCCAGTTTTTGTTTTAAGATGGCACGTGGACCTATGTGCCTAAATTCGGAACAACTCAAAAAATTGAATGAGAACCCCAAGTGACCTCAGCTGCAAATTCCCCCCGCATTTTATTAAAACAATTTCAACCCCAAATTACAATTCTCCGGTTATGGGTTTTCATTGTGTACTTCAACTTTCAGGATGCTGCCAGTGCTGCTAATCAGATCAGCATGCTTATCTTGCAAGAGACGTGCACGGATGTTTCAGGATCACTTGTAGTACATGCAGCTGTCAACTCTGAAGCAATGAGTGTGGTGATGTCCGGGGGTGATCCTTCTTGTGTGGCTTTATGGCCATCTGGATTTGCAATTGTTCCTGATTGTTCTCCCGCTTCTGGTGGGCCTATCAACTACAATGGAGGCAGTGATGGAGACAGTAGTGGCTCATTACTTACTATAGGATTCCAGATATTGGTGAATAGCTCGCCTGCTGCCAAGCTAACAACAGAGTCAATTGACACTGTAAATTCCCTCATCGCTCGCACACTCCAGGGCATCAAAGTCAGCCTCCAGTGCAACTGATGTGCGTGAAACTACTCTACTGCAACGCCAACATGCGTGTCGTTAAATTTTTATAAAGCAAACTTGCCTATGGCATTGATATATAGATTGAAGAGAGAAAAGTCTCGGGTTTGAGGTGAACAATCTTGCTACAGATTTGAGTCAAGAATGAACCTTTTCGTTGAATGCTCATGGAATTTCGGGTGCAAATGCAATGTGTTTCTTTTATTTGACTTTGCACCAAGCTGGTTGTGGTTTGGTCAGCGACACCAGTGACCCCCTTTATATGTCTGTACTCAGGGGCGGAGCCAGGATTGTTGGTCAGGCGAGGCACAAATTATCGATGTTGCACGTCGAGTTTTTGTCATGAATGTAATGATAAGAAAAATATAAAACAATAATACGACAATATTAAAAATAACATAGTTTATAAATTACACTTGTTCCTTTCGAGTTTTCATGTTTTGATATCGTTGTACAATAACTTCATTATCGAGCTTCAAAAATATATCTTTCTCTACATAAACAATTGTGCTATCATTCATCCACTGATCACCCATCCGATTACGCAATCTATCCTTTACAATGCTCGTTGCCGAAAACACTCTCTCCACAGTAGCGGTAGCAACCGGTAGAATCAATGCTAAAGTCAAAAGCTTGTAAACCAATGGATATACCATATTTTTCTTTGTTAGGACCAACTTTTTTGCAAGATCACCAAGGTCGTTCAACCCTTCAAACTCTTTGTTAGAGCGCATGTCAAAAATATAAGTCCCAAGTTGATCATGAAGTACAACGAGATCTAATGCAGTGAAATCTAATAGATAAAGCTCAGCAAGTTGAATCAAACTTTTCTTGTCAAAAGAAGAAAATGAATCTTGTGGACATAAACAAGCTACACACATGAGTAACTCTGTATTTACCTCCGAGAAACGATCATTCAATTCTTGAAGTTGAAGATCGATGACAGAGTAGAACAAATCTACCTGATAATGATGTAAATTTGTAAGTTCTGGAGGATTACGTTGTGGGCGAAAACATATCATTCATGTCGGGTATATCAATGTAATGCTGTTGACTGAAAGAACACACTTCTTCCCAAAAGGAGTCCCACCCTTCATCTCTCATTATTTGTAGTCTTTGTTTGCATAATTTCACCAATTGCATTGCATTCACAATGTCTTGATCTTTTCGTTGCAATGCTTTTGACAGTTCATTTGAAATCCCCAGCACACTTCTCATCAATTGTAAATTAAATGCAAAATCAAATGTCTGTATCGACTCCAATAAATTTGTCGTGTCGGATCTTTGGTCACAAGAACAATAGACATCTTCAACAATCGTTGCAAGTACATCAATAACAGAAGAGAACATGACAAGTAAGCTGGCCAATGAATTATAATGTGAACCCCATCGCGTATCACCAGCACGTTGAAGGGTTGTTTCTTGATTAAGTCCTCGTCCACTTAAAATCTCACCCTTCTCCAATGCCTCAACAATAAAGTCTGATTGAAGTTCTCGAAGAAGATCACAACGTTTAGAAGATGCTCCAACAGTATTTACCACATCACCGACTATACGAAAGAAGTTAGTAATAGGAATATTCTTCTTTGCAACAGCTACAAGAGCTAGTTGGAGTTGATGAGCAAAACAGTGAATGTAAAATGCACATGGATTCTCCTTTAAAATGAGTGTTTTTAGACCATTAAATCTACCTTGCATATTACTTGCCCCATCATAACCTTGTCCTCTCAATCTAGACATGCTCAAGTTATATCTAGAAAATACATTATCAATTGCAGCCTTCAATGATAGAGCCGTGGTACTCGTGACATGTTCAATCCCTATGAAGCGTTCTTTCACATGCCCACTTTTATCCAAATAACGTATTACAATTGACATTTGCTCCTTCATTGACACATCACGAGATTCATCAACTAGAATAGAAAATAATGAGTCGCCAATATCTTTGATAATAACATTGATTGTCTCAACGGCACAAGCATTTACTATATCCTTTTGAACATCAGGGGATGTCAATTTGCAATTTTTAGGAGCATTTCCAAACGTCACAGCTTTAACATCTTCATTATGAGCGGCCAAAAATTCTAATTGGACTAGAAAATTGCATGGATTGAGAGAATCGGGGGACTCATCATATCCCCGAAATGAGTGTCCTTGTCGCAATAGAATTCGAACACAATCAATAGATGCATTAAGGCGGGTAACATATGCACTTCGCATTTGTTCTGACTACTTGTACAAAATTGATTGAATGTGTTGGTCTTGATTCATCAAAGCTTCGCACTTAATGCGAGCTTGATTATGTGCACTATCATGTTCTCCAACATGAATTTGAAGCCTTTTCTTCTCTTTCCAATATGTGAAACCATCACAAACAAAACTCTCACCTCCACCTTGTTTTCCAGAACTTGATTTGAAAAGATAACAATACAAACAATAAGCAGCATCTTTTTCTACACTATACTCCAACCAAGAACCGAATTCTTTAAACCAAGAAGGATTAAATCGTCTAGCTTTTACCCCAAATTGTCGTTTTGGAAAGTCATGATCATGTGGCTGACAAGGACCCTTTAACATATATGCTCTTCGAACTTGATCTCGAATGTTAGCATTGTAATCCAAAATGGGTATCCTAAGACCAGGATCAGTTGGAAGTTTAGTGACATCAAATTCTACATTATTCGATGTCCCCGGGATCCCCCATCAACATTTACATTATCCAAGTCAGTTTTTCTTTGAAAGAATCTCTTCATAAGATTTCAATTTTCGACAATACACAAACTTCAACAATTCCCAAATTTCAATCCTACAATTCCCAAATTTCAGCAATTTCTATCCATTCATACCCAAACTTCAGCAATTTCTATCCATCCATACCCAAATTTAGCAGCTACATCAGTTCACAACAATACCCAAATTTCAATTTTCAACAATACCTAATTCCGAATGGCCAAATTTCAATTCACAACAGAGTAACAGGTTACAGACAAACCAGAGAAGGCTCAAGAGGTGTACCGTGTATCCATGTCCACTGTCCACTGTCCAGTGTTCTAATTCTGTAATTCAATCATTCAGGGCCTCTGTAACAATGAAAGACACAAAATAGAAGCAATCAACACATGATTCAACAAAACCATTCAATTTTCAACAGTGACAGTGTAATAGCCGACTTAGCCGTGCAAGGTGAAACTGTGAATTGTGAAATGAAGTGAAACTGTGAAATAGCCGTGCGAGGTGAGATTGTTAAATAGGGGTGAAGTCTCTAATCTTAGCGGTGAAGTGTCTTACTCACAGTCGCAGGCTTGGAGGCTGGAGCAGACGGAGTCACGGAGATGGGTCAGTGGTCACGACGGGATTCTCGTCTCGAAATGGCTCTCCTTTTATGTTCAACTGGGTCCAGTGCCCAGTGCACCGTTCGACGTTCGAGTCGGAGTTTGTGGCTGCGTAAACGGAGAACGGGCGATTTAGGGAAGACGGTGGCGGTCTGGCGGAGGGATCGTCGAATTGGGAGTGAAATCAGAAATGGAATTCTGGGCCTGGGTAGTGGGTGGGAAGGAGGAAATACAATTATCTTATTGGGATGGGCCTTGGCTGGGCCTGGGTTAAAAACAAAAAAAACAAAAAAAAAAAAAAAAAAAATTTCCAGCCCAAAGTTCAGTGTGGGCCTGTGCCCACACTGGTCCTACTGTGGCTCCGCCCCTGTCTGTACTCGGTAGTGTTTTATTTGTTTTTGAAGTTTCTAGGAATTCTTGAAGGTTTATTGAACTCATCAGTCACTGCATTCTGAAATATATTTTGTTTCACATTGAGTTGCTTCAATTCTTTGATTTTTTTATTATCAATATTATTTTTTGTGTCTTTTGTTAAGGCTATATGTGCAGTTTCTTTATCTTATAGTCAAGTTTTGCGAACTATTTGTAGAGAATTTTGGATGAAATGAAAAATTAAAACCTATTTAAAAGATAAAAACATACCTACCATGGATCTCGAACCAGTTGGATCCTTCTGTGAAATTTTAATTTGAAACTTAGTTCGATGCGATTATGAAGAAATCCAGACGAAGAAGACATTATCATAGGAATTAATTGTTGGAGCTATAAATATAACAAAATATAAGTGCTAGACTTGGGCCAAAGAGTGTAGGATGTGCTAATGATGGGGAATTTATAAAAAAATCAGTAAAAACATAGTATATATGAAATGTTTGATAATGTGAATTATACCCTACTAAACACATTAATATTAAAGGAAAATAAGAATTAACATTTTGTTGATTGTGTAATGTAATATCATATATCAAATGTGTTGGGTTTTTAGTTGTATTAACAATTATTTAGACAGAATGATTATTATAAAAGATAGGTAAAAGTCCAGGAGTCTTTTGAGGTACTATACAGATGAACTAAGAGTTTTTGGGTTTGAGTATGAAACATGAAGAAAGAAATTTGTTGGATTTATGCTAGCATGTCGCCAATATGATGCTCGAGCATCCAGAACAGAACCAATGTTGCTCGCTGTCGCTCGAGCGATACTCTTATCAATCGCCTATCGCGCAAACGATGATGTTTTTCGAGAAACTCTAGTTCACGATTTTTAAGAATTCTATTTATCCTATACGACACAATACTTCCATATTATAAACACTCAAACACTACTTCGTGAAAAGGGTGGTTGGTCATTATAATACATTCTCATAATATCATTCCAAGAACATATCCGAACATTGAGATTAAACATTTCATTTTGGAAATCAATCAACAAGAAGTTGGGAAAAACATCAAATTCAAATAATTCAAAACGCTCGCTTCCTAAATATAATTAGAATGTACTTTCTCAATAGCTTTCAGATGTTACTGAAAATTGAGGGAGATTGAACCAAAAGCTCATGAAGAGTACAAGAACAAGGTGTTCTTGGTGATCCACATGAAATAGACAATGCCAAAAGATCGAGAGCATGTATGAGTGAAACACGTTCCAACATGTCTTTGAGATTGTAGGAATTAAATTAGCGAGTCTAGTGAGTTTTCTAAGCTGAATCATACTTCAAGTTCTTATTTTCTATAGTAGAACTTATTGGCTAGGTCCCAAAGTTTTTACCCAGTTAAGGGTTTCTCCGTCAACAAATCTTGTGTTATTTACTGTTTTATTTATTATTATGACATTTAAATATAGAATAACTTGACTTGATTGACTAAACATCTAGAACAATTAAAAAGTGAATTGTTACTTTTAACTAATAATCTTAATTCCACGTTATTCACCTATTCATCCCACTCTAGGTAATTTTAGGGTCGAACTCGTAACTTTCAAGTGGTATCAAAGTCCAAATTCGATTCATGACCCTAATTTTTTAGATGAGTAGCTCATTATCTGTCATGTCATATTTTGGTGGCAGTAACTACGCCTATTGAAAAGTTAGAATAAGAGACTTCCTGAAATCGATGAATGAGAGTATCTGGTTGAGTGTAGTAAATTGTTGGACTGTACCTTCTAGCACCGTTAATGATGTTGTCACCCCCACTCCTATAGCAAGTTGGTCGAAGGCTATTTAGATGAGTGTAATTGGAATAGTAAGGCTTTACATGCTTTATTTATGGCTATGAGTGAGGTTGTTAAAGAGGTTTAGGATATTTTATAGACCACCCACGAGGAAATTCAGGCTATTAAGAATTCTAAGTTACAGATGTTGACCACTAAGTTTGAAAAGATTGGGATGAAGGATTATGAGACTTTCGATGACTTCTATGCAAGCTTAAATAACATAGTTAATTCAAGCTTCAATCTAGGTGAGAGAATTTCAGAGCCTAAGATTGTCAGAAAAATCCTTAGATCCTTATTTGAGAGATTTTTGTCTAAAATCACGACTATAGAGGAGAGTAAGGATATATATGCTATTAAGTTTGAAGAATTGGTTGGATTTCTCCACATTTGTGAACTAACATTAGTTAAACTTACTAAAGATAAGTCTTTGGCCTTGAACATTATTAAGGATAATTATCATGATTCTTTTGATTCAGAATCTCTTAATGATGAGGAAATATCCTACTTTGTTAAGAATTCTCAAAGAATGTTTAGAAATAAGAACACTAACGAGAGACATAGAGAACACCCAAGTGAGTCTAGAAAGAAATCTAACACATGAGATGTTATAAGTGTCAACATTTTGGCCACTATAGAAGTGAGTGTCCTAATGGTTAGAGAAATCAAGGTAATGCTATGAATGCAACTTTCGCTGATGACGAGTCTAACTTGGATAATCAAAGTGAGAGGTCTATTCATGAAGAGAATGATAAGTTTATTGCCTTCACTCTAGGATTAAAAGTGAATCTGATAAGGATTGTGAGAAGGTTGAAGAAGTGGACAGTGGTGAGCATTCTGAGGAAGATGAGGAAGAGTTTCATGAGGCTTATCAACAATTACTTGAGGAGAGTCTTAAAATTAAGAATGTGAATAAATTCTTGCCTAAGAAAGTTAATGCACTTGAGCTAGAAATGGAGAGACTTATGTATGACCTTCATGAGTCAACCATCAGCCTTGGAAAGGTAAGATTAGTTAATGAGAAATTATAGGCTAAGGTTAAAACCCTAACAAGAGACCATGAGAAATCTAATGCTCAACTTCATTCCTTCTTAAGTGGATCTCAGAAACTGGATAGTCTTTTGGGGTTGAACAATCTTGTAAGGAATATGAGAGTTCTAAAATATAAGCAAACCGATCATAATGGGGCTAGTACTTCCAAGATCATTTTTATCCCTGCTACCAACCAGTCTATGCATGTTCTTAATCCTGAATTCAAGAACAAGGGTATCGTAGAACAAATGTCTACTAGACAGCTTATGACTTACCAATTTAGGAATGGATATCAGCGACCACATAACTTTGGGCCTAGATTTTTCCTTATTTATTTAAATTGTGGTAAGTTAAGACATATAAGACCTAGGTATCATAAATTCCTAAATAGAAATAGAAATCAAAATTTCACTAGAATTAAAAATTAGGATTTTGATGACAAGATAGACTTCTTCATAAGTCAAGTGAGTCACCTGACCAAATTAATGACACAATTGACTCTAAATAAGTCATCTACTAGACAAGTCTAGGTTAAAAAGAATGATCTAAGAAATTTTAAAATTGATCACGATGCTCTTAAAAGTAAAAAATTTTGTATACCTAACTGACTAGGTGCTTTTGATGGATGCTTATACTTATTAATTGTGATTCATCCATTATTGCATGCATCTCACTTTTGTTTTGTTTTTTAGGTAGTTTGATTTAAAAAAAGAAAAAAAGGAAGTCATTTTTTTTTCTTTTTACAACAACATGGGGTGTGTTTGAGCCACATTATTTTGGAATAATGTATTCTGGAATAGTAGATTGATAGAGAATGTGTGGTTAAAAATGAAGGAAAGCATTGATGTGATGAAAAATATTATTTTATTGAAAAACGTGTAGTTGAAAATGAATAAAAGAATGAGAATAAAAATTTTAATTTGGCTCAAACAGGGGAATATATATGATTTACTCGAACATATTTGTTGTGACCAAGTACGAGTTTAATTGATGTGTTGTAGTATATTTTCCATTACTTCGTTTAGGTTTTACGTGGAGTACTTAGTATAATTTTCTTCATGTACCATGTGCACTGCACACACTATGATCTTGTGAGTAAATCTTGGCTGCGTATGTGAGATTTGGGATGTTCGTTATCTGTTGGTAAAGTTATCTTGAACATGGATTGACCTTAATTTTGTAGACCAAATTCTTGTATATCCCCTTGGAAGAAAAAAAATGTTTCATTCTATACTCTATTTCAAAATGTATGTGACTTGAGCAATTAAATGCGAGAGGTTTCTCATAATCTGATGCCCTATAGTTAACTGACTTAGAGTCATCGGCCCAAACTCCTTACAGTGGTCATCTTATTCTCTTAATGGAGAAGAGTCTGCACATATGATATAAAAAATTTAAAAAGAAAAATAGAAATTATGCAAAAAAAATATATATGCTCAAAGTTAGGGAGAGAAAATAATAATATACATGAAAAATGAGCTTCATTTATAAGTCCTAATTTACATTATTGATTTGACTTTCATTATTAGGGGAATAAACTTATTTAACGGTAATGTTTAGCATGTATTTTCTCACCAATTCAAAGTTTAGAGTCTTGCTCACAAGGAATTAATAGCACTTTACATACATGTGTCACTTATACAATTTACTTCATTTAGACTTGTACTTAGTATGTGGGAAAGTTTAGCGATCATTGATTATGCTTGAGCATACTATCAACTGTATCTTTGAATTATTTAGTTTTATTGATCTAGTTCTCTTCGTCATTTCTAACAATAGGATGAGAGAATAGGAGAGATTGGCGTAGATGGGAATTTTAAGTCTAATGTAACTACATTTTATGGAGAGATGCTCATTTTAAATGCTTAGCTTTTTGAGTTTTGATATTTTGTAATATTAATGTTTCAGTTGATGTTTTTATTAACATTATTATTACTTCTCAATCAAGCTTGATATTTGTGTTGTTGATTTCAGGAAACATGTTCACAAGGAATGTAAGAGACATATATTTAGTCTGAGTTTGAGTTTGGGTAGATTAATATTGTCTTTTACTTCCTTGACTTGTATTGTAGTTTTATCACAAAATGTCAAAGGGGAATATTGTTAGGTTTTTAGTTGTATTAATAACTTTCTGGACAAAATGATTATTATAAAAGAGTTGTAAAAGTCAATGAGTCTTTTGGGGTATTGTATAGATAAATTATGAGTCTTTGAATTCGAGTATGGAATATGGAGAAAAGTCGTTAGATTTATACTATCATGTTGCCAATCTGATGCTCAAGCGTCCGGAGTAAAACTGTTGACATTCTACCTGCAACCTAATTAAGTTCGTTTGTTATATGCACTTAGCTCATGCTAACTTAAGGTCGGATCTACAAGGTCAACTCGTACTTATGACCGCCGTTTGAGGGGGCATAATGATTGTAGATTTCTTACACACTTCAAAACATTCAATCAATTAATGATATTTGGAAGGACTTACGTCATCGCCCACCAATTCTACCAATCATATGCTATAGCTTCATTCTCTAATTAGATCATTAATTACTGGGGACCCTTTTAAGGTGGCTTCATGACAACGTGATGGAGCCAACCTCGGAAACCAATCAGGATATGCTATTGGCGTATTTTCTCAACTCGGTACTGTATGTTGATTGGACATCAACCAATCAGGACTTAAGCCATTGGCACAAGTTTCCGACTCGATACTGTTGTTAACAAGACAGGAATATGAAAAATACATGTCCATTCTTTCCTATAAAAAAGGAGGATGGTATCCTTAGGGAAAGAAGGGGAAAGAAACTTAACAACTTTATATTTCAAATATCTCCTTTCTTAAAAACACTTGTAGTTTGTAAGTAATTATCAATAAAAATCCTTATTTACACTTGAAGTTGGCTTGATTTTGTTTATACAATTTTAGTCGTCAACAAAAACCAAGGTCAGCAGCGTGTCACTAGCCTGACGCTCGAGTGACGGTGTTTTTCAAGAACCTTAGTTCGCGATTTTCAAGAGTTCTATCTATCCTATACTACCCTATATCTCCACATTATAAATACCCAAGCCCTACTTTGTGAAAAGGGTGGTTGATGATTATAGTACATCATCATAACATCATTTCAAGATCTAAGAACATATCCAAATATTGAGATTAAACATTTGATTATTGATATCAATCAAGCACGAGGTAGGAAAAACACTAAATTCAAATAATCCAAAACATCTACTTCCTAAATATAATCAGGAAAGTACATTTTCAATAGCTTTTAGAGGTTGTTGAAGATTGATGGAGGTTAGACCAGAAGCACATGAAGAGAACAATAACAAGGTGTTCTTGGTGATCCATGGGAAATAAATAATTTTAGAATATCAGGAGCAAGTGTGAGTTAAGCACATTCCAGCAAGTCTGGGAGATTGCAGGAATTAGATTTGTGAGTATAGTGAGTCTTCTAGGTTGAATCATACTATAAGTTCTTATTATCTATAGTGAAAGTTACGGCTTGGTCCTAAAGTTTTTACTTAGTTAAGGGCTTTCTCTATCAACAAATCTTGTGCTATTTATTGCTTCATTTATTATTGTGACAATTCAATATAGGATAACTTGACTTAACTAACTAAACATCTAAAATAATTAAAAAGTGAATAGTTGCTTTTAATTGGCAATTTTAATTCTACGTTATTCACCTATTTATCCTCTCTAACTAGTTTTCGGGTCGAACTCGTAACTTTCAAAATATACTCTCAAAATCCCCAACCCCTAATCCCCCAAGTGCAAACATTCATTCCACACGCATCTAAATTCTTCCATCCAAAGTCATGCACCTATGTATCCTCCCGACAATTTTGACTAGATCCATGTCATAATCCACATTCATTCCGAGAAAATAAATTCAGATTGAGTTTATAAGTTGAAAAGAGTTTCGACAACTATTGACTTAAGATATTGACAAAAGAAGTGATCGATAATCGAGATTGATACATATCTATATCTCGTAACTGATCGGATCATACTGACAAATGGATTATAGTTCTACGTCTTCGTCACATGTATTGTCCGACACATTACTAGATGTTATTGAGGATGAAGAATGTGAATTAATGATAAATTAAAATATTTTAATTTATCTTTGATTAGATCAAAATAATAATTTATGTCGTCGATATCGTGAACGAAAACCTAATGGGTCATATACAAAAGGCGATAACTAAAAAATGATATTAAGAATTAATTAATTGACAAATGTAGAGTATTTGTAAATTAATTAATTGGGTTATTTATTAATGGGATTAAGTTAAATGATTAAAATCAGTAACTTATGAGTCAAGTTTAATTAATTAGAATAATAAACTAATGGACATACTTGTGTTTAATGGGTGGGTCAAGCATACTTAAACATTTATTAATAAACTACTAGAGTTTGAGTTGACTCACGTTACAACACAATTACAATATTCATATTCTTGATAGTACTAGAAAAAGAAACTCTAATATCTCATTGTTGTTTTCTTGTGTGAATTATCATGGAGGATGGACAATTAGACAGTTGTGGTGTAGAAAGATCGTGGTATATTGTTTATGATCTGGTGCCATCAAAGATTTTGTCTAGTTTTCATTTTACCAAATTGTCACTAATGTCTACAAAGGTGAACAAAAGGAAGAGTTCCAAGTGTATATCTATTCTTGTGTCGTGTATCCAAGTAACCGGATTTGATTAAACTCTCTTTGAGTGTTTGTTAAGCAATACTAAATAGAACCAAGGACGGATGGGGTTTTTTTGTATTTACCATTTTGTCATCGAGTAAAATTACTAAACCCTAAACTTTCCCGATCATTATCCTCCATTCCAGTTCTCCTCTGTCTTCACAGAACCTGGGCTGGGCTACGACCTGCGGCACCTTCTCTTCTCATTTTTACCGCACCGCATCGCACTACACCAGCACCATACCTGTTCAGCAGTTTAGGTGAGTCACAGTTCTTCTCTTCCCGTTCTATTTGTCTTTTAATTTGTGAGTAGTGGATACTTGATAGTGGTTGTTGTTGTTTGACAAATTGGGTGTTTTTTGTCATTTCCCCATACTTCTCCTCCATCTTCAGAACCTGCAGCTGCGGTTTTTTGCATTTCTAATTTCCTGATTCTTCTCTTCCGTCTTCAGAACCTGTAGGCTGCGGTTTCGAGATAGGTGGCTAGAGAATTTTTCCAAACAATCTCTTTGCAAATTAGAAAGTCTCTACTTGTTTGTATAGTTGTATTGTTTATCACTTATCGGTGTAAGGGTTTCCTCACTCCTCAGGCTCAGTGAGGGAGAAGTCTTTCAAAAGAGTATGTAAATTTCATCTATCTTCGATTGAACAAAACATTGATGAAAGGAATGTTCATATTCATATTCGAGATGAAGGGGATGAAAGTGATGAGATTGATTTTGGGATTGAGAATGACAGTGATGAAAATGAAATTGATGTTGGGGATGAAGGGGAATAAAGTGATGAGATTAATGTTGAACAATTGCCTTCAGACCCTGGGTTGCGAATTCCAATTAATCATTATGATGTTCATGTTTGGAATGTTGTTCGAAGGGAATATGTGCAAATGGGTCCTTGCCAGCCTCGTAATCATGACTTTTTGGTGTCAAAAAAGAGAAATAAAGATAGACGATTTGGTACTAATTGGTATGAAGAATGTCCTAGTTGGCTAGAATATAGTATAGAAAAAAATGCAATATTTTGCTTGTATTGCTATCTATTTAGTTCAAGTCGTGTTTCTTTTGTTGTCGGTGGATTCTCAAATTGGAAAAACAAAAGTAGTCTCAAAAAACATGTTGAAAATGCAAGCAGCGCACTCAACCTAACTCGGATTAAATTTGAATTATTCAATCACCAAGAACAAAGTATTGGGACTAGTCTCTTCAAGCAATCAGAACAAAGAAGTGCATATCGAGTTCATCTGGGTGCATCAGTAGATTGTGTTCGATATCTTCTACGATAAGGGCTTGCTTTTCGTGGAAGTGATGAGTTTGAAGATTCAAGCAATCAAGGAAATTTTCTGGAACTACTAAAATGATTGTGTAAATCATAATCCTTCTCGGATTAATGCTGTTTGCTTGGAGAATGCTAATGCAAATTTCAAATTAACCTCATTAGAAATTCAAAAGGATATCTTTAGTGCTTACACCTTTGAAATTAACAAGATCATTATCAGTGAGATTGGTGATGGGATATTTTCTATTCTAGTTGATGAATCTCGTGATATTTCAACTAAGGAGCAAATGTCATTTGTTTTGCGATATGTGAAGAATGGGCATGTAATTGAACGTCTTATTGGCACCCAACATGTTTCAAGTACAACGGCTATCTCACTTAAGCTTGCTATTGACGACTTGTTCTCTAGATATGGCTTAAACATGTCTAATTTGAGAGGTCAAGGTTATGACGGAGCTAGTAATATGAGGGGTGAGTATAATGGTCTCAAAACACTTATCTTGAAAGAAAACCCAAGTGCGTACTACATTCATTGCTTTGTTCATCAATTTCAACTAGCTCTTTTAACAATTGCAAAAAAACATGGTGATATCCAATATTTCTTTTATTTGGCTGATAGTGTGGTAAATGTTGTTGGAGGATCAGCTAAGTGGCGTGATCTTATTCGCGAGATGCAAAGACTCAAAATTTTTGAAGCACTCAATGCCGATGAAATATCAAGTGGTCAAGGCCCTAATCAAGAAACTAATATCCGGCGTTCCGATTATATACGTTGGGGCTCGCACTACAAATGTTTATGTAACCTGATGTTCATGTTTTCAAGCACAATTGATGTTATTAAGATAATTGCTACTAATAATACAATTTGTGGGAAAAAAAGGTGAAGCACGGGTTTTGTTGGCATCAATTCGTACATTTGAGTTTGAATTTGTCATACATCTAATGAAAAAAATATTAGGAATTTCAAATGAGTTGTCAAAGACATTACAAAAGAAACACCTAGATATTGCTAATGTCGTGTGTTTGGTAAAAATATGTAAACAATAGCTCCAAAAGTTCAGAAATGATGACTGAGATTCTTTTTTGATAATGGTTAATTCCTTTTGTGGAAATCACGGGATTATCATCCCTAACGTGGATGATATGTATACACCTCTGGGTCGTTCGCAATGTATCA
This sequence comes from Fraxinus excelsior, assembly GCA_019097785.1. Taxonomy (NCBI): domain Eukaryota; kingdom Viridiplantae; phylum Streptophyta; class Magnoliopsida; order Lamiales; family Oleaceae; genus Fraxinus; species Fraxinus excelsior. Next base: position 24,675,762 of record CM032629.1, on the reverse strand, counting down.
CTATGACAAATTTGCATCACTTTCGTGTTGATTTATTTTATTCTTGATAACCCAAGAATAACTAACCAAGAGGGGGGTGAATTGGTTTTTGAAATTTTTTCGACACTTAGGGTCCGTTTGATTGCAGGGTGGAAAATGGGTGGTAAGAAAATATTTTACAGGGAAAAGAATTTCCTAGAAATTATTTTACTAGGAATTGTAATTAATTGTGTTTGATTGGTATAATTTTTCATGGAAAATGTTGAAAGTTTGTTGTCCGTTTGACTTTGTTTTTTATGAAAATTATCCATTAAAGTGATAATGTTTTCTACTGTTAGGTCTAAAATTTGTTCCAATTATCAAAAATAAAAAAATAAAAAATAAAAATATTTGAAAAAAAAATCATACGAATACCATTCGTTTGGCTTTGTTTTGCATGAAATTGTCAATAAAAGTTAATTCTTGTTACCATTGTGTCTAAAATTTCTTCAAATTATTACCAAAAAAAAAAAAAAACCTAGAAAATATTTTCCTACTAAAACATTAAAAATTTATTTTCTTCAAAAAGGTGGAAAATTTAGAAAGTTGAAAAATATTTTCCCGAAAAAATTTCACCAATCAAACACTACTAAAGTTGGAAAATGGAAAATCTGGCATATTAAACGGAGCCTTAGTCTCAAAACTATTCGATACATAAGATATAAATGTAAAGTATGATACGAGAATTAAATATGTAAGTTTGATAACTTAATTCAAGTATAAATATACCACAATATAAATGACAATGCAAAGTAATGTGCGATAATGTAAAGATATCAAATCGATTTAATGGGGTTCGATACACAATGTGTTCTACGTCCCCGTTACCAAACTCTCTGTCACGAGTAAAGCCAAATGCATTATAATAGTAACTTACAAACAAGGAGTACCAATTCTTAAGTGATTTACAAACAAGAAGCACTTATCCTTAGGTGACTTACAATAAGGAGCACTTATCCTTAGATGACTTACAACAAGGAGCACATTTCCTTAACAACAATCAAGTTTTCACAAGGCTTTCAAAACCACTAAAACATAAATGATAGTTTTACAATTGAAAGAACTCTCTTAACAAATGATATAATCAAGTCAAGTATTTAAAAAGTTAAGATAACACTTCAATAGATAGCAAATAATAAAACTCAAGTTTTTATGATGAAAACTTTGATGAATGATTGATAATAAAATAGTTTGTATTTTTGTATCGAAGTTTTCAAACCAATAATCTCTCTTAACAAATAATACAACTTAAGTATGAAGATAGATTTACATTTAAATTAAAGTGTTGGCAAAGAAAACTTTTATCAAGAATGAAGAATAGATGAAGTTATGAAAAGTTCTTTGCAAAATAGAATTCTTGGTAAGATGAATGAAATATGTTGAATCAATCGAGAAATTCTTTTGTAATAAATGAAATAGAATTTATACTCAAGTTAATCTAAATGATTTTCAATAAATAAGCACTTAAAAAATCTCTTGTAAGTTGGTAAGAATTGAATGCAAAAACGATGGATATTTATAGAGCAAAAGGTTGAGAATCAATCACTTTCGGTTGAGCACTTTCGATCGACCAAAGTGTGAATATAGCCGTTGTAAAATTCAAAACATTGGGGTTTCGACGACACTTCGGTTGATCAAACCGGTCGACCGATATACTTTCGGTCGACCTAAAGATGCAGATTTTGGAATTTTTAATTTTTATATCAAAATATTCATTTTTTCCAAAATCATCTTCATTTTTAAAACGTTTTTATGCAAGTGATGAATTATGAAATATAGTTTGAGCTTTATGCAGTTGCTAAAAATTGATGAGTATACATTTACATATAAATGAGGTTTCTTCTAAATACTAGTTTTCAAGATTCTTGTTTTCTTCGAGTCTCTTTTGATTGCATGCTCTTCAAGTGATGACGATTTGTACCTTTGGGTGTTTATGAATATTTATACATGAAAAACTAAAAAAACTAGATATGTTAGAACCATAAGTGTATTGTTTGTTATAATCAAAACAAGTAAAGCTAATCATAAGTCAACAATTCTGTCGTTGATATACAACTTCAAAAGTTGAATAATCGATTTTCTGAGGTGAATAGTGATTTACTTCTTTGTGTAGCGTGTTTGTGCCCAGATAATTCATTTGTAGCTTTTGACAAGAGCAAGTTAATTCACATGTGTAAATTTTATCTGAAAGATTTTTAAGGATCGGCCGTGATGGAACTTGATGATCAAATTGACACATACATCATTGATATGCGCACTAATGAAGAATTTGAAGGATTATATAGTCTTGATGAACTAGCACAAAAGTTGGTCATGACAAAAAAAATGAAGTATACCCGGTTAGCTTTTTGACATTGACATTAAATCTTCCAGTTACTATTGTTACAATAGAGATGGTAGTAATGAATTATGCCAAGAATCGATTGCATAATCGAATGAATGATAAATGGTTAAATGATAGCTTGCTTGTGTATATTGAGAAGGATGTATTCGACATGATTGATAATGATGTAGTTATACAACGTTATCAAAGTATGAGAACTCGAAAGGAACTCTTGTAATAATGTATGATTTTGCTAAATTAAAGATTAGTATTTTTTTTATACGTTTCTTGATTTTTGGTTAATAACGTTCATTAATAATTTATGTTCATTTGTTTCATTTCTCCATCACAAAGTACCAACTTCCTTCATTTTAACAGATAATGTTTCAAAAAAAAAATCGGGGGGCCCTCACCCATTCAACTCTGGGACCCCCTACTTCGATGGGCTGACTCGCCCCTGAATAAAATTATAAGGGTGCGTTCGATTGCGAGTATGAAATTTGTATAGAAAGAAATAAATTAAAGAAAATTCAATTGCCTAAAACTTATTTGTATGTGAATTATTAATTAAATGCGTTTGATTGATTTAATTTTCAACTTAAAAAATATTATATTTGTTCATTTTTTATTGGTGGGTAGATGAGAGAGAAATAGATGGTGAATTATCTGAAAAATAAAAATCACCCTAAAAAAATGTTCTCCTTACTTTTGAGAAAAATATGATCACGTGATCAATAGTTGGAAAACATTTTCCATGAAAAAAGTTGCCTATCAAACATTTCATAAAGTGATAAATGAACATATTTTGTACTCTGAGCAAGACATGTTCATATTTTGAAAGGTGGGACCTAGACAAAGTTAAGTTATGTAGTATAATTATAGTCGATTCTAATTATTGTCACCTCATGGAACTATAAGTGACAAATGAACAAGACTTTTACTTTAGAAAATTTTATTCTAATAAAATTCTATTAAGGAATTGTAAGTTTTATATGATTTGATTTTTTTCCTAATTTATCTTATAAATGAGGAATGATCTTTAGACTTTTTTCTATTATCATTAAAAAGGGAAAAAGGAGGCTAGAGAATATAAGAGTACGATTTTCTCTTGTAAACATATTTTCACCAAAGTGAATTATTGTACGTGATTTCACATCAAAACGAACCTCAATAAATTTTGCTTATTCTTGATTTTTATATTTCTTTCTTTCAATTGATGTCTTTCGATGGAATAAAATTAAAGTTCATAATTCTCAGCAGACAACATGTGAGAAAAGATGTTTTTTAAGTGCCTAATTCGGCCTAGGTGTCGAATATACATTTGTCTGTGAATGATCATTTTCATTAAAAAATGAAATTGATCATTTTTGTATGAAAAGTAATATGAATATTCAAGTTTCATATCTCTTCTTTATTAAAAAAGTTAACGTATTTTAGCATTTATCACAAAAAATTAAAATGAAAAATTGGAAGTCAAAGACAATTATTTTCTTCTTAAAATATATTGGTGGAAAAGTGGTTGAAATGTGGTGGCCATACACTCTTAATATATCCACTTTATCAAGTTTGACTTTCTTTGTGTTAATTTGGTAAATATTCCTAAGAATAAGGTCAAGTGATTAAACCAAAATGAAAATATCAAAAAAAACCTCATGTCATCCATCATCTCTCACAAAATATCTTTGAAAATCTCTCAGAATTTGATATTTTTCCCAACCTCAGATATTTTCAACTTTTGTACCCTTGTCCCCGTACTCGCGCCACTAAATAAATATTCCTACGCGCGCTCTCTTTGCAATAAAAAAGAAAAAATAATTGCAATTCTATTATTATTTTATAATTTTCAGAGATATTTTACAATTTCTTCAAATTTAATTAAAATGGTTTATTGTAAATGAAGGAACATCCAATAAACATTGACAATAACTAAATATTATTTTCTAAAAGAAAAAGATAAAACAATTTACATACGATATTTTTTAAGAATTTAATTCTTATGTTTGTTTAGTCCCTACTTGTCTATCATTATTTCAAATTTTTTTAATTTTTTTTTTTCACATTCACAATCACACATACTTACAAGAAAATATTTTGCACATAAATTCAAATTTTTTTCATATTTTTTAATTATATATTTTCCAGAAATTTACTATTTCAAAACTAATTTTTCTACTTTAACGGTAGACAAATAGGGATTTAAAGTTAAATTAGTTCGTGAATTTTGGCATTCCAAAAATACGAAATTACTAATTTTTTGAGACTAGCTAATAAATACATTAATTTGATATTTATTTAAGAATTTTTTAATTTAAGCACAAAAGAATATTCCACGTGTCCATCAAGTAGACAGTACGCGAACCATAGTATTCTCCCATCTTATCCAAGACTAGTACTTTACAAGAAGCTACAAATGTAGACAAAAGCCAGGTTTAGGTTGCACTATAAAAACCTAAGAATACTCCAAATACTTCGTTTCCAAAGTCGAGTATTTTATACAACACCCCCTCCCCCGTCCCCCCATCTGGTTCACCGGGAACAACCACCAGCGGCGGCAGAATCTCCGGCGACCCGAAAGTGGGATTATGGATAGTATGAAGAAAATGAGTTTTGATTCAAATTGGCATTGGACGGATGAGAAACACACTGATTTCTTGAATTCCATGGAGGCTTCATTTGTTCGAACAATGCTTAAAAATAACTGTCCTATTTCTCGTCTTGATCGCTATATACCGGACACCTCAGAATCTACGCAGGATTTGGGGAAGGAAAGACGAAGAAAATATTCGACCTCAGGTAACAATAACCATGTTTACCCGAGTATCCTGAGTAAATTGCTCCCGATTCTTCAACCATTTGATAATCAAAGTTATTTTTTTGATAAATGATCATCGTGAGTCAGACTCAATAGAATTTGATCAACCCTTTTTCTATCGTTCAGGCGGAGAACTGAACCAAGAATTCTCTTTCTTCATCATCAATCAAATCACCGTTCGCGATCCAAGATTCTATTTTATCTTCAATTCAATCCCAATCCACGTTTGTCCTGTTTCTTATCAATGAAAAGATTTTTTTTATGGCTTAAATGTCTCGTATTTTTCAAACCAATGATTCGATTGATGGAATTTGTATGAGCTTGATGAAATTAATATTCAAATATACATCAAAGCTTATGTTCAGTTGTTCTCAAAACCTTCACAAGAACATCCTTAAAGTTTGTGACAATAATTATTTAAAAAAAAAAAAAAGATGTCTCTTTTAAGGGCTTCTTTGTAGTTTAAGAGCAGCCAAGGTGTTGGATTCAAAAGAAAATAAAATCTTGTTCGTTAACTACATTCTTGATCCGAAATTTTACCTCGTACAAGGAATACTTCATAAAAAAAAAAAAAAAAAATCTGAAAATGATGTTTTAAAGCGTTAAATACGTTATTGCTCAAGGAAATATGTGCATTAGGTTCTTCATTGTATAATTAGATTTTTATAACAATCTAATCGCGAGGAATATTATGAAGAAATGAAACCCTCGAACATGCTTTCACTTTCACATTGATACCATCTTTATAAATAATGATATTTTTAATGTTCAAGAAATTTGGTTTTGACTTTTTTTGTCAAAAATATTGTAGAGTTGAGCGGGCGAAAGAAGGATAAGAAAACCAGATTATTTTCTTCTCAATCGGATATTTCTTCACAAGATCAGGTTAGTAGCTTATTTTTGGAGTGTTTGGCTATACTTAAAAATGAATAATTCTTTATTTCGGTAAAAGCTGAAATTAAGGTAAGCCTTGTTTGATGGACGTTCTTAAGGAAATATATTTGTAACTAAAAATATACTTTTCGACTTACCTTTAAGCACCTGTTAGTCTACCATTATTTTTAGAAGTTTTTTTTTTTCCTCAAATTTATTTTTAACCACGTATTTTTACAATAAAATATTTTACACATAAATTTAAATTTCTCTCTCTATTTTTTAATTAATATGTGTGTAATTCAGGTGGTCCCACAAGTGAAGAACGAAAGAGATGATAAGGATAAAGATGAGACTTGACAGAGACCATCTTGATGTCCCAGTTGAGGAGAATGTTAATTTGTACCTTTGTTGTGTGTTTTTTAATTTGTTATTTATGTTTTCCTCTTCGAAATATCTTTTGGTTTTATGGAAGTTAGAAGTTTTTAGAATAATAATTGGTACCTTACTTTTGTTCTCAACTCCATCACCTTAATTCAATACTCAACTCAAATTTCTACCCAACAACGCAAGAAAAAAGGTCCCAATACCAACTTGGAAGTTCATGAAAATCTCAATTCTAAAAGTCTAAAACCAAAAATGTTAGAAGTCACCAATTAAATAAAAGATTATTTACAACATGAAATAGTGGTTACTAAAATTCTCGAAAGAGAAAAGTACGGTTTTCGTTATAAATAATGATATTTAACTCGCATAAAATGGATACAAACTTTAATACGAGGGGAGGAGTATCACACAACAGACAAATTGATGCCCTATTTAGGCCTCTACGGGCTTTGCTACATGTACGCTCATATGTACATTTTAAATGAAATAATGCAAAAGTAGTATTTTGTTATGGCTAGTGGAAATTGTTTTTTTTTTTTTTAATAGCCAATAACAGAATACCACTCGTGTATTATATCATTCAGGATATACACCTGAATGTACAAGTAAAATAATGCTTAGGCATATTGACCCTCAATGTATCTACTCCATACCTTCAAGCCTAACCCAACAATCTCGTAAATTGATTTGATAATTTGAAAAGAAACGAGTAAAGTGTACAAACTAGGAAACTTTTGAATGATTTATGGCTAATGTTTTACGATGAGTTGCCCACAAAAATCATTTTGATGAGATGGAGGTTGGATGTAGATCTGAGGTTTCTACGGTATGGACTTCGAGAGCATAATGCATGGATGGATTTAGCCTTTAGGGCATTGTGGTCGAGTGTCCCTTGCGCTAATTTTAAAATTTTAGTTTTGGTTTAGGAAAAAAATTAATTTTTATATTTTTAGCCCTCACAAATGCTATAACTTTAGATTAATGTTGAGAAAGTGCCACTGGCTTGGTGGTAAGGCTTCTCGTTTTGTTGGGTTTTGATACCCAATGAATCTCGGGAAATGATGTTAAACAATGTTGGATTAAATCTCATAAGGCTCGACTGATGAGTGAAATAACTATCAACACAATCAATTTATAGGCTCAACCCGAAAACAACTCGAGCATTAGTTAATGTTACGCATGGTCACTATAACTCTTGGATGGTCCTTTTAATGTACTGACCCATTACTTTATATCTTGGCCCAATGGAGGATATAACCTAACCTCTATATATATATATATATATATGTACATATATGTACATACATATATGTATATGTATACATATATGTATACATATGTGCCTATTGTCTAAGTGTTGGAACCATGTGTGTGTTCTTTGTGAATTAAGAGAAACTGTGACTTTCTCTTATTGCCTTCTGCTTCGTGCTCTCTGCCTTGTTCTCTCTGCCTTTGTGGCTCCTCTTCCAAACACCACAATCTTATGTTCTTGTGGGTATATTAATAGTGGCAACCAAAAAGTTATAACATTAGTTGCGGGTTGGAGAAATTGGTTAATTATGTTTGAATTGGTAAGTTTAATCTGAGCTCGGATTCTACGAATCAAAGGTATATTATTCAACAATTGGTTGTGGATTTCCAGCCAAAAATAACCAGAAACAGCCATGAATGCCGGCAGGAACGAAGCAGTCTATTTTTTTCCCAAAATCGGACATACAACTACGAAATCCGATCAAACCAGAAGTCCATTGGTGAAATGGAGGCCAGAACCTTGATCTTTAGGTGGAGGCGCTGCTAGGTCGACCGCGTGTAGGGGTGATGGCCACATCCGGCGACGGTGCATGAGGAATTCAACGACCGCGCTGAGGGCGCATGGGACCTCCTCGTTCGACGATCTCTTTAGGCATAATATTTACAACATGATTTCTAACGATTTTGTGTTGTTAGTTTTGTATTTCAGGTCATACAGTGAAATCTGGACGATTTTGCCCCTACACGTTTGTGATTCAATTTTTGCTCTGTTGGTTGCTGCAGTTTCTGAAGACTTTAGAGCAAATAATGGTGGCCCTAAAGTAATAAATTCGCATCTCTTGTAATTTACGGACTCAGATAGGTCCGCTCTGGTAAATTGGCTAATCTCATTTAAATTTCAGTATTAGCGCGTCATCGTGTGGGGTGACATTAGGATTGTGGTTACCGTGAAGGGGTAACCATTACTTGTACTAAAAATTTAGGAACTATTTTCTCTATTTGAGGTGTTGGATTTAACTACAAGTTGATAATTTCTTCTATGTTTAATTGCGTAAGAATTTGAATTTTTTGCTGATATACTTTCGTGTTGCATTGACTATTCCGTTAGAACACCTAGACCTGACCCATTTGAACTCCCTTAATCTGAGATCTTGAGTCTCACGAAATCCTGAGAATCTAGAACGATGTATATTCTTGTCTTGTGATTACTTTGTGTGACCTATTTGTGTATTTTGGTTGCTCTGCTTTTTTAAAATGTCTTCATATTTCGAAATTGGAATTTTCAATGGAAAATTGGACTTTTCAATTTAGCAACAAAAGATGAAGGGAATTTTGGTTTAACAAAAAGTTTCAAATGCCATAGATGGCAAATTTCCTACAAATTTAACAGAAGCACATAAGGAAGAATATGACGAACTTGCTTACAATTCAATTATTTTACACATCCGACACCATTTTGAGAAAAGTTGAAAAACTTGACTCTACTAAAGAACTTTGACAAAAGTTGGAAGACTTATATTTGTTTAAGTCTACTCCTAAGAAGTTGTATTTGCTTAAAATATTTTTTTAGCTTTAAAATGAATCTTTCAAAGGATCTTGATATGACAATTTGAATATTTTCAACAAACTTATTCAAGATATCTCTAATTGTGATGAAAAAGTGTAATAAGTATATGGCCATTGTTTTTGCTGAGTAATATGTCTAATTCATATAGAGAGGTTAAAAATGCAATTAAATTAAGTATGATAGAGACATTTTAACACCCGAGATTGTCATAGATTCCCTTATGAGTAAAGAAGAAAAAGAGAATAAGAGAAGTGATCAGTTGCATATGATGAGAAGTAGAATGAAGTTTAATCAGATGAATTTGGGTAGAGCTCAAGACAATGGTGATTCGATTAGTGACTCGAGTGATGAAGGTGGTAAGAAGAAGGGCAAGAGAAGGGACAAGTCTAGTGGTAGACGGTGCTACAATTGTGGTAATGCTATATACTTTATTAGGGGTTGTCCCAAGAAAAGGATAAGCAGAATGGTAAAATGAGAGACGAGGCGAACGTGGTTATATGGTCGAGTGATGACCCTAGTGACATTTATTGAGAGTAAACCTAGTTACTGCATGTGCATCCGTGTGTAATCCTTCTCTGCATGTGCGTAATTACTCAATTCTGTTACATGTTTATATGTTGCATTTCAATGTGTTTGATATGTGCATTGACATAAATTGAAGTGATCTTATTTCTTATTGTAATTGTTTGCATGCATAGTAGTTTGAGATGCATTAGCAGTGTCTTGTATGTCTTTTGGTAAAGTAGAGTATAGATGTGTTGCGTATTTTATATCGCAAATGTACGGATATCGTAACATGTAATATAGTGGACATTTGAGTCTGGATTATCGTTTCCACGAAGACTATACTTTAGGTCTTAATCTACTTTTTCTAATTCCTATTTGACAAAAGCAAGTAAATATTTATGATGATTGTGATTATTTTAACTAACTACTTTTAACAAATTGAAAATATAAAATAATTGCAAACAACGGATAATTGGAGAAATAAATATGTGATGAATCTTATGGCATCATAATTTCATCTATTAATCACATTTATTCTTAATTCAAGATTCATAACCTAATGTAGTATTCGATCGAATTCTTCTATTGTATTCAATTTACCCATCTCGAATTCTTATTGGACCTATTTAACTAATTAAATTTCATATCTCTATACGAATCATTTTTAGTTAAACGAAATACCATTCTAAGAATTCATATTATGACCGCAATAACTAGCATATCTATCTCTACACGTTATACTAATTTACTGGATTTTATTATATGGTCTAAATCTTAAACTCACATCTCGATTCGTGAGAGACTCACTTAATCATCAAATTATGAATCAGGTAATTTAATACATTAAATTCATAATAAAACCAACACAAATAAATAAATCACATAAATCTTGAATAAAAAATAAAGGATCACAAGTCGACTAAATTATTTTCCCTAATATAAAAATTAGTTACTCATACTGGAAAAATAAAAACACGCAAAAGTGGAAAGATATCACAAAAAATTGACGAAACGTGAAAATTTTTGGTATTTGCAATTTTTTTTTCTCCCCTCTCTCTCTCTCTCTGCGTGCGTTTCTTTCTTCCTTTTGACTTTTCCTCTTTTTCCTCTTTTCTTCTCTCATTTTCTTCCCTTTGGCAGTTTTCTTCTCTTTTTTTTTTTGTTCCACATTTTTTTCTCTTCTGCTCTCCACCGACTTTTTTTTCCTGTGCCTTTCGTCTGCGCGTGAATCCGTCATCCCTTCCTCTCTATCAATAATATATATATATATATAATTTCTTTCCAAGAAATTCATCTTTGGATTCTGCCATTTTTCCCCATTTTTGTATTCTTTTTTCTGATTCTTCATTAAACATAAAATTTTACATACAAAACATACTTTAACATAAATTAGGTAGAATTTAATCCAAAAGACAATAAAATATCATGATTTAGAGTCACAAATAAGTACAAAATACACTTATCAAGATGCCTAGGGGTACATTGGTGGTTTGTACCAGGGATGTGGAATGTGACATTTGGATCACGAGTGGATAGGTGTTCTAATGTTGGAATCTTTTATCTAAAAAGAGACTAATCAGATGGAGTGTGAGAGAAGCACTTGTATCACTTCTATTAGGTGGAGACCTATTATCCACTTAGGGTGGAAGAAGTGATATGGTGATAGAGGATCTATAAAGATTTACCAGTTAGACAAGCATTGAGTGGTCTGTTTAGTGAGCATATTCAGCGATGAGAGAAGATATGTGTTCTTGAGGTGTGAGAAACACAGAATGAGATAGGATAAGTGTGGTGAGATCTTTTCGTGGGGTCATTTATGCATTTGTTGTATATGTATTGACAGTTTGCTTGACTAACTTTGTGTTAGTCTATTGTTTTGTGTGAACGTATCTTTTTTTTTTTTGGGAAAAGATTTGTGTTATTCTATACGATATCTCTATGGCATGTTTATTTGCTCTTGATTGATTGTTGTGATTATCTGCTTCTACTTGAGTTTCTTGATCTTAGTCATGGTGAGTATATGGAGCATGTATGGTATGTGTTTTAGGTCCAAAACACGAGGTAAGGTCTGTTATTCCAATTTCATTGGTTACTTTGTGATGCAAGTATAAACTGTGTGCTTTGATTACTTGCAGATTGATTGGGTATCAAGGTAGAGATTTGTTGGGTTTTGATACCCCAATAAATCTCGAGCAATGATGCTAAACAGTGTCAGATTATATTTTATAGGCATCGACCAATGAGTGAAATAACTCCCAACACAATCAATTTATAGGCTTAACCCGAAGACAACTCAGGCCATTGGAAATAACTTAATTAGTTCATGTTGTTAGGGCAAGGCAATTGACACGACCCGTCCCGAATCACCCTAGTGGACCCGAAACGTGACGTGCGCCGATGGTAGATGCTGACTAGATGGGTCGGGTCGGGACGATTTTTGCCCAAATCCGACCTGACCTAAATTTTTCGATTTTGGCCCATTTCTTAAATCGAACCGGCTTGTTCGTTAATGGAAACCGACCCGACCCAACCCGAACTGGGTTGGGGGTCACGGTTTTCTTATTTTTCTTTTTTTGATTAGTAAAAAAGAAAGAAACAAATATTTCATTTGAGAATCTCACTTCCGACTTAATACAATTTTAAAATTTAAACTGAGACTTACATAGAAAGCTTCGAAATCAAGAAACCCAAAAACCAAAGAGTAAAGATTTTAAATGCCTTGTTGATTGGAAAAGGTGGAGAAAAATTTCTGAGAATGATAAGATCTTTCCCGCTCTTTAATTAGAGATTATAGAATTAAAACTTGATAGACTGTCTTCATGCATGGTACTCATATGCTTTCCTCCGGAACTACTTTCTTGGTTGCAATGCCTTTGTATCAATATCCTGAAAATCAAAATCGTATGCCAGAAATCGGGTAGTGATCGTTATAAAATAATATTAAGGTAGAGCCCAGGGGCGGAGCTGGGGGGGTCCCAGGGAGGACCCGGACCCCCCCCCCCCCCATTTTTTTAAAAATTAATTAATTAATTTTTTTTGTATTCTCCATTTTTTATGGTGTTAGATTAGAACCCTACTAATCATGCTACATTAATCCTAATTATAGAGCAAAATATCTAGTGGAAATAATTGATAAATTAACAAAGTTGTATTCTGTAGACTTCGACTCATGATTTTGCTAAAGAAGTTGTAGTTTATCATTTGTAACGTTCCTTTATCATAGTCATTTTACTCTTTTCTTGAGTAGACCTATGTTGTAGGCTTCCGGGAAAACATGAACATGGGATTTCATGTTGCTGCTTTTACACAACAATGTTGTTATACAACATTATTAAAGTATGAGAATTTCGAAGAAACGCTTGTAATAATGTATGATTTTGCTAAATTAAATATTTGTACTTTCTTTTACACGTTTCTTGATTTTTTTTTTGTTAATAACGTATTCAAAAAAAAAAAATTCGGGGGCACTTCCCCCGAACCCTCATGGCCCCCCCACCCCTTTATCTCTAGGACCCCCCTAATCCAAAGGGCTCGCTCCGCCCCTGGTAGAGCCTAAAGGAAGAATATGTATGTAAAATACATAAAAGCTAGATACAGAAAAGAAAAACAAAAAAAGGACAAAGACGACAGCAAAAATTTTCCCTCCATTTACAGCTTCTTGTATCCTCTTGGACCATGAGATCATTCTCGAATATTAAGATAGAGCCAAATAATTGATGGATGTGGCCGAGGTCTCAGCTATGTGGATTTAGAGAGAGAGAGAGAGAGAGGCAACTTTGAAGCAAGATTTTACGGTTTTGAAGAAGCAAGGGATGGGGTTTTTAACATTGGGTTGGGTCAGTTTAACTAGGTTTAAACCCCCGAACCGATCCGACCCAAATAATTTTATAATAGTTTAAAACCCGACACAACCCGTTTTTATTTTAACCCGACCCGATTCGGGTTGGGTCGATTTTACGATTTTCGATTTATGGGCCCAGCCCTAAATGTTGCTCATGGCCACTGTAACTATTTGATGGTCCTTTTCATGTATTGGCCCATTACTTTATTTCTTGGCCCAATGGAGGATATAACCTAACCTATATATATGCCTATTGTCTAAGTGTTGGAATCGTGTGTGTGCGCTCTTTGTGAATTGAGAGAAACTGTGGCTTCCTCTTACTGCCATCTGCTTCGTGCTCTCTGTCTTGTTTTCTCTCTGCCTTTGTGGCTCCTCTTGCAAACACCACCATCTTGTGTTCTTGTGGGTATATTAATAATGGCAACCAAACAGTTACAACATTAGTTGAGGGTTGGAGAAATTGGTTGATTGTGTTTGAATGGTAAGTTTAATCTGAGCCCGGATTCCTCGAATCAAAGGTCCACTATTCAACACGTTTTCAATTGAATGTAAGGCAATTAGTGGTAAGAATATTGATCGCCATTATTAGGGTTGGATATGGTCCGGTTCGGTTCGGTTCCGGGTATTTAATAAATGGAACCTCGGTCCAAATATAATTATGGAACCGTTCAAGTTCAGTTCCGTTCGGTTCGGTTCCGTACCATAATTAAATTTTTAACATTTTACAACAACACTACATAAATATAACTAATAACATGTTCATTCGTAACTATTACAAATTAACATAGCCCAATTTAAAAATATATAAATAACGAGCTGTTCAATATGATTAATTCAATATATACAAATACCGAAAAATAGATATTAATACTAAAATATCGGTGATCCATATCAATAATTTATTAATTTACTAATTTGTTTAGAAAAAATTAAAAAAATTTAATTAATTTAATATAAAAAAGAAAAAAGAATTTAGATTCGATTATTTGGTTCTTGGCCTGGAACCGAGAACTGAATCAAACCCATCGGTTCTCGATTCAGATATCCATTCGGGTATTTAATTTATGAAGAACCGCTCGGTTCGGTTCGGTTCGGTTCAGGAATTTTTGTCCAGCCCTAGCCATTATGATACTATCTTCCCGTCCTGTGCAAACTTATTCCACTACTAGTAGGAACCTTTTAAAGTTAAAACCCATTAGATCATATGCGAACTCAAAAATAAGGTTAGCGAGCATCATAATGCGAAATCTTATTTTCTGTCACAAACATAAACAATAAGCATGTGAGGAGCATGAAGGTAAACTTGCTAATAGTAAATATATTCTTATTTAATTATACTAGCTACTCCAAGTAAAAATAAAAAAAAATTGGCACCATTTGTGAGTTTAGGAGAGGATTTCGATTAGGTGAGAAGAATTTGTTAATTTCAATTTGTAGGTCAACAAATTGGCACCATTTGTGAGAAATCTTGAACAAAGACAACAACGATCTTAGTTATTGAGCAAAAAGCCACCACGAGATTACTAAAAAAATGAGTCAAGCAGAGATGCATCCAACCGAAGTATAGACATTGGATGTGGGAACCGAAGTTTTAAGGGGAAACCATGAGGATATGGAGGTTGATTCAATGAGGCTATGGGAGGAATCTTCTGAAGAATTGCCTACAAGAGGTTTTCTGGTGAAAATTCGTCGCCAACGTAGAATGATATACACCACTTGAAAATACAAAAGAGATGGCCGTAGCCTTAAGGCATTAACAATTGAAAATGCCTCACTGCGAGTGATGGCAGCCCATCCTTTCAACCCGAAACTGGATTTTAACTAAAGTTTGGGGAAAACAATCCCGAGCCGACGGTGAGCTTATATCGACAATGAGCAACAAGTGTAATATCCAAACCTCTAATCCATCAAATAGCATGCTTTATGAGCACGTAAGAGATCACCGGATTAGGAGGTCTCAAGGCATGTTTGACAGGTTGGGATAGAAAATAAATTCACGAGGAATGAGATATTTTCGGGATTATCAATATGATGAATATGAAGACAACTCTGCAAGGTCCTACAAACTAGAATACGATGATTGGAACCTGCCTTCTCAAATGAAACCAATAAAATTCCCATTCCCCGAAAATTTTATTCAACCAAAGATGGAGAAGTACAATGGATAGGGTGACCTCACATATCTTTTAAATGAATATGTAACTTAGACTAAGCTAAGAAAAGTATGCCCAATGTTGAATTGTCAAGCGTTCCATTTAACATAGTCGTTTAGCAAAGAGGTGGTATAATAAGCTTGCTATAGGATCAATTAGTGAAGGGACACTATGGAATGCCTTGCTGCTGGGAACTCTTTTTGAAGGGATATTCGCAACAAGAACCAATAGCTTATCAACCACATCCAGGTTGAGATTCTTGTGGAGAAAACCATAGAAACCAGAAAGATGATCGAGTAAAGGCGAACAGAGAAGCTAAAATAAAAGGGAAAGTTCCAGTGTGTAGGCAATAGCTATCGAAGTAGCCATACTTGAGATTTGACGAACACGAGGGACATGTACATGATGTATCATAATATGTTTGTCTTTTTGCAAGTGATAGTTGAAACTTACATTCCATCCATTGAGGTTCGCAAGCCAAAATTTTGTAAGATACACTGCACTAGAGATCATGACACAGATGAATGTTTCAAAGTCATGAAGATTGCTCAACAAAGGAACCAAGGAATTACATGTGAAGCTCCCATTAATCGTAAATCTCCCTCCAAAGTAGTTAAAGAGGATGAGGTCAAGGATTGGGGCTAAAGAATGTGAGACCTGTGAATACATCATGGAATGCTCTAAATCTATGATGCTCGGACTCGGGTACGTGTACGTATCTAAGTGTTGGATCTTTTACTTTCTAAATATAGGTTACGAGAATATGACTAAAAAGAGTCCAAATTTCAGATACGGGTACGTGGATACGTCTTTCAAACTTCAAATTTTTTTACTAATCAAGGATTCATTTTGAATACACCAAAATTAATTATTCACAATGAAGGAAATAAGTATTTAATAAGGGATTAAGACGAATAAAATAAAATTTCGGGAATTAGTTTTCAATTATGGGAATTACTAAAAGTTATAAAATAGAAAATGAAGAACTTGATTGTAATTTGACTTAGTGGAGCAATAAGTAACACTATATGGAACTCATTTTCATTTTATACAAACAAAACCATAAACTACTGATACAAAGAGAGAGAGAAGGAAAGAAAAAAGAAAGAAAAAGAAAAAGAAAAAGAAAAAGAAAAAGAAGTTAAAACCTAACATAGCCCCCTTTCTCCACCCTCCCGATGACGTCGCTAGATTTATTGAGAGCAAAAGTGGGAAAGAAGAAAAGGTAAAAAAAAATAAAATAAAGAAGAGAAAGGAGGAAGAAGCAAAAATGACAAAGTGTCCGGTTGAAATTTGGAGGATCCGACACATATCCCATACCCATACCCATGTTGTGTCGTGTCCGACATGGGGTACTACAACTATTTCGAGGAATTTCGAAGAATCCAAGCATCAGAGCTCCAAATATCAGTCTCTTTTAAAGACTATAAAGTAGATCAATATTATTAATGACGGATCCTATGAAGGTAGGGGGACATTGAATTCATAAAGGAACTATGAACAGCCACTAAGAAACCAACATTGGACAACTATTGGGTTCGAGGTAATCCTAAAACTGAATTTCCATCAATTGAATTAAATGAAGAAGATGAATGTGAAGTAATTTATCCTCACCATGATGCTTTGATTATACGAGCAATAATAGCCCACAACGATCTTAATAGAATGCTTGTAGAGAATAAAAGTTCGACGAATATCATATTTCTAATTGCATATGATCAGATGTAGATTGATCACCCTTAGATCTCCATGTCGGATCCTATACATGGTTTCACTGGAGATAGTCTAGCCCCATGTAGGGCTGTCAATTGATTGAATTTTGATTCGAATCCGATGAAATTAATGGGAGATGGATTTAAGGTCTTAATCTCATAATTTGATCAAGATCCGAATTCGATAATCCGTTAATTAAATGAATCAAATATGGATATAGGTCAATCCGATCCGATTTTTTAGAAATAATTTGTGTCGATAAAATATTTTATGGCATATTATTTATCACTAAAATAAATAAATGAGAAAATAAATAAATTTAGAATAAAAAAGTAATCAAATTCAAAACATAAAAAAGTTGAAAAAATTATAATTGTTAAACTTGTTTAAGAATTGGAAAATTTGAAAAAAAAAAGTTGATTTCAACCAATGTTTTAAAATCAACCCAGAGTCGAATCAATATCGAACCGATTGCCAAATTGAATAAATAATTATACACATAAATGTAAAATATATAGAAACAATAGATTTTTTAATTTCAGTTTACTAATTTAAAGTAAATAAATATCTATATTTTTCTTAATTAAATTTATTTTACAACTTTAAAAACTAATAATTAATATGTAACAAATAATTTGATTTGTTAATGGAAATAATGAAATAAAATATTTATATTTAGAATTGAAATTCAATTTTACCTTATCCCACATCGAATGTCAATAGAAAACTAGAAGAGAGTCTTTCCTTTAAAAAGGAATATCATAAAGGTAGAAGTCACTATTGGGCTTACAAGTAAAAATGGATGGACCTCAAGTTAGTTCAAAGTTTTTAAAGAGCATAAAATCATTTTTTTATAATTTTTATTAATTTTGAATCGGATTATCGGATCAGATATCCGATAACATAACAAATCGGATATGAATTTAACAATCAAATATCCGTTGAATTATTGGATCGGATCGGATAATTTTCTTATCAGATCGAAATAGACAGATCCGATCAATATCCGATCCATTTACAGCCCTAACCCCACGTAGATAGACTCTAGTTGTAGAACTTGGAGAAGAACCAATGGTATTCCAAGGGTATATGGATTTTTTAATAATTGATAGCAGATTCAATGCCTACTTTAAAACAAATGAAAGCAGTAACATCTATTCACCATACATGCATTTCGCCTAACAGCTAGTTGAGTTCTCAGACCACACTTCCAATAAACATTTCAACTCTCACAGCCAGAAGATCACCCTACAATCCTTTAATCTATTGATTAACCTTCACAATGAATGCCTCGTTGTTTGTCTTAGCTTGCTTTAGATCGTGGGCGATCTTCTAAATGCCAGCCAATAGTTTAGCTGATAGAAAATGCATAAGAGATTATAGATTCTATCCAAATACTATAAATCAAATCATTTCTCAAACCCTAAATTTAAACTCCATGTTGAAATCCAAGAAATCAATAGAAAATAAAACATACCTCGATCCATAGATGTATGATTCTTTGCTTGGATGCGTTAGATCTCCAATTGATTGGTGGTCTCCTCTTCAATTTTGCTCTCTATTGATGGAGATGTAGAGAATTTCAAGAACACTAACAATTGGGGACCATGATCCCAATATAATAATAAGATAATGAATAGTCATTATCTTTCATTTGTTTCAAATTGGTCCCTTCATCAATTTAAAACAAACTTCCGGTCTGTACACTTAAATTCCATGAAACCTAATACCCGTTAGTCAAAATTCATCTTTATTGGATCACTTTAATTGACTAATATTCTGTAAATAATAGCACCACACATTTTAATATATTACGTGTGACCCCATATATGTTAAAATTTTCCAACATTAGTCTCATTTGAAGCAAGAATTGAAGCATTTTTTGTCAATCCTTTTAAGTTTAGCAGCCTATTTTTCTACTTCATTCACTCTCTTTCGAAGTTGTGCACACCTTTTTTCCAAACTCCTTACTTTCTTTTCCAGTGACGAAGTTTGCTGAACACAAACATCATACTCTGCTTGCCAATCATGATACAGGACAGCGGCTCGAGAAAGGTGAGAGTCAATTAGTTTTTCCGTTTCTATTTATGTAATCTCCTCGACCATGTGCTCCCAAGCCTATTAAATTATAAACAAGTAGACCTCGCTGATCTAGAGAAGAAGGTGAGAAGGGCTAAGTGAATGCCAGAATTTAATTCCTCCTTAAGGCGAAGGTTGAATAAAGACTTTACATCGACCTCTTCGAAAGATGATCCCTTGTAGAGTGAGATCTCTTGAGGTCCGAATGAAGATGGTCAGTAACCAACATCTTTCTTTTAACCAAAGTAGAATCCTTCGGGAGAATTGGTAGAGAAACCGTCTAAATGGAGACTACAGGCGAATGACCTTGAACAAGAAAAGTAGTTGCAATACCAGTAGAAGATCCCTCAGGCTCATACGAAAGTATGACATTTAGACCCTTCCAACTTTTTTTTTGTTTTTTCAAAAGTGTATTGTTGTACCCTCTAGGCTCTTGTGATGACGTACCCTTAGATCTCCCAGCTAACAACAAATGGATATCCTTAGGAGGGATGGACACTTGAGAAGAGGTCCCAATACTTTCTTCTGTGCTTCCCTGTCGGTTTCGCATCAAAGTTGATCCTCACTACGAAGCACATGGCGAGATTAGCCAAAAAGGAATCACCTTTGTCATAACTCTATCCCTCCAGTTGTACACTTTGTTTGGAGTAATCATGAGTTTAGGGCAAGCACTGCCGGTTCCGTGATTTTTGGGGCCTGAGGCAAATTTCAATAATTAGGCCCAAAAATTGTAGAATGAATGCAAAATCTATAATATTATGGATTCAATAGTTAACTTGTTAATTTAAATACTTAACTATAAAACAACAAATAAAATGTATTATACAAAATATTTATACTATAATCAAATCACAAAAACAACGATGTTCCAAACATTTTATCAACCAAAAAAAAAAAAAAAGGAAGAATGAAAGAAGCTAAAATCTAAGGTCCTCTCCAATGTTGGGCCCAAGACGCGAGCCTCACTCGCCTCTATGCAAAACCAGACCTGAGGGCAAGTCTGAGAGAGGGAGGGAACAAGTAATACATGCCCACTTGGGGATTAGCTTTATTGCTAGCTTTTACAGGATGATAGATTCACCTAAAAATATATTAGGATAACTCCCTCTCTAACCTCATCGTTGTCTACAAAAGGAAAGATCCAACCATATGAGCCCATCAATTTAAAGAAAGTTGAGTAGGAGCAAGGTTGAAAGAGCTAAGAAGTAAGAACCTCGTGAAAAAATGGTGAAAGATCCATTGGAACTCTCATGAATAGAAATACAGTAGTGAGATGAGCGATCTGCAGTTTGTAACCGTTCAGGGCCAATTAACTCGATGTCCTCGTGAATATTAATTTGTCCCTAATTTCAACTAGATTTCTCTCAGTTATATTAGAAAGTATGCATGAGGCCTCATAAACCCTCGTTTCATCTTTTCTCCCACCAGGCTCATCTCTAAGTTGAAACCCCCTACCCTGCCTAAGAGTTCCTAGATTCATGCATACATCAGATGGGAAAACAATTGTCCGAGGCATGATACTAGAATAAAGTAAGTTCATAGAAGACGACGACGACGACCTCACTTCTTTATACCCCTAGCCTAGCGCTAGAAGCTTCAGCGGAAACAGATCTATTCTGGGAATCACTATGAGAAGGCTTTTTTTTTCTTTTTTCTTTTTTTTTCGCGTTTGGTATCGATTGAAATCTAAATCAAAGTTAACAATTAATTTTAATAACATATTTCATGAAATCCATAACTGTTTTAATTTTTTTTAATCAAAATTTATTAAAAATTTAATTTTAATTTCCACCGAATAGAGGCAAAATCAAAATAAATTTGAATTTCGATAACATGATAATTTTAAAAATTCTCCGACGATTGTACGCTAATCGAATCTACGAATTCCTTATGTTATCTCAAAACTTATTTCGAGAACTACATTATGGACATATCGAATAGTCCAAATAGAAATCGAAAATAATTAAAAATAAGTTAAACGTGAGTCTTAACGAAAAATGTCTAATTCATATTTTTTCAAAAAAAATAAAAAAAATTTAGTTACTTCATTAACATTTACTATTTTTGCGATACGAACTTCTCAATGCAATTTTTCATTATTTTATTAGGAAACTTTATATGGAATATGACATCAAAAAATTTCGAAATTTTACATCCGAAAAAGTCATATCCCATGTAAATTTTCAGATGCAAAATTATATGGGATGTTTTAATTTTTTTTTTGACGTAAATTTTCGAATATTAAATTTCTCTCAACTTTTTTGCAAGGTCGATTGTGTACCCTAGCTCTGCGTCCGCCCCTATGTGTGTGTTATGTATGGTATAAGGGGTATTAAATAAGTACAATGCATATACCTTGAAACGCACAACGGTCTCATTGATACACGCAATGACAACTACAATCATGAAGCATCCCTTCACTGTACCACAGACCAACTGCCATTAGTGAGTTAACTGTACCACCAAGTTAAAAACTTAAATTTTGAGGGCTTTTAGAGAGATTTACTTATGTCGTCAAAGCGAGATGAAAATACTCAAATTTCCTTCTCTTTTTACATAAAGTTTTACATAATTGACAAGTGGTGTCCCCCTATTGGAGGGAAGTTCGGGCCCACGTACTTCCCCCCAATAGGGGGACACCACTTGTCAATTATGTAAAACTTTATGTAAAATTTTATGTACATTAAGTTTAATTCATTGATTTAAGCATCTAACCTTGATATAACAGAGAATGATTTTTTTAGTCTTATTTTCGGTTTCAAACATAAACAATGAGCATACGAGGCTCACGAAGGTAAAATTACTAAGTAATATATTCTTAATTTAATTCCATCAGTTATTTTACAACAATAAAAACCGTTATTGAAACACACGTAAATAAAAATGAAAAAGCTTGTTAAACATGACCTCAACCAATGAACAAATAATACGTGGCATGGTATATAAAAGTGAAAATGTAACAAATTCAGTTAAAACTTACCAACCAATCGTAACCATTTATCTCTTTTTTTCAAATAGCCATTTATCTCTTAACTCTTCCTTGGAGCCAAAATTTAGTATATAAAATTCTGATTAGATGGTAATTTGTTAATCTCAATTTAGAGATCAACACTTCCTACTTGTCATTGAGCTGATTCAACCCCTTTTTGTTTTGATAAAAATAATTTTTTAGTAAATTTTGATAAAATGCATAATTAAAAAGTTAATAAAAATTGTGGATCCCATGAATTTATGTGGTTGAAAATGAGTAAGAAAAATGAGTTTTGAAAAATGGGAGTATGATGTGAATCAATTTCCTTTGAGAAATTTTATTACTTATCCTTTTTAATGTTTCTTATGAGAAATTTTTTTCTCCTTATGTTTTTCCTTTTTCCTTATTTTTTCATGGAAAAATTGTGCAATTAGCCAATTAGTCCCTGATCTTTAGCGTCTTTAGGAAGTTCGTCTCCAACCTTTAAAAATTGACTTTTCAATCTCCAACATTTAGTTCGATTGGCATATTCCATCTTTTTACATCTAGACCTTAAATTTCCTTCCTTTTCGGTTTCAAAATCTGAAAAAATAGAAAAAGACCAATTACTCTTTCATTTTTTACGCACAGATCTTGTAAAAATATGGTTGAATTGTTTAATTATTTTATTTAGCTCCAACAGAATTGTGTTTTTTCTTCGCTTACTTTTTTTTTTTTTTTTTTAAATGGATTTTTATATTTCGATTAATTTTAGAAAATAACAAAGTTTTTGAATAAAATAATAATTTTATTGTTTTCTTCAAATGCCGATATTTCTACAGCTAAAGCATCTCGCAAATTGTAGTAGGCACTACTTGGCCACCGCATGTTACTTGCATTGTAGCACACTAGCACTGGTAATCGTAGTTAGCGACGGATTTAGGAGAAATAGGGCTGAACTTTAGCCCAGTCCCCTCCCAGCCCATTTCAATTTTCCATGGGTAAATCTTTTTTTTTTAAATATAAATAAAAAAAATTTATTTTATGTGTATTTCTTTTTTCACATATTAGTCTTGACTTGAAAAACAATCTAGTCATATCCTGAATCCGCCTGTGACAATCAAAGTACCTCCCCACAAGCTTAAAATCCCAGCTCCTCCTTGGATAGCATGCATGCTTGTTTCAAGTGTTAATTGGCAAAACTGGTTTGGAAAGCAGGTTTTTCTATATCGAGAGACTTTAATGACTAGGCTAGTTGTAGCAAGATAAAGTTAGAATGGATTTGTTGCATCATGTGGAATTTATGGATATAGAAATGGAGTTGAGCATGGACGTGGAGGCAGGATGTGGATCGTATCTTGGAATTGGTTGAGGGTTTGTTCGTTAGGGATGAGTGGGAGACGGCCTTAGCCAACGGACTCAGATTGATTCAAGGAGGGCAGTGGTGAGTTGTCGTAGGCATAATTTAGGCATTTTGAATAATCTAAAGAATTGGTTTGTTGTCTGTAGGGGCGAATCCAGCACACAGCAAGTCGGAGCCGTCGTTCTGCATCTGTCGGGGAAAAATGATTAATGAAGATTTTGTGTCAAGTATATATATTTATCAATGTCCCAATATCATATAGAAGGTGTCGTTGTAGCTCACTTGACTGAGCGTGATAAAGGCTGTTTTATACGTTTATTTTGGTTCACAAATCTGAATAATTGTCGATAAACATTCGGATGAGAGCTTAATTTGTGTAAATTGTGTTTGTAAGGCAACAATGAAGATTATGGTAGAAACTAGAGGAAAAATAGAGAAAATGGGCCAAAAAGAAGGTAAACAAAAGTTCCGGGACCAAAATGCAAATAATCAAAAGATGACCCGAGGCCAACTCAAGAGCGGACATGAACTTAATCATATATTGATGAATGTATGTGATGATTGGAGGAAAAGAATGAACAAAAGAGGTTAAGACGAGAAAAATGAAGTCGGAGGACCAAAATGAAGATATTTGATAGTTACTAATACCTTGTGGCCGCAAGGTATAATCTTCCATGCGGTCGCAAGCAAGGAGGCAAGAAAAATAAGAGAAAAAAGTTGTTCCTTGCGGGTGCAAGGAATTTGTCCTTACGGCCGCAAGGAAGAAAATCGGCAGGAATTTTCTGGTTTCCTTATTCGACTCCAACTTGTATGGCAATGATTTTAGGGCAACTATAAAAGCTAAAATACGTCCAGAAACTAGAGTTATACCTTCTTAGAGAGAAAAAATGACCTTTTGAGCAAGAACGAAGGAAGGACGAAGAATTTTACTCCAAGATTTCAAGATTTACATTCAAGAATTGGGTGATGTCTTCTTCTAAATATTTTCTTTGTTGTTTTAATTTATCCATGTTAGACTAGATTTTTATTGTACTAGGTGAATGATGAACCTCGTAATGTGAACTTTTAATTCTTTGTTTTGCAATTTGATTTTAAACACGAATGTTGGATGTTGAATGATTTATATTCACTTTATCGTCTCCATAATTATATGTGCAATGGTTATGAGAGTTTGGGTGGTCTATTTCATGCATTCGAAAGAAGGGGAATATATTCTACAAGGTATAAATCATCGTAAGGGATAGAAATATACCGTTATGCTTTGCATGAGTCTTTAAGTGTTCATAAAACGTTATGCATTCTTGTATATTGGCATTTGTCATAGAAATATAGTCAAATGGTATGCGAGAATATGTTTAACTCTACTCGAGAGAGATTGTTGAATATTTTAGGAACATTGACTCTTCAACCGATTCATCGTGCTATCAAATTGTGAAATAAAGGTTAAAAGTGAACTTACTTGGCGATTCGGGATCCTAGTACGCTTCTCATTCATAGATTTCTTCAAATATTTGCATTCACATCGTAATTTGCATTTAGTTATTCATTTTTATTTAAACTTGCATTCGTAGTCTAATTTAGATAATTCCATAGTTTAATCATCTCATTGAATTTCCTTAGTTTCGGTTACGGTCAAGATAGGTAAAACTCAAACTAACTCAATCTCTGTGGGAACGATACTTGGACTTAAAAACCTATTTTATTACTTAAACAATCTGTACACTTGCGGTAATCAAAGTCGAATACATTTTCGACGTGTCAAGTTTTTGGTGCCGTTGCCGGGGATTGAGATTTAGTTTAGTATTAGTTATCTTGACACTAATTTGACATTTTTGTTATTTTGTTCACTTTTATTTTTGTAGTTATTTATTCCATATAGTAACTGAGTGTTATTGTTTTTCGGCTCTCAGGACTGTATGCTAAGATCTTCCAGAGGTGAATTGATTCCAGCTGATCCTGAAATTGAATGCACTTTCCACCGATTACAAAGAAAGACTCGAGAAGCACAACACCAAATGGCTAACGAACGGAAAACCCGATCGTTCCAGCCAATGAAGACGAAGTTGTGGACGAAAGAAACATGCTTGTGGGGGATTTCATGGTTCCTCAGATCATTCAATGTCAGTTCAACATCGTCTATCCACCATTTGGGCAGCCGAACTTTCAATTGAAGACTAATGTAATACATTTGTTCCAAAATGGGCATCAATTCTATAGGAGAGTTGAAGAAAACCCGCATACGCACATTTTTCGATTCTTGGAGATGTGCCAACACTTCAAATATCAGGGTATTTCAGATGATGCTATCTGGTTGAGACTATTTTCACATACTTTGAGAGATAAGGCAATTGAGTGGCTGGACTCTCAATCTATTGCCAGCATCACGACATGGAATGACTTGGCACAAAAATTCTGCACCAAGTTCTTTCCACCAACCAAGATTGCGAAGCTGAAACATGACATCTCTGTTTTTCGTAAAGGCAACTCTGAGTCATTTGATGAAGCTTGGGACAGGTTCAAGAACATGCTTCGGAAGTGCCCACATCACGGGATCAGCAAAGGACTCCATGTCCAATACTTTTACACAGGACTACTCCCATCCTTCAAAAGCATGATCGACTCTTCATCTAGCGGTTCCGTGTATACAAGGTTAGTTGATGATGCATTAAAGTTGTTTGAGACAGTTGCCAACACTTCAGCAATGTGGTCATCAGAACGGGAAGTTCAAAAGAAGGCACCGAAGGTCTATGAAGTGGATGCTATTTCTGCCTTGTCTGCAAAAATTGATTCATTGTTTTACAAGGTAGAAAATATGTCACAAACTGCCAATGTAGCGCAAACTAGAAGATTGAGTTGTGAAGAGTGTGGGTTGATCATACAACAGCAGATTGTCCAATCCTAGCACAAGGCACTTATAATCCGAGTTGGAAGAAGCACTCAAATTTTTCATGGAGCAATCAAAATCAACAG
This sequence comes from Fraxinus excelsior, assembly GCA_019097785.1. Lineage (NCBI taxonomy): Eukaryota > Viridiplantae > Streptophyta > Magnoliopsida > Lamiales > Oleaceae > Fraxinus > Fraxinus excelsior. The sequence continues at coordinate 24,648,955 of CM032629.1, read as the reverse complement.
AGGCGACATGGCCAATTTCAGCCTCAAAAGAAAAAGATTTAACTGGAAGAGATGTTTGAAAAATACATGGAGGCCAACAACCATTTTATGAAGAAAACAGAATCAACACTTCAGGATCAGAATGCTGCTATAAAGAATTTGGAAGCTCAAATGGGGCAAATGGCTATTGCACTGACTAGCAGACCACCAGGTAATCTACCCAGCAACACTGAAATCAACCCAAGTGAATACGCCAAAGCCATTACAACCAGAAGTGGGGTGCAACTACCAGAAATACATGTCAAGAGGCTAGGCGCGGTTCACGACACAACGCCTTTGGTAGAAGATGAATCTATGGAAAAGGATGAACAAATATCGAAAACTACACCAAAGGAGAATTCAAAGACATCAATGGGTAAAACAACAAATCTGGTGAATCAATACGAGCCACTCATTCCATTCCCACAATGATTGAGGAAGCATAAATAGGAGCAACAATACAAGAAATTCCTCGAAATCTTCACGAAACTCCACATAAATATCCCATTTGCGGAAGCACTGTTCAAAATGTCTGGCTACGCCAAATTCCTAAAAGACATTATTTCCAAGAAACAAAAGCTAAGAGGACCATAAGACAGTGATGCTAACAGAGGAGTGCAGTACCATAATTCAGAAAAAGCTCCCACCAAAATTGAAAGATCCAGGGAGTTTTACTATACCTTGCACTATTGGTAAATGCTACTTTGATAAAGCTCTTTGTGATCTTGGTACAAGGGTTAATCTAATGCATCTATCTGTTTTCAGGAAACTCGAACTAGGTGAAGCCAAAGCAACCACGGTGACACTGCAATTAGCTGATTGATCATTGGCACATCCGATGGGGATAATTGAGGACGTTCTAATCAAGGTGGACAAATTCATTTTCCCAGTCGATTTTCTCATTTTGGATATGGAGGAAGACAAGAATATCCCACTTATCTTGGGCAGACCATTCCTAGCTACCGCAGAACTTTAATAGATGTTCAAAAGGGGGCAATTAAATTTGAGATTTGGCGAGGAACATATCAGTTTCAACGTTTTCAATGCTATGAACTATCATGTCGAGTCAGATAGTTGCTATCAAATTGATATGGTAGAGAGGTGATGGAGGATAAAATTATGTTTCAAAACTTTTCAAACACTGCTGATGACCATAATGTGCATATTCAACCTAAACAAAATCATGAGAGGCAAGAAGTATACATTGTTGAGTTCGAGACAGTTGATGAAGGAAAAGCAGATGACACGGACAAATATAAGGCTAAAGTTTGGGAGAACGCTGCAGTAAGAAAGAAAAGGTCATTAAAGAAGCTAATCAGGACTTCCAATGCTATATTCAACGTACCTTAATAGACTAACACGGTATAGTCGAACTATAGACTATAAACAAGCGTTTGTTGGGAGGCAACCCAACAATTCTTCATTTTTATTTATTTCGCTTTATGCATTAGTTTCGGAATTTCTTTTTCAAGTTTTTTTATAATTTTTAATAAGATTAATTGTTTTTATCGTCTTTACAAGTAATATAAGAGCATATGCATGGTCCACGCTTCTTTGTCCTCCACCATCTTCACATTCGCATCCCCATCGATCATGGGAGTATTCTTCACCATTTGTTCTTTGTCTTCTGTGAATTTGTCCTTAATTTTATGCGCTGCTAAGTTTCATTTTATTATTCTTTAAATATTGAGAACAATGTTCTGTATACGTTTGGGGGTGGGAATATGTCAATATGTCATTCATTCACCATGTCACCGCATTTTTTTTTGTATGATTGTGTGAAAGAAAAAAAAAATCTTTTCTTTTGCTGAGTCATTCTTAGCTTTATGATAGGAATGTAAAATGCATATTTTTCCCTCCTTATTTAATGCGCTGATATGACTATTTTATGACTAAATGTACTTAGTATTCTCATATTCTGGTTTAGGTGGCAATTCGATGGATATAGCGTAATTTGGAAGAAATAAGGGAAAATGACCAAAATGAAAGAAAACGAAAGTTCGGGAACTAAAGTGCAAATATTCAAAAGTTGTATCGAACCTCACGATGAAGACTTGATAGTGTTAGAGGTCACTTGGATGAAGGAAGGAGTCAAAGAGACGAAACATAGCCAAAACATTATCACATATCAATTTTCAAGCTGAAAAGTTTTGCACCGATTTTCAGTCTCATCTTGAGACCAATTTTTGACATGGTAGATGATTGAATTCGAAGATGGTATCTGAAGAAACGTTGTAGCCCTTTGAGTTATCTTTCCAACGTATCTTGAATCGTCTGAATCGGACATCTTAAAAGGAAGTTATAACGAAAATACTAAAGCAAAAGCAAAGTAGACAGAAATTCAGCGCCCAAGCGCTGTCCTGTAGCGCTCAAGCGCCGCCACAGATTTTAGGTTTTTATTATTTGGGCCGTGAAAACTCTAGAAAAAGACTCCAAATTGGCCAAGAACGTGTAGGGAAGTATAAATAGATCTAAGGAGGCAAAAACACAAGGGAACCTCTCCAACTTTATTTTTCTCTATTTTTCTCTTAGATTAATGAATTGTAACTAAATTTTTACACTTGGTCGAAGGAGATTGAAGCATCGGGACCACATATTGTGAGATCTAAATGATTTTTCTTAATTTAATTCATGTTTTTGAGTATTGAATATTTTTCTGCATTTATTTCTATGATTGTTATGTTTAATTGCTAGGAGGCCTACTAGCTTATTATTCATTGCAATATACCGCTGAGTTAAATATCAAATCCGTAATTGTTTGATCCATTTAACTTGTGAAGCCTAGGATTTGATAATTTTCTGTGATAGAGGTTATTGAATCTTAAGAAGAATGTTTAAATAGATTGAATGCAACTGCTGGTGTTTGTGTTATCTAGTTCATCGATTTCTCTATTGTGTAAAATTGTTATTAAATTGAATCTTGAGCGCTGGTCTGGGGTTATTTAATAATTATGGTTAATTAGAACGCTGGTTTCTAACTAACTAAAAATAAGGAGAGATAGAAAAATAATTCCAACGGTGAATATTCAAAATATGAATTGAATTATTCTTACATCTATGATCAATTGTGTTATTTAGTTCATCGATTTCTCTATTTTAGGAACATTGACTCTTCAACCGATTCATCGTGCTATCAAATTGTGAAATAAAGGTTAAAAATGAACTTACTTGGCGATTTGGGATCCTAGTACGCTTCTCATTCATAGATTTCTTCAAACATTTGCATTCACATCGTAATTTGCATTTAGTTATTCATTTTTATTTACACTTGCATTCGTAGTCTAATTTAGATAATTCCATAGTTTAATCATCTCATTGAATTTCATTAGTTTCGGTTAAGGTCAAGATAGGTAAAACTCAAACTAACTCAATCTCTGTGGGAACGATACTTGGACTTAAAAATCCATTTTATTACTTGAACAATCCGTACACTTGCGGTAATCAAAGTCGAATACATTTTCGACGTGTCAGAGTGCTCATGTGGGATGCTCGGGGTTTGATTCCCTTTCACCCTTACTCATCCTTTTAATTTTTAACATAGTAAATGATACCATATAACAACTGTACCAACATTTAACAAAAGTTAATGTAGCTCATATGGTAAGAGTTCTTGATTTACATTCAATAGGATTAAGGTTAGATTCTATGCTCCTCTCCTCTTACATTTAATTTTTTGACCCAATAAATAATAACCAAACAATTATATATTATTAGTTTTTGTTTTCGAGAAAATTCATTTTAAGAAATTTATTGACTCAAATTAATTACTTTATAATATATACTTTTATTGTTAGGTTTATCAATTTATCGTGTAAAATTTAAATTTGGACAATCTAAATATTACTCTTTATTTTATTTTATTTGGGAGTTCAAAAAATAGATTTTTTTCTTTTGGGGTAAAGAATATTTATAATTCTAAAAATCATTGTTTTAAAAATTATGCATAAGCTTTACCTAAGCTCGGAGTTAATGTAGCTCATATGGTAGAATTCTTGATACATTCAAGAAGCTTAGGGTTCGATTTTATGCTCCTCCCCTCTTTCATTTAAGTTTTTGACACAGTAAATAATAACTAAACAATTATATATCATTAGTTTTTGTTTCCAAAATAATTTCTTTCAGAAACGTATTGACTCAAATTATTACTTTATAATATATATTTTTATTGTTAGGTTTTATCAATTTATTGTGTGAAATTTAAACTTGGACAGTCTGAGTATTACTCTTTATTCTTTTTAGAGTTCGAAAAACTCTTTTTCTTTTCGGCTAAAGAATATTTATAGTTCTAAAAATCATTATTTTAAAAATTATGCATAAGCTTCGCCTAAACTCAGAGTTTGTCTTTATCGTTTAATCATGTTTTACATATAAATTTCTTCTTCTCATTTAAGTTCGTAAAAACATAAAATTTGATCATACATATATGATTGAAAATGTATTTTTTTTCTTATTATTTTATGTTTTAATGCATTTATATATTGATTGAATTTTTATTTAATATTATGTAATTAAATATTAATAAATAATCTCACTATTGCGACCATCAATAGTCGCCCTAGCTCACTCAATATATTGGATCCATCACTGGTTGTCTTTTATCCTTTAGTGGTCTAGTGAATTCAACTTTGATATTCGTTTACCTATCTTATGTTTCTATTGATGTTTATTAGTATTAATTTATTTTCTTCTCGTCATAGAGGCGTGGATTTTGAAGTTACTTGATAACTTTGGTAGTCCATAACTTTTGGATTTAGAAAGGTTCAAAATGCTTCCCACTTTCTTGACTAATTTTGGCATTATCTATTGTTGGGTTTTGATATCCAATAAATCTCGGACTATGATGTAAAATGTCGGTATATAATTTCACATGCCTCAACCACTAGTGAATTGATTACCAACAACCAAATCTAAAAGCTCGACCTGAAAATAGCATGGACCGTTTGAAGTAATTTAAGGAATTAATGTTACTCAAGTCCCATATATTTACCTATTGTACGACTTTTAATCTTGGAACATGTAACCTCTTTATTGGTCCAACTAAAGCCTAACATATTCATATATATATATATATATATATATATATGTGTGTGTGTGTGTGTGTGTGTGTGTGTGTGTGTGTGTGTGTTGCTTAACCTAGCCCTTTTTTGTGTATGAATTTGAGAAAAATGTGATTGCCTTGTTTTGAGAGAAAAATGGCTGCTTTGTGTTGGAGGAGAAACATGTTTTTTCTAGCTTTTGGTCCATTCTTTGTGTCTTCTTCAACCAGTTTTTTCTCCCCTCTTTTATCGCCTTTGTGGCTACAAATTAACACCATTATTTTGTCTTTTGTGGGTGAGATTGAGACATAACCGAGGTGAATATATTGGTTGTGGGTCGAACCATTTAGATTGGTTGTTTGGTAGAAAATGTAACGTGAAACTAAACAAAAAATCACTGTTTCGAAGATCTTGGAGCAAAACTCTACGACAATTGGTATCAGAGCTTCAAGGTGGTGGATTTTTTTGCCTGAAATCAATATGAAAGATATGTTGAAAATCGAGCAAAAAATCAGCAAAAATTTTATAACGAATCATTCTAGATTTTCTTCAATGCTGCTGAATCTGTTTATGTTTTCTGGCCAATCCGATTAGCAGTTGGACAAACCAAGAGCACTAGCATGACATGCAAGTAGATGTGGTCCTGACGGTGCGTCCCGTGGCAAACATACATAGAGCACTCCAACAGAGAGAGAGGGTGCGCGAAGAGGAATCCAACGACGATGGCCTCAGACAGCTTGTTCCTAACATCAATTCTGACATTTTAGTGGTGTTAGTTTTTTGTTTCAGGTTATATAGTGAAATCTGGATGATTTTTCCCCTTGTACGTTTGAAATTCTACCGTATTTGATTAATTGCTGCAGTTGCTGGAGTTTTAGGGCGAATAGTGGTGGCCCTAAAGTTTGGTAATTTTTTTTCGATATTTATGGACCTTCATATGTGGTCCGCTATGGTATATTAGCTTATCCATTTAATTTAAGTATTAGCGAGTCATCGTGTAGGGTGACATTATGATTGGGGTTGCCATGTGGGGTAACCATAGCTTATACTAGAAATTTAGAAATTATTTACTCTATTTGAAGTGATGAATTTAATTGCAAGTTGATATTTCTTTTTTGTGTTTAATTGTCATTAAGTAATTTCTATGAGAATGTATTACGTGAAAAACTAAGTTTTTTGTTTACACATCTTCGTGCTGCATTACTTATTCTATTGGAACCCCTGAACTTGACCCCGTTTGACCATTCCCTTGATATCTAGATCGTGAATCTCACGAAACCCTAAGAATCTCGAATGGTATATATTGCGGTCTTAGGATTACTTTGTGGTGCCTATTTTTGCACTTTGGTTGTTCTATTATTTCAAAATGTCTTCATATTTCAAAGTTGGAACATTCAATGGAAAAATTGATTTTTCAATTTGGCAACGAAAGATGAAATGAATCTTGGTTCAACAAAAAATTTCAAAAGTCGTAGATAGCAATTTTCCCGCCGATTTGACAAAAGTATAAAAATGAATAATATGATGAATTTGTTTACACTTCAATTATTTTACACCTATCTGATACCCTTTTGAGAAAAGTTAGAAATTTTGATTCTACAAAAGAACTTTGAAAAATGTTGAAGGACTTATATTTACTTAAGTATAATCATAATAAATTTTGCTTGAAATATTTTTCAGTTTTAAAATGAATTTTTCAAAAGATCTTGATGACAATGTGGATATTTTTAACAAGCTCGTTCAAGACATTATTAATTATGAGGAAAGGTGTCTCAAACATACAAGGAAATTATTTTGCTAAATTCTATGCCTGGCTCATATAGGGAGGTTAATAATGCAATTTAGTATGGTAGGAATACCTTAACACATGAGATTGCCATTGATTCTGTTAGAAGTAAAAAGATGGAGATTAAGACTAAAAAAATGATAAGAGGAGTGATGAGATACATATGATGAGGAGTATAATGGAGTTTAAGTAAATGAATTTGGGTAGAGCTCAAGACAGTAGTGACTCGAGTGATATGGATGGTAAGAAAAAGGGCAAAGGTTGGATCAAGTTTGGTGGTAAGTGGTGTTACAACTGTGATAAGTTTGAACACTTTGTAAATGACTGTCCAAGAAGACGAATAAGCTGAAGGGTAAGATGAGAGGTGAGGTAAATGTGGCTATAGGGTTGAATGATTACCCTAGTGAGGTTTATTGATAGTAAACCTAGTTGGTGCATGTGCATCTGTGTGTAATTCCTTTTACATGTGCGTGATTGCTTAATTATATTGCATGATTATATGTTGCATTTCAATGTGTTTGATATGTGCATTTACATGAATTTGAGAGTAATCTGATTACTTGGTGTAATGTGTTTGCATGCATAGTAGGTTGTGATGCATTAGTTATAAGGGTATTGTGTCTTTTGGTAATGTGGCGTATAAATGCCTAGGGGTACATTGGTGGTATGTACCGAGGATGCAGAGTGTGACATTTGGATCATGAGTGAAGATGTGATTAAATGTTTAGAATCATGTATCTATGAAAATCCCTGTACAGGTGGACTGTGAGAGAGACTTCTATCACTTTTGTTAGGTGGAGACCCATCATCAACTTAGGTTAGGAGAAGTGAGGTGATGATAGAGAATTATCTCGTGAATAAGGATCTATTGTGGTTTACCGATTAGACATGAGTTAAGTGATCCGTCTTGTGAGCAGATGGACAATGAAAATAGATGTTGATGTGAACCCATGTAGCGTAGGACTACTAAACCCACAACGGAATTGAAATCGAACTCAAGAAAGCCAAATAACCAAAGTTTTGGATTTGATTTGAAACTAACGAATCAAAATAACCAAAAAAACGTAAACAAATGTTAACCCTTTTGATTGAATATTTGAGAATCTCACCCGATTGATTTGAATCCCACAAGAATGATCTTGATAAGTTCGTGGTTTGTCCAATGAAGAACAATAATTTGAAAGCTAATAGACTCTCAAAAATCTCAATAATAATGTGTCCTTACAATGAAAATAATAAAATCTATTTATACTAAACCCTAATTAAGGTGGTTAAGATGGAAATAGACTTATAAAATTACAAATATATCAAATAAAATAGAACCATAATCAAATAAGGTAATTTAAAAAAAGAGGAAATTTTAGCTCCCAAAATAGCCATGCGGCCGCATAGTATTTTTCTATGCGGTCACATAGCACAACTTGAAATCAAAGTTTTGCTTTCGGTTGACCTCCATGCAGCTGCATGGTGTTTTAAGCTATGCGGCCACATGACTTTAATTTTAACTCCTCTTTCGTGTCGAATTTCGTGTCGTTTTTGGAATGTACTCATGGACGAAAATTCGACACCCGAGCTGAAAGTTATACACGTTTTCATCCACGCTGCTCGTTCCCTGCTTAAACCGAGTTGATCCATTTGGTTTCTTGACTTGTTAACTTTGACACTTCATTCACTGTATCTTGAGCAAGTAATTTCATCAATTCTTTCACCCGCTTTGCCCTCGAACGTGTCATCGGACCTCCTTCGATAATCAACGAGTCTTTCCCAAGGCTTGACTTTGACATACTTGGCTCTGTGCTCACATCATATGTGTTCTCGAGGTGTGAGTAACACGAAATGGGATAGGATAAATCTGGTGAGATTTTCTCATGGGGTTTTGGCTTTGAAACACAAGGTAAGGTTTGTGATCCCAATTTTATTGGTTACCTTGATTACGCAAGTATTAATTTTGTATTTTGTTTACCTGTAGATTGATTGGTTATAAAGGTGTAGATTTGTTGGATTTTGATATCCAATAAATCTCGGGTTATGATGTAAATCGTCAGGATATAATTTCTCATGCATCGGCCAATGGTGAATTGATTACCAACAATCAAGTCCAAAGGCACGACCCGAAAACAACATAGACCGTTGGAAGTAGTTTAAGGTATTAATGTTACTCACGGCCCATATATTTACCCATGGATGGCTATTAATCTTGGCTCATTTAACCTCTTTATGGATCCAACTAAAATCTAACATATTCCTATATGTTGTTTAACATAGCCATTTTTTGTGTGTGATTTGTGTATGAATCTTGAGAAAAACGTGACTACCTTGTTTTGAGAGAAAAAGACTGTTTTGTGCTAGAGAAGAAATGTATGGCTGGTTCTTGCTTTTGGTCCCTTTTTTGTATCTTCTTCAACTAGTTTTTTCTCCCATCTTTTATTGTCTTTATGGCTACAAATCAAGACCATTATCTTATCATTTGTGGTTGAGATTGAGAAGCAACCGAGGTGAATATATTGGTTGTGGGTCGAAGCCATTTGGATTGGTAGTTTGGTAGAAAATGTAATGTGAAACTAAGCTAGAAAATCACGATTTCAAAGATTTTGGAGTGAGCTTCTGTAGCGCCCCGAGTTCTGTTAACCCGGATTGCCACGTCATCTTCTTTTGCCCTAATTTCAAAATCAATTTTCGCGGAAATAACCTAATTTTGAAATCACATTTGTAATTGAAAAACTGTATCGACAAGTAAACTCATAGAAATTTAAAATTTAAATATCACATTTTAGAAATAGCGGAAAACGACAAAATGTTATCAATATTCGAATACAAAACTTCAAAGAGATAATAATTTCGATAGTCAAATTTTTCTATGCCACCACTGCCGGATCAATCACGATCGCCTCCGAAGTCTGCAAATATCGTTAAAATAGTAGAGTGAGTATTTCGAAGAAATACTCAGTAGACTCATCGCCGATAATTAATTTACAGAATAATTGAATACACACTTATGCAAATATACAATGTGATATCATCATTGGTTCATTTTCTTGAAAATCATAGGCTCTTTAAAAACATGGGATGTGGGTACTCTTTCTTTCTTGTGCGGATGAGGCACATAAGTTATGCATAACATTCTCTTCTTATCTCATAAGAGATTCTCTTCTTTCTCATACAATTAAGCATATAAGTTATGGCAAGCATAACAATATCATATATCTCATATGATAAATTCTCATCTCATGCATTAAAGCATATAAATCACGTAATTCACATAAAGCATGCAATTATAATTTAAACTAATTAATGGTGGCGAGTCTACCTCAAAATCTCGAGTTTCGTGAAAATGGTTCGAGAAGTAACTTCAATCTCTTAATTGTCCGTACGTTTCGTCTAGCCAATAGAAAATAAGTTTAAATTAGTATTTCGAACCTAAAGTTTTAAAGTGTTGAAATTAAGTTTAAGGACTTAATTGAAAATTATTGGAATTGAAATAAATGACTTAGAATGATAAAATAAAGTTTAGGGGCTAAATTGGAAATTTATTAAATCTGAAAATAAAACTTTAAGGGCTAAAATAATAACTTTCATAAGTTTAGGGACTAAAATGTAATTATAATAAAGCTGGAAATAAAAGTTAAAAATTGAAATAATAACTTTTAATAGTTTAAGGACTAAGCTGTAAATATATTAAAGCTGAAAATAAAAGCTAGAAACTGAAATAATAACTTTTAATAGTTTAAGGACTAAGCTGTAAATATATTAAAGCTGAAAATAAAAGCTGAAAACTGAAATAATAACTTTTATAAGTTAAAGGACTAAACTGTAAATATAATAAAGCTGAAACTAAAAGTAAATGGCTGAAATAATAACTTATATATATTGGGGACTAAACAGTAATAATAATAAAGCTGAAAATAAAATTAAATGACTAAAACAATGACTTATATAGATTAGGGACTAAATTAAATAAACTTTTAAACTGAAAATAAGAAATTTAAGGGCTGAAATTAAAACATAAACAATTAAGGGACTGAAATGAATAAAACTTAAAACTTGAGGCTTAAATTAATAATTTCTAAAATAACAATATATATATATTAACTAAACTAATTAAAAACAAAACCTAAATTAAAAAAATCACCCCTCTCTCTCTCGACCGAGAGGAGAGGCGACGGGGGAAGGGGCGAAGCCCCCTTCCTCAGAAATCTCACCACCACCGGCCGGCGGTGGTGGCGCCGGACACGGGTGTAGGTGGGGGTAGTTTGATTTTTGGGCACGAGGTGAAAACATGGAGGTGTGAATCGATTCTCCACTCGGTTTCGGTGAAAACACGAGGTAAGGTGTGGGTTTTTGTTTGCTTTTCTTGGTTTGGGTTTCTTGACTGTAGTGGAGTTTCGGTTTGGGGTTGATTTTGGAGCAGTTGGTTCATGGTGATTTGGGGGGGGGGTTTTGGACGGCGTTTAGCTTCGGGAAAATGGTTGCTTGGGAGTTTTGGTTTCGATTTTTGTTGGTGTTCCTTCGGTCACGGTATGAGCAGTAGGTTTGATGATGGTTTTGCACGATTTTTGGGCGACGGGTTGGTTGGTTTCGGTCATGGCTGTAGCTTGGTTTGTGTTCTCGGTTTTGGTGGTTCGTTTTGGGGGGCTTTCAGTTCCTGTTTCTGGGTTTCGATTTTGTGAGTTGGAGTTGCAGTTTTGGTGATGGTTCGATGGCTATGGCTGCAGTTAGTGTGTTTGAATGAAGCAGTAAGCTGACTGCTTGTGCGTGGTTTCGTGTTGGTTGTGTTGCAGTGAGTGAACGGAGTTTGTTTTGCAGTGAGTGGAATGTTGGGGTTTGCAGCTGGGCAATGTTAGTTGATGGTGAAATGTGAACTGCATTGTTCATTGTTTGGGTTCACTGTTGATGCTAGAATAGCATCAATGGTGTCTCACATTGGACACATTGAAATGGAGAGAGAGTTGGAGAGAATGGACAAATTTTCTTACCAAGTGGATATTGTGGGGGTACTTTTTAAAATACATTTGTCAAAGCAACCATTTTAGACTTTGCCCCCTTTTTTTTAACCATTCACCACAATAGCCGTTTTGAAGTGGAATGACAAAATTACCCTTAAAATAATATACAATTACAATTATATGTTAATGTTTAAAGACAATAATACCCTTTTTTAAGTTATAAAAAAAGCCAAACACTTTCCACTTAAAATTTTAAAATCAAATTACTTTCTTTATCGATTTATTCCAACACAGATAAAAACAGTTTCATTTTTCATCTGTTTCAAACTTGAAAACAGACAAATTTATCAAACGATCAACAAGTAAATATTATTCACAGCCATCAGCGAAATCGGTAAGTATATTTACGTATTTTTAATTGGGCTTCGATGAAATTATAATGTACATTTTATTAATTTTTAAATCTTTTTTCTATGTATATGAAAAATTTATGTTCTTAAATGGAACTATATAATTTTTTTTAATAAAAACGAGCAAAAAATTTCACTTGTGTATGAGATTTTTCAGACAAATTTTATGATATACAGAGAAATCGCACTCCCGGACTTGCGGGCCGCACGCCCGGACTTGCGGTAGTCCAGCCCGGACTTTGAGGACGTGCGGGCCCGCACGTCCGGGAGTGCGGGCCCGGACGTCCGCAAAGTCCGGGCCCGCACGTCCGGAAGTCCGGACCCGCACGCCCGCACTCCCGGACGTCCGGGTTGAAAAATTTTCGTTAATTTTTTTTTTTTTAACAAAATATTTTGTCTGATGCAGCAAATATGGCAGTTGCAGTCCCAGTTCTTCACTTTGGTGAATTTGAAGAGGATGTAAATGGTCAATGGGCATGGAAATGGACAAGTGAAATACATGGCACAATTCCGATTTTAATAACATCAAGTACGTCGTATGCAGAAATGTACAGTGAGATACAGAATATGCTCAATGTCGATCCCGCCCAATACGATATGGAATTGGGATTTCTATGGAACAACGAACATTCATCAATTCCAGTTCCACCTGTAAAGGTTACATCTGAACATTGCATGAAGGCTCTATTTGCATTGAACCAATTTCCCATGACTACTCCTCTCTGCGTAAATTTAGTGAAAAAGAATGTCCCTGGCGGTGAACATGAAGAGCTCGATGGAGGGGATCGTAATGTGAATGATTTTTGGAACACAGTGGAGATAGCTCGTGAGGATGATGTGGTTATTCCCGATACAGTGGTTCCTCACCTCACCAATACGCACAGGATTCCCTCGATGGTTCATTCCAACGAGAATGAAAATGAATTTACGAATGAGGATTTGATTGCTTTATCCCATCGAAGACATGGGTCGAGTTCACAAGATGGGATCAGTACACGTACTTCTAATTGTTCCCGTACAGTTCCAGATGATGAAGATGTATATGTCGAGCAACTGTTCGAAACAAAAAAACATTTGCAGGAAGCAGTGCATCAGATTGCTTTAAGAAACAATTTTGAGTTTAAAGTTAAAAAATCGGACAAGTCAACGTACACAATTGTCTGCATTGACGACGGTTGTCACTGGCGTTTGCGAGCGACAAAAATGGACACGAATGAGTGCTTTGTAATTCGTAAGTATGCACGGGAACATACTTGCGAAGTGGGTATTCGTCGAAATGATCACAGGCAAGCCCGGGCATGGTTCATTGGTCGACAAATAAAGGACAAGTTTCAGGACCCACGAACGATCTACAGACCTTCGGACATCATCAATGACTTCCGACGAGATTACGGGGTGGTCATGAGCTATCAGAAAGCCTGGAAGGCCAAAGAATGCGCATTGGAGGATTTAATGGGTTCGGCCGAGGAAAGTTACGCTAAATTGGCCAGATATTGCCATAACATGGAGAAAACTAATCCTGGATCAGCATTTTATATTGATACGGAGGATGGGAATCGCTTCAAGTATTTCTTCATGGCCCTTGCACAGTGCATTCGAGGATTTCGTACGGCAATGCGACCCGTAATTCTAGTCGACGGTACAACCCTGAAGGCTAGATACGAAGGTAAGTTGATTATTGCTACTTGTCAAGATCCCAACATCCAAATTTACCCTCTTGCGTTCGGTATAGTCGATGGAGAGAATGATTTAGCGATGCGTTGGTTCTTTACGAAGTTGAAAGAAGTAATTGGAGACGTCGAGAACCTTGCATTTGTAACTGACCGGGGGTAGTCAATAATAAATGGTATCGCCGAAGTCTTTCCCGAGGCACATCACGGTTATTGTATGTACCATATACAGGGCAACCTTAAGACGAAGTTTCGGGGCAGTGGCATCGTTCCATTGTTTAGGAGAGCTGCAGAGACATACAGTTTTGAAGAGTTTGAAAAGTTCATGGTCGAAATAGAGTGTAAATCACATGCTGCGTGGGTTTATCTAACAGAGATGGGGATCGAACATTGGGCTCGATCACACTTTCCAGGACGTCGATACAACATGATGACGTCGAACAATGTTGAGTCGCTCAATGCGCTATTCAAGAAGGATCGAGAGTTACCAATTCTCGCAATGATTGAGCAAATTCGTAACAAGCTGCAGCAGTGGTTTCATGACCGACGTGAGGAATCCCAAAATTGCACAAGTGTGCTCACTCCGGCTCAGGAAGATAAGATCTTCAAAACTCTAGAGGTTGCGAGGAAGGTATTGGTGGAACCACTAGATCAGTTTCGCTTCTCCGTGAGATGTGGCAGTAATATCGGGTTCATCGTGGACTTGAATGATAACACATGCACATGTAGAAAGTTTCAGTTGGAGAGTTTTCCGTGTATGCATGCGGTGGCAGTGGCTATGCATAGGGGATTTCCTCCGCACACCTTATGCAGTCATTATTACATGACTGATTATTGGAGATCGGCATATGCTGAAACGATATTTCCTCTACCAAATGAAGGTGAGTGGGAAGTTCCCGACCACATTCTTCCACTTGATAATTCGGTGCCGGGGGCGACCTCGGCGGCGACCTTGGCGGTGGGGGTGAGGACCTCGGCGGCGACTCTGACCTCGGTGCCGGCGGCGACCTCGGTGATACCGGACGGCACCCCTGAAACAATGAACAATCTGAATTATTAATGTAATTAAAAATTCAACACGATAATCAACATATTATATTCAATAAACATACCATATCCCGATCAACGATGGACTCGGGCATATGATCATCTGATGCGGCCGAGATAGAAAAGCAACGCATGTAACTCTGACCTTCATCCTCTATCGACGGGGTCAACTCAGTGAGGACTTCAACCTAACATATTGACTTTTTACTGAGTTAATGACTGCCCACGTACAATATAAATCGAAAAAATGTATAATATGTACCTCAGGATCGTCGAGGAAAGCTGATATTTGTTTACCAAGTGGCCTGCCATGTGCTCGCCATTGATAAATCCGAGGGCAGTACGTCTCCACTCTCTTAGCATACTGGTCAGCCAATATGGGGACAGTCTCGTACATCCATATCTGCAACATTTACAATTATCATATATATAATTTAATAACAAAAATAGATAATTTATTGTGTTCAACATTTACCTGTAATGCCAACGGCAGGCCATATGCATCATACTTGCGCTCGGGTCTACCCCCCTTAGGCATCGAATACTCCCTTCTGAAGTGTCGTAAGGTATCCGCAAAACATCGCTGCCCCCAAGGATAGCTGTTGAAGGCATCAATGTCATCAACAATCTCCAAATGAAAAAAGTCGATCGACGTCTTCTTGTGATGACACCTGAGTACGCTCTCGACGATAAGCACCATACCCAGCTTCAACCTGTCAGACATATCCTCGCATGCCCTGACTGCATCTATCAATTGCCCAGGAGTGACTACCGCCTGCCCGTGAAAATATTCATTCAATAGCCTATTGTTCCTCGGAATACGGGCCCGTGCTGAATCTTCGCCAGTACACATCAATCCGGTGATCATGGCAAACTCAAATATAGAAAATCTAACCACCTTGCCCCCAAGATTGAAATGAAGGGCATCTCCATCAACCGGCTTGAGCAGCCGACATAGCAACGCATCGAGTATCTGCCCAGAAAACTGTACGTTGCGCAATGAATACAATGGCCATAAGCAGGACCGCCTCAATATATCCGCGTGCTCTTCGTCGAGCAAATCTAATACCACTGTAAAAATAGCAAAGTTACAGTTCGCTGTAACTTTGCCAGAAATCTGTCTCACCACATCGTCCAACTGGTAATTCATCCTACAAAATTTCAAACGTTAGCATCATGTACAAGATATAATAGACAAAATATATTATGAGAAAATTAAACTATATTCACTACTATCCGCAATAATCAGTTGAGTATCAAACTATTTCTTATTTTAATCGTCAATTGAATATTTTATTAATTTTTATACAATATTTAATTATAATTAATAGAATAGCAAATAAACATTTCGAAGAAACCATTTATTTTGTTTCTTAAACCTTTTGTTATTTAGGCGTAAATAATATTTTATTTTGAAATAAACGACTAGTTGTAACTAAATAGTAATCAAATTATTAAAATTTGCAAATTAAATAAACTAATAAATAAATAAATTTCAATTATTATTTTTTATTTAAAGTTTTATAAACAATTTCAATAAGTAATTTAAAATAAATATTTTAAATCGCTTATTTTTTTTTTGTTCGTAAACAAATTAAATAAGTAATTTAAAACTCTTTAATTTTTTTATTTAATATTTCATTGTAAAATAATAGTTTATAATATTAATTATAATTAATTGAATATTAAATAAACATAAACAACTAGTTGTAACTAAATAGTAATCAAATTATTAAAATTCGCAAATTAAATAAACTAATAAATAAATAAATTTCAATTATTATTTTTTATTTAAAGTTTTATAAACAATTTCAATAAGTAATTTAAAATAAATATTTTAAATCGCTTATTTTTTTTTCGTAAACAAATTAAATAAGTAATTTAAAACTCTTTAATTTTTTATTTAATATTTCATTGTAAAATAATAGTTTATAATATTAATTATAATTAATTGAATATTAAATAAACATAAACAACTTGTAACTAAATAGTAATCAAATTATTAAAATTCGCAAATTAAATAAACTAATAAATAAATAAATAAATTTCAATTATTATTTTTTATTTAAAGTTTTATAAACAATTTCAATAAGTAATTTAAAATAAATATTTTAAATCGTTTTTTTTTCGTAAACAAATTAAATAAGTAATTTAAAACTCTTTAATTTTTTTATTTAATATTTCATTGTAAAATAATAGTTTATAATATTAAATATAATTAATTGAATATTAAATAAACAATCCAATATTTAATATTTTATTATTAAATAATATTTTATATTTCACAAAATTAAATATCAAATATATAATAATATTTTTATTAGAAAAAAAAACAATCATTAAATCTGGGCCCAGATAAAATTTATTAAATCTGGGCCCAGATTAATCCAGGCCCAGCCCAGACGTCACGTCTGGGCCCAGAAGATTAAGTCTGGGCCCAGATTAAATCTGGGCCCAGCCCAGACTTAACTAAGTCTGGGCCTAGACTTAATCTGGGCCCGGACTTGGACCAAGTCTGGGCCCAGACTTGGTCCAGTCCGGGCCCAGACTTAGTCCGGGCCCAAAACGGACCGAGAGAGACGATCGTCTCTCTCGGTCCCTTGGCCGCCGGAGATCGCCATTTCCGGCGATCTCCACCCCAAAAATGTCACCAAGACACATATTTCATCCATCCAAACCCTAAATCAAAGATTTACAAGTATTTTTCCTAAAATAATCAACAAAAATTCAAAAACTTAAAACTTTCTTTACAAAATTCGTATATACACTAACCTTCTTCGATAGAAAATGGTGGTCTTGAAGTCCGGGCGTCGGTTAATCAACTTGTCGGTGATGGTGGCGTGGCGTCGGTCGGCGTCGTGGCGTCGGCGTCGGCTTCTTCCTCTTACAATTGCGAGGGTAAATGTGGAACAATGATTTTTACCATTCAACTTTTATTAGTTTTTTTTTTTTTTTTATATAGTCAACGGCTATTTTGGAAAATGGGCCGGGTCATCCGGGTATTTTGAACCATTTCCTCGGATATTGTGTGAGTGGAGTGGAGTGGGGTATGAATAGTGGTAGAATTAGGGCACAAAACCCTATACGGGTAATTGGGCCAAAATGTTGGGCTTTTGGGCTTCCTAATTGGGCTGAAATAAATAATATCCGGTTTTGGACTCAATTGAATGAACTTAATAGAATTGGCTAAAAGAATTAAAATTAAATCGGGCTTATGAAATTGGACCATAAATGTTGGATTATAAATAATTGGGCTTGAATAATTGGGCTTTAAATTAATAAAAATTGAATTTAAATAAAATAAATCGAAATTGATAATAAAATTATTATTCGGAATCAGAATCGATCGAATAGTTTTGAATTCAATATTATAACGGCTAGACGAACGCGCTTCTCTAAAAATCAGGGTTAACGTTTTAGCGACACGTTTTTCGAGAAAGCTAATTTATATAAATAAAAGTTCGCGGTCGCTACAGCTTCCATGACATCTATAAAGTCTTGATTACAAATCCATGGACTAATTTGTTAGTTACCTACCCGATGAATCTTAAAGAGTATTGTATTTGAATTCCCATCATGTTGTGTGTGTTAAAAAAAAAGAAACACAATATTCAATGAATGCATAAAAGACAACTGTTTGATACTCGGCATAAAAGAGGTCGTCGAACTTTTAAAATCAATGGCAAAATTTAGGCAGAGAAGGGGATGTTGGTGCGGAGGTGCATGTTTGTAAATACACTAGTGATTTCTTTATCGCAGTAATTAAACTTACCGAAACATACACGAATTCACATGAAAAGTTGGACTGAACTTGTACCAAAGGAATGAAATGCAAAAGATCGAGGTAAGATTTTTTTGTCCTTGAAAGATAAATTTGTCTGTTACATGTGTCTAATATATGGCAACCGTCCCCCAAAATACAACGATAAACTTCAAGAGATTGCAGTACTTCAAATCTCTTGAAAAGACGAACCAAAAACTGTTTTGAACTCTGTTTTTTTATGAAAATGAAAGGATGGTTTTGATGCAGAATTTCGACAGAATTTTGTTGTTATATGATATGCTATTAATGCATAGGACTGAAGTGAATAAAACCAACATATATGAATCCAATTTATAGAGGTTGAAGAAATGCACACGAAATAACAAAACCTAAAAATCAAACTATTTTCGAAAAGTCACACTGGCACTTTCTGGTCGTTGACTTGGCCGTTCAAATGCTGAAAGCAGAGATCCCGCTGCTCGCTTGGTGTGGAGCGTCTCGAGCAGAGATTTCATCCATTGACTTTTTCATTTTATTCAAAAATTCATGATTTTCAACATAATTTCACCCATTAATTTCTCATTCATCTGGAAATAATTTATGACTTCCAAATATACAAAATTCATCTACTCGACGAGTAGAATGCATTTGACCCATTTCTCACAAAATTCAAATAACAAGACCCATTCAAATATTCGGTTAAAGATTGATAAAAATTAATTTTCCTTAACTATTTTCCTACAATTCCCCACATGAATAGAAATTGCCAACATCCAAGTGAAATGCAGACTCCAAAACGGAATACAAACGACAAACTATAGCAATAGGAGAGGTAGCTTTTGGTTTTGAACCTTCGTTAGTCGAATACAATCGAATTTACTAGGCTAATAAGTGAACATGAAGTCTTGAACAATTCAGCCATTGTTGTAAATCAAAACAATTGTATCCATACCATAACTTCTCTAACAACTTTGGTTCTCATGGTTATGTTCATTTTGGACCTGAACAACTCTTAATTTCATAAGTGTTTTAAGAGAGTTTAAGCCTCAATTCTTATAGAAACAGCCCCACCTCACACTTACATAGATGTTTCTATAGTATCATATCATACTTTTATGGGCATCTTCCAAGATATAGGAATCATTAAAAGTATTGCTTATCCTAATACACTTAGCATTCTAGCACTTTCATTATTTAGGAATGGGTATAAGTGATCGCATGAATTATTTATAACTTTGTTGTCTCATTGAACCAAGATGTTGAGATCTTCAATCAACAAGGTTAGGTTACCGCTATGGTGATTTTAGTCAATAGGCTTGAGGCCCATTTTCCGTTAAAAATGGTACACTTGATCTATCGGTAATCCTTTTGTCAAAGGATTCACTATATTTTCCTTTGATATAACATAGTTAACAAAGATTATACTATTCGAAATTAGTTGTTCGATACTATTATGTCTCCGACGAATGTGTCAAGATTTACCATTATACATACTATTTTGTGCCCTAACAATAGAAGATTGAATGTCACAGTGTATGCTGATAGCTGGTACCACCTTTTCGCAACACGAAATATCCTTGAGAAAATTACAAAGTCATTCTGCTTCTTTTTCGATTTTATTTAAAGCAATAAACTCTGATTCTATCGTGCAAACATGTTTGTTTAGAGGATTTTTGAGACACGGCTCTTGCCTCCAATGGTAAAAATATAACCACTTCTAGACTTTGAATCTTTAGTATCAGATATTCAATTCGCATCGATATATCCTTCTAACACCACATGATATCTAGAATAATGTAATCGATAATTTACCATGTGTTTTAAGTATTTAAGAACTTGTTAATGCCTTCCAATTGTCATTTTCTAGATTACTTGTAAATCTACTTAACTTGTTGACTACATATACTATGTCCGGACGCGTATAGTTTGTAATATATATTAAACTTTCTATAATGCGTGAATATTCCAATTGAGATACGGGTTCACAGGTATTTTTGGCTAAGTGTACCCTTAAATCTACTGGTGCTGTAACCAAATTATCGTCATACTCCTTAAATCTCTTAAGTATGGCGTCAACATAATGCGATTGAGACTAACAATCCTTCAAGTGTCTTGGAGATTTTAATCCCTAGTATGACATCAATAACTCCCATATCTTTCATATTGAAATGTTTTATCAACATTTTCTTGGTTGTAGTAATAAATTTCGAGTTATTACTCATAATTAGCATATCATCACGTATAAACACATAATCACATATTCATTAGGTGTGCTTCGGATGTAGACACATTTGTCATATTCATCAATTTTGAATTGACAATATAGTTTTGTCAAATTTTTCATGACATTTCTTCATTTTTGTTTTGATATCTATTTGATGTATTTCAAGATTATGCGATGCCGTGATTGCCATCAATACTCGAATAGACGTGATCCTTGTAACAGGTGAATATGTATTAAAGAAATCTAAACATTCTCTTTTTCTATACCATTTGGCGACTAATCGAGCCTTATACTTGTCAATTCATCCATCAGACTTCCAACTTTTTTTTTTGAAGATCCATTTGCAGCCTAGAGCTTTATTTTCTGGTGAAATATCAATCAATTCCCAAGTATGGCTTTGCATAATGGATTCAATTTCATTATTGACGGCTTCTTTCCAACTAGGTGATTCGAGAGTGGACATTGCTTCGATAAATGTCCTTGGATCATTTTCTAGTAAATATGTTAGAAAATATGGGTCAAATGTCTTAGTAGTCTTTAGCCTCTTATTGCACCTTGATTTTTCATCTTCGTGATAATTTTCATTTGCAGTATCGTAAGTTCGCTTTTGTGAACTTATTTATTCTCCTTTAGTTAGAAGGAAATATGTCTTCAAAAAATACAGAATTTCTTGATCCAATTATAATACATTCATGTACATCAAATATTTCTGATTTGCGAAGCAGAAATCGATATGCACTACTGTTGTTTGGTCCAATCTTAACCTGTTTAGGTTTAGGTATATGTATTTTTCCTAAGTACCTCCACACTTTCAAGTATTTGTATGAAGGTTTTCAACATTTTCATAACTCGTATGGTGTTTCAACCTTGATTTTGTGTGGTATTTTATTAAGGATGTAATTTTTGTCAAAAGCATAGCTTCTCCCACAAGTTTTGAAGTAAGCCTGAACTTATCAACATTGTATTTATCATTTCCTTAAGAGTTCGATTTTCGCATTTAGCAACACTGTTTGATTGAGGTGAGTGTTGTGCCGTTGGTTGATGAGTAATATCAGATTCTGAACTGAATTCTTAAAACAGTGCCACATTCTCCACCTCGATCACTACAAATCATTTTTATTCATTTTTCAAGTTGATTCTCATCTTCATTCTTGTAGTATTTAAATACTTTCAATGCTTCATGTTTTGTTTTTCAACAAGTATACATAGCAGTATGTTGTACAATCATCAATGAATGTAATGAAATACTTTTTACCACCTTTAGTTTATACAGATTTGAAGTCAAAGTGTATCGTTTTGAATTAATTTTAAAGGTGTCGTGTTTCTTTCAATGGAATGAAATCGTGTTTTGGCTACCTTAGCCTCTACAAAAATCTCATATTTACCATTTGTATTAAAATGCATAGGTGGTAGTAAACTTAAATTCATTAGCTTGTGTATGGAATTAAAGTTTGCATGTCCTAATCTATGAAGCTATGAATTAGACGACTAAAAAAAATAAGTAGAAGAAGATATTTTATTTTTCGTATTATTATGTACAATAGTGAGGACGTTTATTTTAAATAGTCCATCACTTGCATAACCCTTGCCTACATAAATGTAATTTTTGGTAAGTATAAACTTATCCGACACAAATAATAGTTTGAATCCATTCTTGTTAAGTAAAGAATCCTAAGCCAAGTTCTTGTGAATGTCCGGCACATGAAGCACATTGTTAAAGGTGAGTTCATTGCCCTATGTCATCTTCAATACAATTTTGCATTGTCCCTCAACCTTCGAACTTGAAGAATTTTCCATGAACAACTTCTCACCATTTGTTAGATTATACGATGAGAACATTACCTTATCAACACAAATGTGGTAAGTAGCACTCTTGTCCACCTACCATTCCAAGGAATTTCCAACTTTGTTGCATTTTGAAACAATTGCTGACAAGTTAATATCTGATATTCTATCAGATAATGCGTCAGATTCAGTTATATATGTTTGGACTTGCTTCTTTGGTTTACGACATTCGTTGGAGAAATATTCGACATTTCCATAGTTGTAGCAATTGCCCTAGAACTTCTTTACATTCTTGATGTGTCATTACTCGAAGAATTCCACCGAATGTTTCCTCTTTTTATTCTTATCGTTTGTTTCCACCACATTTGCCTTTGGACGTGGTATATGACTTACATTTCGCTTGTTCGACTTTCTAATGTCTTCTTTAATTCTCAATCGGACGATGGATTCTTCAATATTTATCTTATTGCTCTTGTGCTTGAGATAGCTCTTGAAGTCCTTCCACGTTGGTGGAAGTCTCTTGATGATTTTAGCCACTTGAAAGGACTCACCTAGAGACATGTTGTGGGCGTGAATGTCATGGAAAAGAACCTGCAATTCTTGTACTTGACTAATAACCATATTGGAATCTATCATATTGTAATCCAAGAACTTCCAGATGATGAACTTCTTTGTTTCGACGTCTTCAGTCTTATATTTCCTCTCCAAGTATTCCTAAATTTCCTTTGCGAATTTCATGGAACTATACACGTTGTATAACGTATAGTCCAAGCCATTCATAATATAGTTTTTGCATAGAAATGTTTCCAAGCATCTAATATTATTAACGATGCCTATAATTTTTCTGTTCTTGCGTAGCAGGAGCACTCTCATTTAGAAATTTCGCCAAATTGAGAATTGTAAGATAAAACAACATCTTTTGTTGCCAATTTTTGAAGTCAACCCTGCTAATTTTTTTTCGATTTTTCTCCAACTGAAATGGAGGTTGGATGAACGATAGGGGAACCGAAATCACAAGAGCACCATCTAAAGTGATCAGAGTCATATCAACCGGAGTAACCGAAGGAACAACGATTGGAGTAACACCAGTTATATCATTATTAACGGTAGTTATTTTTGTTGCACAAACAGAAGATAAACCAACCCAAGTCTAATCCCAAGAAAGAGTAGAAAAAGTTAAAACCGAAAACAAAATTCAGTATAAATGAAATTTGTGAAGAAATCACTTTAAAATTCATCTTCGAATTGTTGTTTATAAATACACAAAGTGATTTCTTTATCGGAGTAATTAAACTACGGACACCTACCCGAATTCAAATGGTAAGTTGGACTAAACTTATACCGAATGAATGAAATGCAAATGATCGAGATAAGAGTTGAACTCTTTATCCTTAAGACGAATTTGTTTCACACGTGCCTATGGTAAATGACAATCGTCTTCCAAGATACAACAATCAATTTCAAGTGATTGCAGCACTTCAAATCACTTGAAACGAAGAACCAAAATCGACTTTTTATGAAAATGAATGCCTAGTTTTGATGCAGAATTTCAACAAAATCTTGATGTTATATGATATGCTATGACTGCATAGGATTGAAGTGAATGAAACGAACACATAGGAATCTACTTTATAGAGTTTGAGGAAGTGCACACAAAGTGACAATTCAAAAATCAACTTGCTCTCGAAAAGTTGCACAGGTACTTTGGCACTAGCTGGGCGCTAACTTGGTCGCTCGAGTGCTGAAAGCAAGAATTGACAAAACTACAGCTCGAGCAACAATTTTATGCATCGACTGATTTTCAATCTAACTTCATCCATTAATTTCTCTTTCATCTAGAAATAGTTTTTGACTTCCAAATATACCCAATTCCTCTCCTCAACTAGCAGAATGTGTTAAATCATTTCTCGCAAAATTCAAGTGGCAAGACCCGTTCAAATATTTGGTCAAAGATTGATAAAAATCAATTTTCCTCAACTATTTTCCAACAGAGCGATCATTAAGAATCATTATGGGTTGTGCAGGCTGTACACGAGAAGCACGTTGTTGAAGGGTTCTTGTCTGCACGAAGATTGGGCACGCAGATAAGCGAAGTGGAGTGTGATGTCTTGACGGTCACCATATTTAGGAACTTTTTATTCTTATCTTGTTTTTGAGACTATCAGGAAGAACCGTCTGCCATAGCTCCCACATTCATTATGAATGATTCACAAAAGAAATATTAAAAAAAAAAAAAAATTGGGGTTACTTTATTCTATGTTTGAACAGTAAAACTGGTTAGTATCCAATAAGGTATTATACAGAAATATAAGATTACTTCGGCTCGAGGATGAACGACTTTTAATACAAGCAAGTCTAAACTGGAAACAGAGACCTAACAGAGGAAATATCTTTCCAGAAAGAAATGATATACCGTGTTGCACACTTAAAATGCTATGTACATGTTGCAAAGTTGAATGTCAAGAAAGCACAAAAGTTTCCTCTCATACCACCACCAGCATATAGCAACAAAACTACATAACGAAAATGACAACAGTACAATTTATTTTTGTTTGTAATTGGATTTAAGATCCATTAGCCGGCGGTGTGGATTCCTTAATTTCAATGTCTTTAACCCCATCAGTTAAAGAAGATGAATCGCACCTTCTGTCCTTGGCCAGGTCCTCAAGCTTGTCTTCGACGAAAGAGCCCTTTCTACGATGTTCTTTAACTTGATGGAACTCGTCATAATGAGCTCTACGGTGCTCCTTGAAGCTACTTTGCCTCTCGGGATTAGAATCTGATAGAACTGCATTTAATGAGTTAGATTATGGTGATCACCCCAGTTAACAAACCATCAAAATCACATAGTATTACAGTTTAAAAGATGAGGTGGAGGGACAAGCATGCTTGGCCTAAAAAAGGAGAAGTTACTTTTTAAGTTCAAAAGTTGCTTATTTTGATTGTAACTCTTACTTTACTGTAAAATAAAAATAAAAATATGCAACTTAGTTATTCCCAACTTTGAACCATAAACATTATTCCTTTTAGAACTTTAAGTACAGTTTTTAAGGTTAGCCAAACATGCGTATTATAGTTCACATATCATTTTCTTCCTTATTTTCTGAATTTAGACCCCAAAAAAAAAAAAAAATCTTTAGAACTAGTTTGATCCCCCCATTATTTCCAAAATACGTTATTCTCTCGCTTCTTTTCAACCACATTCTTCACTATAATAATATTACACATAAATCCAAAACCTTACTTTTAAACCACATATTCTCCACGAATCTACTATTCCAAAATGCATTCTTAAGAAAAAAAAATGGGGCTCAAATGGGCTTAAGTATGTGATGCAATGGAACATAAATAACTATACAAAAACCCTTCAACAAGCATAACCTTTAAAACATCAAACAATTCATTTGATCAAACAAGAACACAGGTGAACCTGATACAATAATGACAATTAAGATGTGAGAAGTAATAATATGCACTCTAGGTAAGATTTCTGCATATTTAGAACTAGTGCAAATGTGATCAGAGACAACCTTCTTCTTGATCCATTGCATCCTCTTCTTCAGATGATGTCCAGCCTGAGCAACGAGGGTTATTTTTGCTTGAAGAAGCCACATCATTCAACGCCGAACATATAGCATCTGCATGCATTGAATCTCCAAAGTTGTCCTCAAAACTTACCCTAATAGGAGATAATGATCCTACATTCATCAACTTTAGAAACTCAGGAATAAGATTTGTGAAAATTGAAGCTGTAGAATTAGTTCCCTTTCAAGACATTTTCTTTAAATTGGACCTCAAACAGCAAGTCTAACAAGTGGATTTTCGCCCCATCAACTAGTGAGAGGACCGATCAAGAAGTAAAACAAAGAGAAACATCATTATCAACTCAACAAAATGTCAATACTCAATATTGGGGGATGCAACTGATGGAATATTAGAAGGATATTTTTATATATAGTTTCCAATTTTGATATTTAATTTAGGAAAACGTAATTAAGGATTGATTTTAATATATTTTCCTACTTCAATTAAGATTAAACTACACCCTACATAAAGGGGCTTATGCGTTGTAATGGAGACAAACTTCGAAATGAAATAAAGATTGATATTTTCTCCCCAACTTCTCTTCCATCTCTCTAGTTCTTCTCCCCTTTCTATCTCCCTCCTTCTACCTTCCCCTCTTCTATTATTTTCCCCCTCCTTTCTCTTCTTCCCTTCCTTTTCTCTCTCCCCTAAAATAGTCCTATTGCATCCTATGTCAGCAATATTTCATCAACCAACAGTAACTTGCTATAGTATAATTCTATGCAACATTCACCACCTCGTGGCTGTGAGAATTGGTGCTAGGTAGTCTAACAAGAAAGCACATATCTAAATTTAAGTACAGTAGATGGATTTCTGGCCCAAAAATCAAAGAGCCATCATAAATACAGCAATGCATCACACACACACAAAAAAATAAATAAATAAATAATAATAATAATAATAAACAGAAAGGAAAAAAGAGTAACAAGATCAGTACAGATTGGTTAAATGCTGTAAAACCCAACCCTGTCATGAATTCGGGCAACACAGATAAGTATGGTACAAGACCAATTCAGAGTAAGAGCCAAAGGATAAACAAACATAAATGCACAGTCTCCCCTCTGCATTTGGTTAGGTTTTCCATGCAAACATAGGATTTGAGCAGACTCGCTACACAAAGTACTTCAATCACCTTTCCAAGGTAGCACCTCAAGAATCTATATTTGTAAAACATGAGGCAGTCCCCAGAAAATTTATTACTCCTAATCTTGGGAAGAACCTTTCTCCTTGAAAAACTCTGGAACTTATTGGAATTTATTGAATTTATACTAGAATGGCCATGAAGGTTTCCATTTCACTGGCATCACCAAATTAGAATTAAATCCAAGGCACTTTAAGGTACTCAAAATAATTACAGCATTTAAGATCAGTCCCAAGTGTTATCAACGGTATTAAAAATCTTAAATTTACTACATTCCTCAATAATTTTAATTGTTTTTATCCTTTGATACCAAGTAAGAGTTAGCAGCCAAGATAAAATCCAGATTCCCCATACTCAGATGTCCAGAAAGAATCACTTTATGAACACAGGAAATTGACAAATTAGGCACAGTTCTTGCAAGGAAGCTCTTGTATGATCCAATAAAGATTTACGAATTATGACAATAAAACACCGGCATGAGTTGAAACAAGTAGGACCTAGACATCAGTGTTCTGGTGGATGAAGAGCAAAACTCAGAAGCAAATTCTAGTGGATTAAAAAGATTTTATTATAATTGATTAAAAAATCAGTCTTCTACAGTCAAAACAAATATATAGTCATGAGAAAGAAACTCGATAAGCATACCATCGTCATCAATCATGGGATGATATGGCGTCTTTGGTTCAGTTATTTTCTGCCTTACGGGTTTATTCGCCTCAATTTCCCCCAGATTAGCTTCGTCCCATTTCACTTGTGCCCTGGCACCTCAATTATATTGCTCGTGTCAGTATTATTTTGATGACAACTGTAAAACTTCATAGCAATCAAGTTATTATATTATATTAAAAGTAAGAAATATTATTATAACATATTGCATCAAAAAGATGTAAAAAACAGCATATTTAGGACAGTCAATTAATTCCCTGAAAAAGTAACTAGGTAGAGAAGTAAATGCAGTACACTATAACCACAGCTTACTCATGCACAAATCTTCCCCAGATGATAAAATTGAAAAAGGTGAACCATGGTCCAGGTGTTGATTAAGCGGGAAAAATAACATAAGTGCATGCACAACTCATCAAATTTCAAGCGACCTTGGCTTGAATAAATCAAATGTACTTTTTCATGCAATAGATTCAGCAATAAGTGATTAAACACGTCTTCAAGAAAGTTCCTCGTTTTAAATTATTTCAACTCTATGATTACATTTACACTTATAAAGAAAAATAACGGTCATTATTAAGAGTACAAGATTCTGGCAAACCACAGTAGGCAAAGCATTAAATAACTTACTTCTTCGTTTCAGGAATTTGATAGTCCCCAGACATTTCCAAATCAAACTGAGCAATTGACAACCGTCCTGATTACATTGATCCAAGAAAACATATATGCTTGTTACATCAAAAAATGCAAAATAAAAATTAAGTAGCTTTTTCAAATAAACACTTGAAAGAAAATAAATAAGTGCACACTTTCAATCTTTCATACACAATAAGTCCACAGTAACGCTAAGAATAACAGAAATAATAGAGTATAATGCTGATAATGTTGACTTAAGCTAAAAACAAGCTAATATTAGTACCAAGGTTTCTAGATCGAGTTTTGCTTCACACCCAATTGAAACAGAAACTAAGAAACAGAGACTCTACAAAATATTTAACGTGATTATAGTATTAGGAGTAAGAAGAAATAAATGGATAGAGACTGATCCAAATCCCTAAAATTCATACCAAAAATCCAATCAAAAGCTACGGTGTTATCCGAAATTAAGACAACAATTTTAGAGAAGAAATGTAGATCCTGTAATAAAAAATTCAGACGTATATACATATTTTTGAGATTAAATGACAAAAATCAAAATCATGTTCGAAGAAAACTTACGGATTTTCAGGTCCTCACTGCTCCCGACGAATTTGTTTCATAATTAACATAACCCCTTTATATTAATTTCGCGGAATTTTTCTTTTCCAGGAATGCCCCAAGTCAGCGTCTGAAATGACGGGTCAGCCCTAGTTGAGTCGGTGAACACTAGAGTTTTGTAACCGGGTTTTGATTCAAACCGAATTGTTCGGGTTCGGATCTCACGATGGATATACTATACCCATTTTCTAGATAAATATTGACACAAATAGCACAAGTTGGTCTGCACTATTTTACAATGTTGACATTATTTTTTATGAATTCTGTTGGTGAAAAAAAAAAAAAAACCAGTAGTAACGTTCTAAAATTGATAGACATAACA